>JAFMOD010000193.1:2284080-2369083 GCA_019802435.1 Corydoras maculifer
GACACAGAAAAAACACAGAAAAGAGGAGCGTGATATGTACATACATCTGCCCTGTCCCAAACACACTGCCTCCTTGCTCTTTGGCTATTATCTCCACTTTCAGTATAGATGGACTTTGTAGTTTTACAATTACAAACAGTAGTACATCTTTTTTTTTTTTTAGTCCTCTGACAGGAGCATCACAGAACAGTTATAATTTGGGTGGTGTATTGTTTATTTTCAATTCTGAAGTGACCCTAATAGAACTAATGGAATGGACTGGAACACACACTGGAACAACAAATTTTATTAATAATTGATACCTTTAGGAGCTTTTTAGCAAAATTTAGTTTAAATGCAAAGATTTGCTTGATTAAATGCATGAGCCGTTAATGAGCTGTTGTTAAATGCATGAGCTGTTGATGTGAGTCCTTGGAAATAAATGGAAAGCGCAATATTTGACAGTTCCATGTTCCAATTTAGAAACTCAAGTTCAGAAACTCTTGCAAACTGCTGCTCCCAGATTTGGAAAAATAAGACTTCTTCCTGGAGAGCAAACATTTGATAACCAGGGCAAATCCAAACAATAGCAGTGCAAAGGAAGACATAATGTGCAAACCTACAACAACAAAGGGGCCCAGCTAGCACCAAACACCCAGCTCAAAGTGACTCGTTATGTCTTTAAGGTTTATTTGGGTCAGATTCCAGCATAAGTGATGTGAAATAAAATCAACAAGATAACCCAATTATAAAAAATACGCTACTTGAGTATTTTGGGAAAAAACGAGAAATCTGATGCATGTCAGTTCTTAATACTATGATTAACTGCCAAAATCTGCCAAAATCTGCCAAAATCTAATCTAATTCCTTAGAGGGCATGCTTTCTTGTAATAGAAAATATAATATCCAAAAACGAAGCAGGTTTAAACCCATGTTGATAGGATCACATTTCCTCATGGGAACCACAAACCACACTGAACTTCACCAACCTAAAACAACTCCACTAGACATTTTGTAAGATTTCTGTTTAATTTATTTTTATAAAAAATGTTATGAATTGTGCAGTATATACTAAAGTATAAAAGATGCAACAAACATCTTTCTGGTCATCTGGGAATAGTAGAATAATAAATTAACTATTTTATAACAAAAAAGCTTAGGAAGGTTTTCATAATTATTGAATGTCTGTGGGATTTTCTGCTTGTTTATCCAGAGAAGCATTTGTAAGGTCAGGTGTGTAGATGCATCTGTGTGGGCTCTGTTTTTGACAGAGACACTGACAATGCTATAAAATACAATTTAAATATTATATTTCGCACTGTTACATTTTAGTATCATCATACCTTCACATTGTCCTCTTTGGTTCCTAAAGAAGCCATTCTTGCATTCACATCTAAATGACCCCTCAGTGTTTACACAAACACCACTGGGACATTTGTTGGATATGGCACACTCATTAATGTCTGTCAGTGATAGAAGATGAAAAAAAGATTATCATGATGTGCATTTAGATAAAATGTTTATTACATCACAAATGTTTATTATATCTTAATAGATTTGACCAAGGCAAAACTTTCAAAAAATGTAAACTGAGTTAAATATGTATATATACATTCCCCTTCTGTTAAAAAAGTATCAAATTTAAAATGAATGTCTTATTTTCACTGACCACAATTTGGTTAATTTTAGTTAAAATACATGTATTAATGAATAAAATCTTTAGACAGAATAACAGGATTAGCACCTTGAGTCATCTAACCTAGCCATCTCAATAACTGCACCATTACACACTAAAGGAATCAATAAAAAATAGTGATTTTAAAGTAGTTTTGATCATTTTACAGTAGCACAGTGAAAGCAGAGAGTCAATAGCAACAATCTGTTATAAAGTAAAAACATACAGCTAACCGTAGTAATTAAACATTGAGTCGAGAGTCAGATTTTTATCAAAACTGTGTACAAAAATAAGTTATTAAACTATGTTCTAAAAAGATACTCTGATTTTAAAAGTGCTCATATGTTGTTGGGCATGGCCTGATACAGGGGCAATGATGCATGAATTAATAAATCACATGCTTTACTGGTTAGACCTGCGGTAAGTTCTGGAATCTGAAGCCTTTTCCACACACTCAGGACTAAACCCTGGATATGACATCTATTCATCACTGGGCATTACACATCCACACACACTCACTCACACCTACGGCAAGGGTGTAGCACCACTGGAAAAGTAAGTGGAACCAAAAGCCACAATGAACACATAATGCCTCCACCCTGCTTCTCAAAAAAAATATTTGCATATTATAAAAAAATAATAATAAAAAAAAACAACTACTTAACCTAAATTTCCAACTGCACCTGAGTGTTTGTTTTTTGTTACGGAAAGTTCTACTTTTAAAACACTTTCAAAGAAAAAAAACTTCATCCAAATGAAGTTTTGCAAGTAATTGCAAAATTGTATGTGATTATACCATGAATCACATAACCGCATAAAATAACTGTTTGTTTTAAATCTATTAAATCTATGAATAAAACACTTTATAATAATAGAAAAAATTATAAAGACTAACAGTTATCACGATTGGAAGCTTGTTATACAGTACCATTCAAAATTAGGGACATGTCTACTGTATTTTAACTCTACTTATTGTTTATGTTTATTTATTTATGTTTGTTTATTATTCTGCATGTATTATTTAGTCCTCCTCACCACATCAGTGTCACTGACAATAAATAATATACTGTGATGGTCCTGAGCAATAGAGAACAGAATAACAACAGGGGACTAACAAAAAAAAAAAGAAAAGGTGTTTTGTCCAAACACAGTACCCAGTGGAAAACACACCCTTGTGTAAGCATTGTTTGCAGAACTGTGTTACTCACCTTGACATGACTTGGTGTTCTGTGTCAAGAGCAGACTATAGCCAGGAAAACATTGGCAGGTGTATGAGCCAATTGTGTTCACACAGCGACCTTTTCCTCCACATGGATCCTTTTCACATTCATTCACATCTACACAGCAAAAATCAAATGTAAATGTATAGTCAGTATTAACTATACAATCTCACAAACACTGTGTGACTATACAATATATTAATACTAATGATACTAATTAATATATTTTGATCAAATCATCCATGTGTTCTACTATTACTCTTTAATAAACAAATTTATAACAAAATGTTTTTTTTTTAACAATAACAAAAAATAAATCACAATTTTATTATTTGTATTAACAAACACAATGAATATAAAAGAGTGATATGTTTGAAATTGATTGCATTTTTTAGAAACATTATTTTTAAAATGACAGGCTGCATCATTTTCCATTATCACAGCAGAATATAAACTGTGTTGTATCTTGACAAGCAAAACCAGATGTCTGGTCTGTCCGGGTTTCCTCCCAGAGTCTGTGTGTCTGTGTGAGTGAGTGTGTGCCCAGCGATAGATTGGTGCCCTGTCCTAGGTGTATCTGCCCAGCGCCCGAGACAGTCTCCCCTGGATGGGCATGGGGAACCCCCCAGTGACCCTAATAGAGGATAAAACGGAAGTTAATGGATGGATGGATGGATGGATGGATAGGTCTGGCCTGCCCAAATACACCATTTGCACATCCAAGAGGTCTCAGTGACAATTTACTAAATCTTTACCCAAAATAATTAAATTTATTTTATTTTTATAAGCCATATATCTTATCTATTCTTCCTATTTATTGCAGAACGGTCAGATATCTAGTGATAATTTGATGTCTTTTTTTTTGTACTGTGTTTTGTAATGTACTTTCTGTAACTCCACACAGAAAGAACACTGGCTCCATTTTGTACTGTGAGACTTTTTCTAATAATATTATCATTTGCTAAATTGAAACAGCTTCTGATATTCTTTCTGAGGTGGGTGTCCTTTTATTACAATTTACACAATATATGGAAAATACCCAGTAGGTGTGACAATATTTAACAAAAAAAACTTACTATTACATTTTAAAGTTTGTACATTTTGCAACGGTTCATTGTGATCAATTTAAACTTGTACATTATTTAAAAAAAAAACAAAAAAAAAACAATGCATTAATTTCTATAGTAAATAAATAAAGCTAGTTTATTTAAATATTTATTATTATTAGGTATTAAAAATAATTCTAAATGGTAACAGCAATTCATTAATTACTCATGATTTCACAATAAAAATGACTGTAACAAACATGGCACTGGTACTCATTATTGATGTTCTTACCAACACAGGTGGTTTGCAATGAATTAAGTGTGTAACCTTGATCACAGTAACATGTATAGCCACCCTGCACTACTACACACTGGCCTTGACCACATATCCTTGGAGAAGCTGAACACTTGTCAATATCTGCAGGTAAAGTAAATTTTTCAACATTATATCATAAATATTTCAAACAATACACTAAAACACCAATTAAATAAAAAATAAAACCAAATACCTTACCTAAAATATGCCCTCATCCAGACCAACATTTTATATTTATACATATTAATTCATATCCTTTTTAGTATGTAACAAGAATTAAATTTTGGTATCGGGATTTAAAAAGTGACTAAATATACAGTATATCTGCAGGAAATATGTCATCAGTGTCACTCAGTACCTAAAAAACACCTCTGGAAAAAGTCACTCAGTATGGACACAAGCAAACAAGTTTTATAAGGGAGTCTTGGCTGTGGGATTACATTTTACTGTGGTGTTGTACTCTGACAGGTGGCCATCTGCTTCTCTAAAAGTAAGGACTGTTCTTTTACTCAAGTAGCATTTTATTTGTACCAGGCCAAAGCGTTTTCCCAGTGGTCCAAAGCAGACTGAAATACTGCACCTCTGTCTTAAGTTTTGCTTCTAACATATTCTTCCAACACACAGTGCTGGGAATTAATTTTCACCAATCGCCAGATTTTAAAAATTCAACATCTGACTTGATTTTGACAATCTGAAGTGAACTCGTCCAACTATGTTTGAATATTATTTCATTAAACCGATTCCAAAAGGTCCATTTGCTCTGTCTGTTTGCTTCATCACCCACTGAGAGTGTCTGAATGGATGAAGCTTGGCTGGTCTGCATGGGAAAACAACCTATACAAAGCTGAGCTTGTCCTTATAAAACTGGATCAGTGGAACAAACTAAAAGCACACTTTGGCGAAGTTAGGTGTACAACTCCATGGTGATCATTCATTATTTATTTATAAACAAATATGCCAAATATCTATAGATTGTTCATATTTTAAAAAAATGAGACTAAAAATTTAATGAAAATCAGAATTTTTGACATAATTTATAACTATATACAGTATGTATAGTATTAAAAACCTATATTTACCACAAAAATTATATTTATTGTTCTAAATCATTATTCCTAAATATTTTATTTTTATGCATGCCCATTGTTTATGTTTTTACCTTTCAAACACATTAACTTAAAATCCATCAATGCAATATTTAATTGCAAGTTAAAGCATTTCATATCTTATGTACACAGTGTTGCCAGAGATATTCATGCAAAGGTATGTGCATTAAACATCAACTAACCTGATACTTGGGTGGCAGCATTAACCTGTGCAGTGTCCTCAAAATCATAGTCTAGATTTATAATATAGGGTAACTGAGATGTGACTTCCACTGGATCTACAGCAAGAGGGGGTCCTATGTAAACAAAACAACGTTGTAGCAGTAACATATAAATGTTATCTAACTGGAACGATTTGAAACACTGAATGTAAATGTTGGCCAAAAAGCCAACGGAGATTTATTCATGTTTATCCTGGCAGTGAATTACAATTAAAGTTTGTCTTAAGAATTACAAGTTTTGCACAAGTGATTTATGAAAAAAAAATGAAGTTAGATTCCAACTTTCAAATTCTCATTTCTGTTTTGCCTGGCTCCATAAATGCTAAGTTACACATGATACCTAGGTCCAGCAGGTTATACTTATACTGTACATCTAATCTTAGATTACAAACCTCAGAAAAAATAAGCAAAAAAATAAAAAATACCTGAGGAAAAGTAGGTAAATCTATAAATAAGTGATCATTAGATTCGGTATCAATTTAGTAATATTTGGTTTGAAATAGATTAGTTTTTTACTTAGACATAATAATCCTGCTCAATTGCAACTGTAGAGTAAAAATCTCCAGCTAAATCCGCAATTAAAGTATGTCATTAATAATTATGACCTTAAAAAAATTACTACCTCATGTTAATAGATTTTTCAGTATATAAATATAAAGATCCAATTACAGAGTTATGCATCTATCAAGTTGACACTATAAAAAACATTGATTTTGGCCAAAAGTTATTTGAAATTGTGTAAATGTAACCCAAGGCCTCTTATTCGTTTGAGGCATGATGGTAAAAGGATAACATCACAAAAAGCGCTTCTGGCCAATTGTCTATGCAGTACTGTTCCATACTACTGGAGTCTCATGCTGTACTTTGCTGAATTCTGTAGTTTGTCTATCATAACTTCATAACAAATTTTCCATGTATTTTTGTCTAGATGTAACATTCCATGGTGTCCTTACTACTGTTTGCAACAATGTTGTAATGGTCCAGTAAGAACCTTAGCGCTCCCTTCATCATTGTTTTATTAACCAGCTGGATCTCACCAGATCATAATAAATCAACCAAATTTTAGCTTACTGTTAAATATAAATTGAACTTGACTGCCTGAAAAATAATACCTTTATGTTTATTAAGCTCTACCTTAATATATGACCTGTTAACACTACCTCACTGCATGACAAAATTTCCTAAACATCAAGTATTTATTTGCCACTCTGAATTACGCTTAGGAATTTGATGCAACATATTTAACAAAAAAGCTATTTAAATAAATTAGTGTAACTTAAGTACTCACCTGGCCGGGGTGGAGCCAGAGGAAAAGACGGTACTAATGGCTTGTGAACTGGGGTTTCGGGGTTAGCAGGTATTTGTGGTCGTTGATAAGGAGTGTCATGTTTAGTGGGTATTTGTGGTCGTTGATGAGGAGTCTGAGGGTTAGTGGGTATGTGTGGTCGTTGATTAGGAGTATCAGGATTAGCAGGTATTTGTGGTTGTTGATAAGATGTATCATGTTTAGTGGGTATTTGTGGTCGTTGATGAGGAGTCTGAGGGTTAGTGGGTATGTGTGGTCGTTGATTAGGAGTATCAGGATTAGCAGGTATTTGTGGATGTTGATAAGATGTCTCAGGGTTAGTGGGTATTTGTGGTCGTTGATGAGGAGTCTGAGGGTTAGTGGGTATGTGTGGTCGTTGATTAGGAGTATCAGGATTAGCAGGTATTTGTGGATGTTGATAAGATGTCTCAGGGTTAGGGGGTATTTGTGGTCGTTGATAAGGAGTATCAGGGTTAGGGGGTATTTGTGGTCGTTGATAAGGAGTATCAGGGTTATTGGGTATTTGTGGTCTTTGATAAGGTGTCTCAGGGTAAGTGGGTATGTGTGGTTGTTGATAAGGAGTCTCAGGGTTAGTGGGTATTTGTGGTTGTGGATAAGGGGTTTCAGGGTTAGTGGGTATTTGTGGTCGTTGATAAGGAGTCTCAGGGTTAGTGGGAATTTGTGGCGTCTCTGCCCCACTTCTTGAAGGATTTTTAGGAATCTGGGAATTGGAAGACTCAACTGCTGTACGTTCCTCTTCTCCGAGCTCACGCATTTTTATCTGAATGTCTGACCTAGAGTAGGTGTAGCCGTGACCTGCTGGACAGATTTCCCTAAAGTGATCTGTAAATTTAAAAGAAAAAAAATTTATAAAGTTATTACCTTTCATTAAATAATGTTCTTTAGAAAGGTAATTCCCAGGACTAGCACACTGTTATTGAGGGTTTTTCCTCTGAACACTAAAACAAGAACTGACCCAAACAAAATTTAACTGAACTTGATTTTCCTTGTTGAAGTGGATGTTCAATCAACTTAAGTAACCACTGGAGGAATTACCATGACAACACTAAAAAACAACGACTCCATCAAAACCATTCAAAACAGCACTAGTAGGGCCAATTTGAATTAAACACATTCCTAAAGTGTTTTTTTGAGCCTCACACATGAAAGTTATACTTCCACTTTAACCAGTAATTCGGTGCATTTATCTACATTAGCCAAATGAAATACACTTATTTTAAGTATAGGAGTGTCCACATTTGGGTCAAATCAACAAAATCAATATTGGGTCAAATCCACAAAATCAATATTCTTTAACAAAACAATTACATAAAGGCTTTGGATAAATAGCTTTTAAATACAATATCTGATAAAAAGGTTTCGGGGCTCTCCTAACATCACTTTTTTGGGTGGTACTATATTAGGGTGTTATTTAAAAAGGTTCTGCTTTACTATTAACCTTTTATTTATTACAAAGCTGTACATGAGGACAGGATTCCCAGATTCCATACTCTATCATACTTTAAACATGTCTTTTATTCCTGTGTAATATTAAGTCATCTAAAGAAAGGGTTCTCCATATGGTTGCCAAAACATTTGTAAGAAACTTGTACTAAAGTTTTGAGACATATATCAATCATTTCGTTCAGTTGGTTTATTTAAAAGTCAAAGCACTTAGAAACCAGAGCAAGGACATGAAATGTCAGACCACGGAAAGTTACAGAGCACTGAGATGCTCACTGCTCTAATGAGTCAATAACTGCAGGGTTGCAAATCTCCTGCTAAATAAACATCAGCATTAAAACTGTGGTCCGTTAGCTTCATAGCATGGCTTTCTACCAAGTCCAATGTCAAGAGTTGGATGTAAAGGTGTAAACACACCACTACTAAACTCTGAAGTAGTGGAAATGGGTTCTTTGGAGAGAAAAATCCTTCTCCTGAAGTCTGCTACTGGGTTTGGATTAAATGCATAGTGTGAAGGAGGGATAATTCTTTAGGTTTGTTTTTAGGGATTGGCTTAGACCCTTTAGTTCCAGTAAAAGGAAATCTTGATGTTTCAGCATACCAACACATTTTGGACATTTTGTATGCTTTGAAATTTCTGGGAACAGTTTGGAAAAGAGGTTTTCTGTTGCAGCATGACTATGCATCATTGTACAAAAGAACATGACTGAGCAAGTTTGATGTAAATCAATTTAATTGACATGCACAAAGCCCTGATCATCAAATTCCAGTTTGTACACAGCCTTCTTGCCCTATTGTCTATTTTCTCCACTTACCATATAAATAGACTGTGTAGTTTTACAATTATAGACTGTAGTACAAAGTTTTCTTTTTTTTTTAGTCCCCTGTTGGTTTTCTGTTCAAAACTGTTTAGGACCATCACGGAACATGTATAATTTGGGTGGTGCTTATTGTCAGTTCTGCAGTGACACTGATGTGGTGAGGGGGTTTCAGTGCAGCAGTAGTCTCATTTAAACACCTCAGTGACACTGCTTCAATGAGAATAATGCACCAACAAATAAATACTTTTTTGTCTCCCCAACATAATCTACTTATTACACTGTTTCTCAAACAAGAAAGAGCTTTGCTCACTAAAGAAATACCTGAGTCTGGTAATGGACATCGCTCACATGCCGCGCCCCAGGCCTTCCCTACACGGCTGCAGCAACAGATTTGTTTGGTAATTTTTAGAGTTAGTGGAAGACTACATGATCCGTCCAAGGTGGAACGGTAGCACAAGGCTTTCTCTATAGACATCGCTTTATCCGCTGTCAAAAAAAAGTTAACAACAAAAAGTTTATTACAATTTCTTCATGGATCACCAGTTTAAAACAGGCAAAAACACTGACACACACATCCTAGAATATCAGTGTATACAGCTTTGGTCAAATATTTGAACACACCTGCTTAAATTAGATGGTTTAAATACTTTTGGATAGTGTCAATAAATACATTCTTAGTGCACATCATTAAATTAGGCATTTTTAAATGTTAATCATAATGCATAATGCTTAATTCATTTGAAAAAAAAGTAAAGATGTGCTCAGTAAGTCATAGCAAAAAACAACAATAAGTGTGCAATAAAATTGTTTAAAGTTAAGATAAGATATGTGCCACAAATTAAAAAGGTTGATTACCTGTAAAGGATGCGCTAATTTGTATTTATATGAAAAAACAACAACAATAAAACCAAAAATCTAAAGTGATAATTCATTTGCAAAAGACCATATTAATTGTCTGTATTGCATAAAAAAAAATATATATATATATATATATATATATATATATATATTTCCTAATTCTACTTCATCATAAACTAAAAATAAATTGAGAAAATGCAGCAATTAATGCAAAGACACTAATTTATTACAAATAATATTAACAGAAATTAAAAGCTCTATTTTAAGTTTGTGTGGTAACTTACAGACACAATGGCTGCGTGCAGGGTCCAACATGTAGCCAGTCTTACATGTGCACCTGTAACTTCCCTTCGTGTTCAGACACACAGCATGCTTACAGATTCCAGGCATCAGACACTCGTTAATATCTTTCGGCAAAACAAGAGAGAAACCATTAAGAAACATAAGCTCAACGCATTGTCTTTTGGTATCCGATATTATAACAAGCAGAAGTAAGAAACATTCAATTGACGGCATTTGATTTTCTTTTTTCTCATTCTGACAGTTTGGATTAGAGCAGCTGAAATGTGAGCGATATTTGAGAAAGTATTTGACAATGATTTCTTTGTTATCATTATTCTTTCATAAAGGTTTGAATTCCACACAAAGGCAGTACAGATTTCATTAGAGACATGCACAATTATTTTCCAAATCTGTGGGACAGCGGTGGAGTTTAGGAAATTTGAAGCCAAAGTGACATAAATATAACCCTTATCTTAGGGATATTTTAAAATAAATGTCAATTTTAATATAGCTTATATGGTCTTATCAGTCACAACACAAAATCTCCTTAAAACCTCCTTGTTTCTAAACACATTTTCTATTTTATAAGCTAAACTTTTCACATAGATACTCTACAATTATCCATTAACCCAGGATAGTAAAATTTGTGCACTGAATTAAAATAGCAACCATAGTTAGGACAAACAGCTCTGAAAAGTAAGGGATGAATAAGAAAAAAATGAAAAAGAACACAATATTTAAGCATTAAAACATCACTCCTACAGAAGTTTTCTCGTTGTAGTACAAGTTGGTCTCCTGACCTCCTGACCCCTAGCCCATTTTGGCAGCTTTTTACTTTTAGAGTTTAGCATCCATACATCCTTTATCTTCCGCTTTTGTCCTCTAGTAGGGTCACGGGGGGTTCCCCATGCCCATCCAGGGGAGAACATTTCGGGCGCTGGGCAGATACACCCAGGACAGGGCGCCAATCAATCGCTGGGCTCTCACTCACTCACACAGAAACGCACACAAACACACAAAATTCAATTGACCTTGATCCATGTTTTTGGACTGTGGGAGGAAACTGGAGAACCCAGAGGAAACCCCATGCAGACAAGGGGAGAACATGGAAACTCCACCGAGATTGGGATTCGAACTGAGAATCCCTAGCGCTGAGAGTCGAACGTGCTAACCACTAAGCCACTGTGTCACCCCCTTTTTTTTTTTTTTTTTTTTTTTTTTTGTAAAGGTTTTACACAGATTTTTAGAGTATGTCTTTAAAAATCATGTGAGGTCAGTAGCTAATGTTGGATGAGATGGCCTGGCTCATGATACTGATGATATCATAATATTTGTGATATATATTGACATATTATCTCGTATTATCCCATCACCACGCTCTATAATACAAAATCTGTAAAACCAAGAGCAATTTGAAAACACAGGTTACTTAGTACATCAGTGGTGAATTGATATGACTTGTAAGGGATTGATCAAACTTTGGCTTGCTATTACATTCCTGAAACACACCCATAAATCACGTAAGCTTAGTAAAAAAATGTGAATTTGACTTTATCAGTTACAGATGGGCATTGTGCTCAGTTGCTATTTTTGCCTGATCCTTGGAGACCTGGGCATTCTACACTCGGTCTCTTTGCCAATGTTCAGACAGGATTTCTTAGCCTGTTCACTAAAGACAAGGCCATCTCCAGAGGTATTCGGATGACAGGGGGAGTTACTTTTGTTGATGGTTCAAGGTTACAGTATGTAACAAAGGAAAGGGATAACACTAATTATATAAAGAAAAATTTACTCTAACCTTAAAGCAACAGGAACCTTCTTTATCAGCACTAGCAGATTAATAAAAATGTTTAATCATTAGGCATTATAACAAAAGTTTCCCTTTATAAAATGTGGTAACAATTCTGTTTCTTGCAAAACAGGGCGGCACGGTGACTTAGTGCTTAGCACATTTGGCTCTATGCGCTGGGAATCCGGGTTCGAATCCCAATCTAGGTGGAGTTTCCATTCTCTTCCCATGTCCATGTGGGTTTCCTCTGGGTTCTTCGGTTTCCTCCCACAAAAACATGAATTCCAGGTAAATGTACTGGCACTTATTTTGATTTAGTATTATAACCTCCATTACATAGTTAAAATTACATTTCTTAAGCTTGTATTGCTAGTTTTTTTGGCGCCAGGGTGACAGACGTTTACAACAAGATGGTACCAGGTTTAATTTACCAGGTTTTCTTTAAGGACTCCAACTCCCTCACACATCTAAAGACATGCAAATAGGTAAAGTAATGGCATTTAGTATTCCTAGCCATTAGGGGTGTATGTATCAATGCAATCGTAGTGCCATTCGCAAGCATGGGAAAATAGGAGGGCTGTGTTAGGATGGGCATTCGGTGTAAAACTGTGCCAAGTCAAATATTGGTATCTTCTCCACTGTGGCGATCCCTAATGGAACATGAATATTTCATGGATATTATGGTCAGTGAATTGTTTGTGTTGCTTATGTGATGTACAATGGATCATTGTCTAGTTGGAGAAGCCAGTCACCGCTCAGTTGGTGAAGGACCTCTAGTAAAAATTCACTGTAGTCTTCTTTATACTTTGTCTATCTTATTATTTTTTTACTTTCTGTAATTACAGACCACATTGTATACATTGACAGACAGACAGACCGATGGCAAGATAGGAAGAAAAGGGCACATCTTTGATTTTTGATCAACATTTGTGTGTGTGTGTGTGTGTGTGTGTGTGTGTGTGTGTGTGTGTGTGTGTGTGTGTGTGTGTGTGTGTGGGTAAGTGTGTGTATGCGCGTGCGTGCAAGAGAGATTGAAGAGACATCAACCTGACAAAAGCTCATAGTCATCAGCACTATATGCTCTGGCAGTTTATCTGATAAAAGAAATTAAAAGAAGAAGCAGACACAGAGAAATTGGACTTTGAAGTCTGGCAGAAAATATTGCAAATAATGTCAGTTTTGTTTTAAAGCATCCAGAAAATGTGAGGCTATAGAAAAGATGAAAGAAAAACATCTTGAAATGATTACAGTCGAGGTAACTGAATCAAAGCATCAAGAAACATTATGGTTGCTTCTGACACCAGTTCAAATGGCAGGTGTCCATCTCCAGTAAAGATAAAACTACTTGCAAAAAAGTAGGGTAGATGTACTTTAGTGCTTTTCATCTGGTGTATTGCGCAACCTTTAAGATTGTTAAAATTTTCATCATATTTTTTAAAGAGTCACGAGACCCATCCATACAGAAAAGACAGGTGCCAATGCATCGCTGGTACAGGTGTGAACCCAGGCTGATAGTTGTGAAAGCTGAAGGTTTACTGAAGCTGTAGCCTATTTGCTTCATTGTTTAATGTGTTTTTGGTTGTAATAAGTGGTTATTTGAGTTACTGTTCAATTTCTGTCTCAATCCAGTCTGACAATTCTCTTTCGACCTCTGGCAATAACAAGGGATCTGGTGGCACAGTGGGTACTACTATTGCCTCACAGCAAGAAGGCCCATTGTCTGAGTTCCTGGCAGGCACACAGAGTTTTATTTTAGTGAGGGTTTGCAAACTCCCACTGTTTCTTAGTGTATTCACTCCTGGAGCTCAAATTTCCTCCATTCCAAGCATGTGTCAATTTGCTGAATTGGAAACATTAATTGCCCCTAGGTATGAAAATGGGAATATGTTTGTGTGTCTGCTCTGTGATTGACTGGTGACCCACTCTGGGTGTTTGCTGGGGTAGGCTCCAGCAACCTTGTGACGCTAATTATGATAGGCCTTTCACAAAACTAATTAATCAATGTCCTTAACAATGCAGACATCCTGAAGGTATTTATGTGTCTACACTGTTAAAGCCTTTTAATTTGCAGTCGAAGCAGTGCTTGAACTAGTAAATTAACCTTTCATACCCAATTAATATAATAAGGAAAACACAGTTTGCTCTGTGGCTAAAACTGGGATATAACTTTGTGGTTATGATTACAACTGAATTGCTGCACCAAGTGATTCAAAACATTATATTAATAATGAAAACAGTACATTAATTTTCCATTAGGTCTAATTAAATCTTTCAAATATCCAGCCAACCCGAAATGTGAACAAGGAATATTTGTTTTATTATGCAGTTCACCCTGACCTCTAGGTTAAATTATCCATAAAGTGAGAAGTCTACATAACATGTGTGCATATTATGGAGACTATCCAGTATTTCTTTTTTTTTTTTTTTTACTCATTGTAGATGGATGAGGGTGTGTTAACCTCAATTCATAAATTTTATACATGCCTGTTGGGGCTTTTATGAATGTACAAGTACAGCTATTAGTTTTTACAGTGGAATGTAACCCCAAAACCCTTTTCCCCATTTAGCTCTTTAAAACAGTTTGACCATCTTATAAGCCTACCTGGACACATGAAAAAATATTACTCAGAAAGTCAGATAAAGTGAAGAAATGCAGCTACTGGAGAATCTCAGGTTACTTACCTTGACAATGAGTTGAGTTCATTCTTTTATACCCTTTAGGACATTCGACCTGGCCATTGGCAATCACTGCATAAGCTGTAAAGAAATGTGAGAAGAAGAGTGAGGCAAAGCTATATATTACAAATGTGTGTATACATATATACACGTCACATAAAACCTGTACAAGGACAGTGCGGCAAAAATGCAAACTGATAACCATTATCTTTCAATTCACATTTCAAGCAGAGTATGACATAATACTTTTTTTTATAATAACTAATTTTAAGTGGAAAATAGTTTTTTTTATCTTTTAGTCATTCCCATTAGAGGTCACCACAGCGGATCATTATCTTCCACTGTGCCCTATCTTACATTTACATAAGTTCATTTAGCAGATGCTTTTATCCAAAACGACTTGCATGTGCAGAGCACAGGGTTGGCCACATTATCGCTGGAGCAATGAGGGTTCAGGAACTTGCTTAAAGACCCACACAAGTAACTTTAGTGGACCTCCAATTCAAACCCACAACCTTAAGATTAATACCCCACTACCCTAACCACTGAGCTATCACACCCTCCATAGATAAAAGTATCCATATACCTTCCCTTTGATCTTGCTCTACTTGTTTCTGCTGGGTGGATCCAACATCAGAATTCTTTTGCCAATATAAACCTCATCTGTCAACTAAATATACTCAAATCACCAAAACATCCTACCAGTACCTTCCCTCTCACTCCTCATTTTCTCCATCCTCATCACTCCCACTGAGAACTGCAGCAACTTCATCTCTGCCATTTCCAGCTCACTTTCCTGCTTTTTGTTCAAAGCCACCATCTCTAAGCTGTACAATATTGCCAGCCTCACTACTGTAAGACCTTTCCCTTTCTCTCTGGCAGATCCATCATAGATGACTACTGTAGCTCTCTCTTTTTCACTCTCCTTCACCTTTCTACCACCTACTCCAGTACCTGGTACATTTAACCAAATGTGGAAAAAGCTATAGTGTACAAAACAATCATTTAAATTTTGTAAAGCCAGTTGGCCAGCCATCATTTTTAATGCACAGATGCAAAATGTCATACTTCTACAGAATTTTAGCTACTAAAAACAAAACCTCTGTATCACTGTCCACTGGTTTCCATAGTGCCTAATGCAATGAACAGTGGCACATCTCAGTTAGGGTTTGGCTCAGCCTCCCTCAGTTTCAAGGATGAGATGCAATAATGCACTCAACCTTCAGTCAGCCTAGTTGCGTAAAGCAAATACTACTATGGCAGTGAGTTTCCTTGGAGAAAACCTTGACCAAAAACCGCACAAGCACACACAATAGAGATGTACTAGGAACGAACATAAAACACAACATTACTCAGACATTGCACTACAGTCTTGTTGCACGAAGTAGTGGAAAAGACACGCAGATTATAAAACCAGCCACATCACTGGCTATTACTGCATGCTCTTACATCATCAGCATTGTGTAAGCGGGAAAGCACACTACATGACAACACTAAAATCTTCCTTACTTGATTTATTGATATAAAAAAAAATAATAATGAGGACTCCAGTTAAATCTAAACTGTCAAAGACCAATCTTTCAATTCTGCTGAAGAAGTTACAGTCGACGTGGGATTACTCCAAAAGTAAGGAATGTTGTATAGCATGATTGAAAATTTAGAAGGAAACAATAAAACACCACATAACTTTAACCTCTAGAGGTTTACTGTGTATTGTTGCACCATGTGTGCTCCTGTGATACTACAAAATGTTCAGAAATGTTCACGATGTACTGTAAAACATTCAAAATGTTTTTTATTATTATTATTATTTAAACAAACAGAATGACTTTATCTGAAATGTTGTATTTCTTCCTTTGTATTATTATGCTATTTTTATTGTCTTGTACCAGGACTAATGTGATGTCACGTCACGTTATTTTAAGAAATTTCCTCTTATCAGGACTTACCCTGCACATGTATACACATTGCTACTATTTCAACATTTTAGAACCATTTGTTAAATGCGAGCCTATTCTTAAAAACAAAAACATAATCACAAATAGGCGGCATGGTGGCTTAGTGGTTAGCACGTTCGCCTCTCAGCGCTAGGAATTCCCGGTTCGAATCCCCATCTGGGTGGAGTTTCCATGTTCTCCCCGTGTCTGCGTGGGTTTCCTCCGGGTTCTCCGGTTTCCTCCCACAGTCCAAAAACATGGATCAAGTGAATTGAATTCTCAAAATTGCCCCATATAGAGTGTGTCTGTGTGAGTAAATGTGTGCCCATCGATGGATTGGCGCCCTGTCCTGGGTGTATCTGCCCAGTGACTGAGACGTTCTCCCCTGGATGGGCATGGGGAACCCCACCGCGACCCTAATAGTGGATAAAGTGGGAGATAATGAATGGATGAGGATTATCACAAATAATGATGTAACGCCCAAAGTATGCCAACCATGCAATGTATTCTCATACATTCTCACACAGATGTTTTATTATACAGTACTTTATAATAATAGTTGGTATTAAAATGACAATTAATCATTTAAAAAAATATAAATAAATAAATAGGTTAATGATCCTGCAATGGTGAGTGCACTTGTCATATAATAGTATGATCCAGGATTTCACTACCAGGCACCGGCAAGGTCATGTGGAGTTTGCATCTTTCCACTCATGGCTGCACTGATTTCTTCCCACAGTGTAAAAACTTCCGGTAAAGAATTTTTCCAGGTATGAATAAGTGCATTAAAGTGTTTGAGTTGGTAAGTGGCCATCAAATGCTAAATAAGGTACACCTCCTGATTTCTACTCCATTTATATCAGCTTCCACTTACCATATAAATGTACATTGTGATTTAACAATTACAGACCGTAGTTCACCTGTTTCTGTACATACTTGGTTAGATTCCTAAACATGGTTATGGAATGGTCAGAACGTTTACAGGATCACCACAGAGCAGGATTCATATGGGTGCTGGATGATTTCCAGAACTGTGGAAACACTGCTATAGTGGTGGTGTGTCTGTGTGTGGTGCACTGGAACAATTGAATCAGACGTTCCACCAGAATTACCCAACATTATTATTTTAATGTATTTTAAATACAATATAAATAAAGCTCGTTCCTGAGATTTTTTTTATACATTTTTGTTTTTGTAAGCTCCAATGAAAACATGATGCTGCCTACAGGATGCTGGTGGCTTTATATTTATGCTTTGTGGACAATTCCAAATTTACCTAGGTCATTTAGGTCAAGTGTTTAAAAATTCCAGTGGCACTGCAGCATTTACTCCAATTGTACAAGAGCAACACACATTAACACCCTACCACCACATTAATGTCATTGCAGTGCTGAGGCTCATCCATCACCCAAATAAATTCCTGCATTGTGGTGGTCCTGACCATTAGAAAGCAGAGCAAAGGAGACAAGCAATTTATCTAGAGAAACAAACTAAACTACAGTCTGCACTTGTAGACATACAAGTAAAGCTGATAAAAAACCTATAAATCTAACTTCTAAAAAAAAGTTGTTTAACGGACAGATAAAAATAATAAACTCCTTCTGATAAACCTCTTTATCTCTAGATGACACCGAATGATAAATTCTAAATTGTTATATTTGGAACAGCTGCCTAATTCCACAATCAATGTAAGAATTAATGTATGCAGTATACTAGATTTTCATCTGACCACACTGGTACCAGCACAGAATCCTAAAGTTAAACAAATAGCTTAGCTGAGTTAGATTTATTAAGAGCCCCGGCTGAACTTATGGTGCACTTTGGTCTGTTCTCTTTGTTTTTCAAATATTTTCACAGGTTCAGCAATAGGACAGAGTATATAATGTAGCATCAGTGGCCAGGAACCATTGCTGATTATGTGATTAAGCCACTAAATCCATATTTCATCAGTAATCCCATCCTGCTTTTCAGTTTTAAAGGAATTTTAGAGTCAGAAGGAGTCACCCTGTTCTCCCAGCATTTTTGAATCAGGCCAAGTTTACTGTGAAGGTGAGTTGACTGAGGTCACAGCTGCACGAGAGACAAATCCAGTAAGCATTAAAGCAAATGACAAAAGGCTTAAAAGTTACTATAATATTTTTTGCCTTGTACTACTCCTGTATTTGCCATCTCATAATCATATTTAATAAGCCAATTAAAAAATTTTTTTACCCAGAGCTTATATTCTTATTTCAACCAAATATGTTTTTTACACAATTTACATAAGAACATTAACTTTTTGACAGGTTTTTACAATAATTACACTTGGAATTTAATATCTTGGATACTTTTAAAAGTGAAAGAACAAGTTGTTTTTTCAGACAACATTTATAAGTAAGGAACAAATGCACAGTATCCTTAAAATGACTTTGCCCACTAACAACTGAAGCAGAGGACCCCTGCAACAATAAGGCTTCTGGAAGAGGGATAAAAACAAACATTTCGATCACCCGAAATTGCTGATTATAATTTTTTTTAACTTGAATTAACAGACAAATTTGATTTACTGTGTTTTTAAAACTCCCCACCATATCTGGTGGCTGGTGCAGTGATATTGGTTACTGTTGTTATTAGTGGTCATTAGTATTAGTGGACAAACTTAATAAAATCAGAATACATTAAGTTTATTCTCTGTTCTAACACAATCTCACGATTTTCTATTAAGCACAGTCATAAAAAAAGTTCTGTTCTCAAATCTGCCACTTATATAGTTTGTATTCCACTATTCAAAGTAAGCTCTAATAAGTATTGTATGTGGAGATGTGGATTAAAAGAAAAACGTACCCCATCAGGCACCAACATTCTAGCCAGCGTATGAATCATGAATCTCAGAAATCTTTCCTGAAGCTGTTGGGTTGTTTGATTTTATGTAAACTTATTTAATCCATTCATTATCTTCCACTTAATCCTCTACTAGGGTTAAGTAAGGGTTCCCCATGCCCATCCAGGGGATAATATTTTGGGCACTGGCCAACAAACAGATACAAGCATTATATAGGGCATTATAGACCTGCCAATTTACCTTGAATCCATGTTTTTTGGACTGTGAGAGGAAACCAGAGAACCAAGAGGAAACCAATGCAGACATAAGGAAAATATAGAAATTCGAACCTGGACACCCTGCGCTGAGGGGCAAACATGCTAACCCCTACACCACTATGTTTCCCCCGAAGCCATATTTTTGCATTAATATGTATCTATACACTAAATATAATAAAGTACTCATGGAGTGAATATGTCTTTAAAATTGTAATAACAACATTTTTTTTTAAACATTGGCCTGCAATGTTCTTTAAATGGATCCTGCTATTTGTGCATCTTGTGCAACCTTTGAACAGGCAATAAAACAAACCAACTTTTTGACTGCAAACCATTGTGGTTTCTCGTGCTTTGTTGTAAAATGAATCTGCTGCTATAGGAATAACATAGGAAGGATGGATCAGCAAAAATTTAGCATGTCAAAAAGAAGGTCTAAGAACGTGCGTAGAACGTGTTAGTTCAGACAAATCATCATTCATAGACTGAAACCTATGATTGATAATTAAGTGCTGTCAGCAAATGGACCACCCTGAGTAGCAGAGAAAAAGTGCACCATAACTTCAGCATAAATAACGTCATGGGTGCAATTACAATGCTTCTGGGTTGAGGTCCGATGATTAACCAGAGCCTAGCGTTCCGTTCTCAGTGCCAAACAAAGTGCATCAACAGGGAGTAGACTGCGAGTGGGAGGCCAGACAATGATTTTTCTTAAGGTCTTGGTATTGAATAAAGCAGGCTACAGATTAGTTTATGTTGTGTTCTGACCAAACGATAGGCTCATCAGATAAGAGATGAAGGGTGGGAATGAGGTAGTTAAAAATCAGTCTCAGATACTAAAATTTTGGAAATTAAATCCCTGCCTCCTCAGTAACTGTCTAGTATATAGATAGCATACAGCTGCTGCTCCGTTTAAACTAATCTTTCATAGGTATACAGTCTTGTGCAAAAGTTTGTGAAACCAAATGAAATACAATGTTTTATAAATTGCAAGTGAAATTAAATACATCTAATTTTAAATTTAACAACATTCACTAAACATGACATAATTTTGCTCATTTCAATGTATAGTAATTATTTTCCAGTAGAAAATCAATATATTTTGTTTAGAAATTAGATTAAAAAAAACATTTTAATAATTTAGTATGTACACAAGTTGATAGTTGAAATTATTTTATAATGGTCAGAGGCATGTTTATGCTCCAGTTTTTAATGATTTGCTTATTGTAAAAATCACTTTAGACCTTTTGAAATTTATTTTGGGAGGCTTTCTGAAGCATTTCTGTAGGACCATAATTGAGGGATAAAATGAGATCCCTACAGGGAAGAGTAGGATGATGTTTGATAGAATAGTCTGGTCTTAGTTGATGCTATGTCTGAGCCCCCCCAAAAAAGCTTAAGCTCTTGTATCATTTGTTTTCATTTCCTGACTGGTCTAATGACAAAGCCATCTCTATTTATTTACAGTCTTTGCAAGCTTTTTTTCCAACAGATTAACCTGATTAAGTCACTTTTAGGGAGAAATATGTAGTTTTTTTTCTAAGGCTCTAACATTACCCATCAACAACTTAGAGTAGAATATGTGTTATTTTAAGAAATGAATCATCATTCTAAAGTTTGTTGAAACTGGAACATTATAAAGACACTGATGGAAAATTGTATCATATAACTAGGTATAGCTTTACGTGCAAGTCACTGTGACATCATAGGCAATGAACATCCTGTGATATTATGCCATGTAAGAGACATGTAGTCTCTCTCTCGCTCTCCCTCACTTTCTTGCTCCCTCTCTCTCTCTTTCTCTGTCTGTCTGGCCTTGCCTCCATAGTCTATAAGGCGCCAACCTATAATCAGTGGCAAAATTATAGCAAAGTTAATGAAAATAAAAAAGACATGCCATTAAAGCATTTCTCACACAGTGCACACAAAAGGACATTTCTGTTCAATTCATTCTAATTCATTAATTACTCAGTGGCATGCAAAAGTTTGGGCACTTTTACAAATATTTCTGTTACTGAGAATATTAAAAAATGTTTATGAAAATATATACTGACCACAAACTTTTTTTTTTTTTCTGTTATTTTAAGTTGTAAAAGGTTCCTTCTGAGACTAACGTGTTCCCGTTAGTGGTTGCCACAGAGAAGTAGAGCCGGCACAAAGAGGACATGCTGACTCCACAGAGAAAGGACCCGTGTTCAAGCCACTGAGAATCAAACCTGGAAACTTCTTGCAAAGATGCTGAAACGCAAATCTAACATAAATAAAATACAAAATAATCTTGTGACGGTAGTGCAGCAGCACAGGGGGAGGAAAGGTGGAACCGCTAGCGAAGGACTTTGATTTGAAGTAATTAATGCACCTGACATTACTCAGCCTGATAAACATGTGCAGCCTTTATAAGCTGTAACATTTTATGGCACGAGAAGTGAGATCTAGGAACAACAGAATTGGGACGGTGAGATCCATCAGCCAACATCTCCAGTCCTCATTCGTACTCACCTTGTTACAAATATTAATAAACCAATTAAATAAAATGTGTCTACTGTATTTAGAAAATAAGTATTTTTACCATATTTATCTATTTATAGAAATGTTGACATGGGGTATGATTGATTATTTGGTTGAGTATTTGATAAGATTTGTGTTATAAATCCTAAATTCAGACAAATGAAGGGAAGGGTTTCTAATTTACCTATATTTTCCTCTGAGTGTCACGTTCTCAGTGCAGCAGGGTGGACATTAATCAAGACCTTACTAAAATAACAAAAGCTGTGAGTAGTGTAGAAATGTGTAAGTGGGGGGTGCACACGTCATAAATCTTTATAAAGAAACAATTAACTCTACAAAATGTAAGCATTACTACAGTTAAGGCTGAAATTGTCTTAGGTGTGCAGTTACATCTTGACTAATAATTGGCTGTGCCTGGATATTTGTTTTGGTCGCATGGTTATGTCAATGAGCTGTAATGAAATACCGTTTTGCTGAACATTATTAGAAGAAATGGCAGTTTAAACTGATATTGTGTGATAAAACTCTTCACAACTATGTGTTCTAATGCCTGTGGGTAGAGTTAAGTGACAGATACCAGAAGGCATGGGAAGTCTAAAATATTTTTAGCAACAATAACATTTTGACATCCACAGCATCTAGTGGAGACATGACAGGACCATAGAAGCTGTTGGCTAAAATAATTTGATGTTTGCTTACTGGGAATTCATGTTTAATCATTTTGAGACTAAATAACCAGGCACATGGAACAATTGTGAGCAATTATTTTAATAGCATGTCTGTGTCACACATCATTTATTATACAATTAATTTGCAGTTCGGAGCCTTACACATACAATAAGACAAACCTCACTGCTGATTATGATTACCTATAATTAGAAAAAAATCAAACTGAAGTCATATAAAGATGTGCCAAACCAAAATGACATAAGCACACTAAATCAACTTCACAAAGGATAATGAACCCAAAGACTATAGCCAATGTCATTTAAAAAAAATTCTGATAAGTATCAAATTGTTTTCTTTGCATTTTGTATAAATCTCATCTCATCTCAGTATCTTGATTGCTTAGTCTTTAACTATAGGGTTCCTGCAAGGATTCGCCAGCCCATTCACGGGAGAACGTTTTCGGTGCTGAGCAGAAACACCCAGGACAGGGTGTCAATCCATTGCTGGCCATACACTTGCTGAAACAGACACAAAAACTCTATATAGGGGCAAATTTAGAGCAGCCAATCCACCTTGAATGTTTTTGGACTGTAGTAAGAAAAATACGGACATGCTTTTTTAACTTTACGATTAGATTACTGTAATTTACTCCTAATACATTGTTTAAAAATCAAAAACAAAACATGACCTCAAACTGTTTAGAATGTGGCAGCAAGAGTCAAAAGCTTGATCATATTTGGCCACAAAATGCAAAGTCGTAGAATATACAGGGTAACTCTTGCAGCTCTTCCTACAGGTCTTCTTAGCTATGAAATATATCATATATATTGATTTGAATCATGTGTCTGGATAGAAAAGCTGGTCATGATGTTCCATTCATTCTGTGACACTATAAAGCTTTCAGCTCTGCAGACGAAGATGATTTTGAATAGGAAGGGGTTTAAAAATTTGAACAGCTGAGATCACTGTGACCTATTTATCACCGAAGTGAAAAACAGCTTATCCAGTCCTGTGAGGGGTGTATTTTATCTAATAGTCTTTATAAATCTACAACTATTTAGGAGGACGACTGTCTGATTGAGACAGAACCTGTCATAATGAAAAGTACATTTGCCTTTCAGTATACTAACGTAATAAAATAAAATAAAAATGCTATCTGAGCTAAAATGCAGGCAGCCTTTAAAAACTACATTCTTAAGCCAGTAGTTTGGCTCCTATTATGACTGCTCTTTGCACCCTAAAACACATTAAGAAAACTTCTAGTTTTACTGTCAAATTTGTCGCTTTTGGTTTCTATAGCAATTTTAACACAGTGTCTGCAGAACAAAGGCATGAAAGTCAAATATAAATTAAAGAAACTTTTTTTTTTAAACTTTTTGTACTATATAATGCATTAGCACTAGCCACTTAAGCCAGCTTTGCTCGGACTTGTGATGACATTTCCGGCAAACGGTCTAAACTTTCATTTACATGTAATTGGTCACACTGTGCCTCTGAAATAGCAATCCACCAAAGTCAGATCACACAAGGCTCTTAAAGGTAATGGCAGGTGACATACTAATGTGTTATGATGCAAATTTTTGCATAAGAGGCAAAAAACACCCATAAATCACGTTGCCACGATAGCCAAGACACACTGACACATCCTAATTGAAGTTGTAAGGTGCGTGGTCGACGGCTCACTATAGATCGCTAAAATAAAGTCCACTGAGATGCTTGTTGGTAATTGTAAACAGTATACAACTCTCTACAGGGTCCCAAAGAGTATGTCAAATATTATGGATTTGTATAGGGAACACACGCACAGACTTTCAAATTTATATACACAGATTCTATCATTAGATAAACAGATTAGCCCATGCATCTTATAAAGTGACATTTCAGAATGCCATAAATTCTGATTTTTCCAATACTTAAATAACCAACATGTAGCCTCCCATGTATCAGATCTCCTGTCTTCAGTCTAACTATATTGGTATGTTCATAAACTTGACTCGATGTCAAACCTCTCTAACATATCTGCCACTGTACCTCTATTAGAGAAGCCAAGAGTCAAAACAGAAAACCTTAAGTCTCATGGGGACATAAACAGAAACAGACCTCTGACGACTGGCTAATACTGCAGTTCATGTTCATATAGCCAAAGAAATAGCAATGAAACAAGTCCAAGACATAGATATGGACTCTGTGACTCTCTGCACCCTCCCTAAATTTCTCTCTTGATGATTTTGCCAGAGTATCTGACATATTAATACTTTACTTTCATCATAGACAACCATTCCCTTAACAGAGCAATAAAATGATCTGCTTGTATCTTCCCCTTGCATGTATCTGTTGGTATGTTTTCATTTATAACACACCTCCAAGGATGACTCTATTATAACAAGATTTATTTAAGAAATATATATATATATATATATATATATATATATATATATATATATATATATATATATCGCTAAAAATCTAAGGAAACCATTTAAAAATAAAAATGTATCTTGTTGAATCATTAACAAAAAGCATTAAGATTGATGTTTATTTCGACCAGCTTCAATCACAATAAAGAAATGAGCGCCAAACTGAAAATTACAAGTTTATTTAAATGTCATGGTGGCACGATGGCTTAGTGATTACAATATTTGCATCTCAGCACTGAGGATCTAGGTTCAAATCCCAATCTGGGTGGAGTTTTCATGTTTTCCCCGTGTCCGCATGGGTTTCCCTCTGGTTCTCTGGTTTTCTACCACTGTCCAAAAACATGGATTTACTGTATATTGGCTGCTCTAAAATGCCCTCATACAGTCTGCGTCTGGGTGAATAAATGATTAGCAATGGACTGGCGCCCTGTCCTGGGTGTAGCTACCCATCACCCGAAATGTTCTTCCTTATAAAAACCAACAACAACAGAGAGTTTTTCCATTGCACTGTCACTTTGGCTTGCTATTTGGGGGTTCAAACTTGGAACATTGTAAAGCTGCTTTGAGACAATGTACTTTTGTAAAATTCTAGCAATAGAGTACAATTGTAAATCTGTATAGGTTTTTAGGTTTAATTAAAATGTTTACAGGACTTTGTCCAATTGAAATTGAAGAATGCAGAAACCCAACCACTGTCAGCCTCCCAAGGTCAACGTAAAAAACATTAGAAATGTGGCTGTTATGTTCCAATAGTTAAAGTGGCCAAATGTATATATATATTTAAAAAAAAATAAACTTGAATGAACCATAACTGGTTTTAAAAAAAATCCACCTTTATAATGGCAAAATAAATTAAAATTAACAAATCGTTTTGTCTTAGCAACTATTAACTAAAACCAAAATATCTGTAGCTGATTACAATATATACTTTTGGGCTTATTAATAGTTTTTTAAACTACACAACTGATGTAGTCAAATCTATAAACAGCATAATAATTGGCGATAAAACAGTTGAACAAGACTGTTTTTCACTACAGGAACTAGACTCAAGTTTAAACAACTGTTACTTATGGTATGATCCACACTTCTCAACTGAGTGTTAAAATTCCTCTCAAAATGAAAATAAGAAAAAAAAAAACGAACAAGATCCTGAATCCAAACTTAAGCAGCACAAACACATCTGGTTTGCACTCTGAAACTTCTGGCAGGTAGAAAAGAAGAAAACATGTCTGCCAGTGATCTAAAAACTATCCACTGGAGAGATGATGTCTGCATTAGATTAAGGATGATCATGAATCCTGAATAGGAACTTAAATGTAACGGCCTTCACTGTCTTCCAGTCAGTGCGTACAAACGTGCTTGTTAGCTAGTTCATCATACAACATCAAACAAATATCAGAATCTAAATGTTTGGAACCATTAAGTTGTCTTTACCATTAAACCATTAAAACCTTCTGCAGCACTTAACAAATGCTGGACTGTTCTTAGTTTAGCAGCATTAGGAGTTTAAAAATTAATGCAGAACTTTAGAGTCTAATTCACAAAAATGAGTACAACACAAATCAACACACCACATCCTTCATGCCTATGTCACTTAAATATACCTGCTTTGTTAAAAAACTACCAAAGAATAGTTTAAGAGAAACAAATCGACTACATTCTCTGGTTAAGGAAACAGCCTTGTGACCTAAAGGTCCCTGGTTCCATTACTGGTCCCACGCTACTATGGCTTAAGGTCAAGGTACCTAATCTGCAGTACCTAACACCAATTGCATCCTATGTGCCATGTACAAGACTGCCCAACACTCCAGGCATGTGTGTTTACTTCACACATGTTTTACTGCACGAATGGATTAAATATGGAAGATACATTTCTCTGTGTGTAAAAGCACAGAAGACAAAATAGAACACAATCACTTTCACAACCTGGTAAAGGAAGCTGATAAAATTGACAAGGAGACTGGAAACAAGGTGAATTAATAAATAATAAGATATTTGAATAATTTTGCAATATATGTATAGTATATTGTTTTACAAGCATCTAGACAGATTTGTGTAAATTTATGTATGGTCATATTAAAATGTTTTAAAACTGTTAGTAAACCATTATCTTTACTTGGTTTGGTAAATAAAAATAAATGAAAAATTTATTTGGGTATGAAGGATTTTAAGAATCTTACCTGGTTTGCTTGGACATTCTGTACATTTGTTGATACCCCATGATGCTCCCACACTGCCACAACAGTCTTCCTGCTTGGTAAGACCCGGTAGAGGATTGCCACACTGCAATTAAATGCACATCATGAAAATTATTTGCTGGATGCTACCTTACTTTTCTGACTTTTTATTTTTATTGAAAATCTTAACATGAAAGTATGCTGTGTTTAAAATGACTGCAGTGTGGCTGGTCACACTTTAAACAGAAAAAAATCAGAAGCAGCTGAGTTTAGTTTGAGAGAACTAAAGCGCCCTCTTTTTCAAACCAGCATTGAGATCAGGATCTAAATTCCTGCTGAATTTATGGGTCTTGAGGGCTAAGTCAGTTTTGTCAGCTACGTCAGCAGACGTATAACTTAGTTTTTACAAAGTACAAAATTAAAGTACAAAAAAAAGTACAAAATTTGTACTTTAAAAAGCTTATCTGTAACAATTTAATGACAAAAAATGTACAACCATGTTTTTAAATACAGCACTTTTCTAATTTTGATCTTAATAAAATAAAATTTGCAGAGTAAAAATACTCCCTTAAAGCTCCAGCTGATTTCTGTAACACTTTTCAGACTCCTAAAAACTTTATATCTTCTATTTATAGTCCCCACTTTGGCCTCAGATGATTATGTCAGCTGTTTTGACTAGAATCTAAGAGGGTTGTGTAAATTCCAACTGAGGTGTAAATCAGCAGGTTTTCCCTCATATAACAAAATAACATATCATGTTTTAAACAAAACTGTTCCCTTTTCAGTTTGAGGAAACATTCAAGAGAACATAATTAATATATAAACATTTAGCCTGAGGATTTGGAAACTGAGTTTTGTGTAACAAAAATATCCCAGAAATAATGTTTTATGACCTAATGCTGTATTAATGTATAGCTAAACAGTCCTATGCAAATGGTGAGCACTCTGAATGAATTAATAATTAATGAAGTAAATTAAAATACTTAATGTGTTTTTATTTCATACAGGCCAGATTTATGTTGTATGCAGTACCAGTCAAAAGTTTGGACACACTTTTTTGCTCTACTTGCCCATGTTATCAGTTCCACTTATCGTAAAGATACTTTGTAGTTACACAATTACAGACTGTAGTCCATCTGTTTATGGACTACAGTACATACTCTTAGTCCCCTTTACTAATGCAGTAAAACCCCCTTACCACAGCAGTGTCACTGCAGAACTGACAATAAACAAGACACCACCCAAATTATATCTGTTCTCTGATGGTCCTGATCAATAGAGAACAGAAAACCAACAGGGACTAACAAAAAAAAGAAAACAGATAGACTACAGTCTGTAAGTGTAAAACTACAAAGTTCATCTATAAGTGGAGGAAAGTGGAGTGGTTGTTTTTTGTATTTTAAAATTGTATTTTAAGAAATGTGTTAAATTCAGTACATAAATAATAACAAAAAATAACCATACATACATGATACATGCATTTCAATGTTCAGATGATTGTTCAATGCAATTTATTTGTTAGCTAAATCATAAAAAAATTACAATGGATGGCCAAAAAAAAATAAGACATACAGTATGTAATTTTAGATTTGTGTCCCTTGGATGAAATGGTGTTATGTAGTATGTAGCCTTCGACAACTATTGCTTCAGTCTTTCTTTATTTCATGTGTTATGGCAGATTCGTGTGTTCCCCCTGCTGTAATCTATCTAGGTGTATTTGCTTTGTTCATTATTTCTGTTTTGGATAATCACCATGGTTTTTGGAAAGTTCCCAACCGACTGTAGATGCCTCCAAACACCTGTTCCTCTTGTACATTACAAATAGTATGACACAACTGAGCATGCAAATGTAGAACAATACAAAATTGTGGGTACATTTGCATGTTTCCAAATTTATTGTACATATGCATTTTGTAGTTTTGAAATTACAAACTGTAGTTCATTGATTGATTTGCATATCTTGACATTTATGTTTTTTTTGGCATCACAGAATAGTTTTTATTTGGGACATTAATTTGACATTAAGGACATTGACTTCTTGACTTTGATATTTTTGGTTATTCTCAGTACAGCAGTGTCAATGAGGTGTATGCACACACACATTTACCCATAAAAAAGTAAATAAATAAAACACACACACACACACACACACACAAAATACGGTATGTATGTATGTATGTATGTGTGTGTGTATATGTATGTATATATATATATATATATATATATATATATATATATATATATATATATATATATATATACATGTATATATATATATACACATTGACCTGCGTTCCATACCTTGCCATCAACTGTATCCTGGAAGCATCTTCCTACGTGTCCATTTTGTATAATATGTGGCCAGTTGCTGTGTCCATTGGTTTGACCTGTGCCATGCAAGTTTTTTTGCTCACTTTCATTTGTCTTGCCAATATTCTGGCCATTGGCAGGCTGAGAACGTTGCTGAACAGAGTGCCCTGTATCTGCAGCTTGTCCAGGTCTGACTTGTGCTACCTGGTGTATCTGAACCTCAGCCTCAGGTGGGTGCTGGACATGAACCTTCACCAACGAAGGCAAAAGCGCAACTGTGAAGTAAACATAATAAAATTTTAAGCTTATATATAAGTATATATAGTTAAACATTTGCAATGTAAGTTTACATAGTTTTTTTTGTTTGAACATGGCTGAAATACCCATATAGAATAAAAAATAGTGTCAGACGTGTCTAGACTGTAGTATGAGCATGTTCTATGTCAGTCACACCCAGTAAATATTTTCTCAGAATTGAGAGATAATATTTAATATGTGAATGAATATGAATGAATCAGCTGTAGAGTATTATAAGTCATCATGTATCATTGCATAATTATTTGCACTGCACTGCGGTCACATTATAAGCTTAGTACAAGTTTACATTAAATTTTAAATATACAGATGTCCTTTGTAAAGTGTGAGTAAATCAAATTTAAGTAACAATATCGACAAAGACACTGTTAATAAGCAACAATGTAATCAGACATTAACCTGATGTGTGAATAACAATGCACATGTTGTTGGAAAAATTCTTGCTGAGAAGAAGGAGGGTAGAAAGAGAAAGATAAAGAGAATCCATTTGGGCGGGCAATAGTGGGCCAAAAAATTAAATACATAAGCAATCATGAACTCAAATAAAAAACAGCTGAATGTAATAAACAAACAACCCAATAACCAAACAAAGAGAGAAACAGAGGAACAAATGACAAAGAACAGAACTCATGACAAACAGAGTGTAAACAAATGCACGTGGCATGTTAAAAGTAAACAGTGAACAGAACTATGCTGCAATACTGGAGTCTACAAAGTCATTATTAATGTGATTACAGTGATATATAAAAGATTGCAATGTTTGGCATTATAGGCATACATACAGCATAAGAAAAACTACCACTTTGTTTAATGCAAATCTCAAATCTGCACTTCAAAGTAATGATTATCTGTTCATCATATTAATCTATATCTAAGCTAAAAGAGTTTCTGTATAGCAAAGAGATGATTGTGTTTACTTTACCTTGTTGGTTAGACAGTGGCAGTGTGTAGATTGTGTGCGAGGAGCCATTCTGTGTGTCATTGATAAACTGTCGGCTGAGTGTTGGTTTGCTGAGATTAGGAACTGTGAGATGACAAAACTTTCCAGTGGAGTTTGATGGACACCAGCACTCGTTTTGCCCAATACATCGCCCTCCATTCAAACACTCAATCTGACAGAAGACTGGGGGGTAAAAAAAATAGTAGGATAAATAAACATCCATGCAAATGCTGGAAAAAATACTTATGCAAGCATAAACATATTTCATCTCTCAACAGGCACACCTATGTAAAACAATTAAATGAACGTAATTAAATGTTATTTTACATTTATGTGTTTACTTTTGGAATATTGGGTACAAAGACACATTATATTTACATTAAATTTAATCATTTAGCAGACACTTTAATCCAAAGCAACTTACAAATGATGTATTTTGAGTTGTATTTTGAGTTGTTTGTTGAGGATGCTAAGTAAATCCGTCTCATGCTCAGAAGGAAGATCGTGAGAATTAGCACCATGGTGCGTTCATAGAGTTTTGAATCAGTTGTAGACGCTTGATTTTGCAAGCTTGGAGACCAGCAAGTAATGCATTAAGGAACATTTTTAAAGGTAAGATCTGAAAAACCGCCAAAAGCATCCTCATGAGTGGCTTCAGATTTATAAACTTATATGTACCCCAAGACAAACCACATTAAGATGTTTTGTGTATCAAAGGCTAGCTCTTACAACATATTTTTTTACCTTAATGCATTACAAAGAACAGACAGATTTACCTATCTACATAAATTACACTGAAGTTATGTGGGTCAGGGGAGTTCATGTGTAGTCCTTATACAATCAAATAAGCATCTTAATACAAGAGGGTTTAAAGCCTGGCAGGCAGAAATTGTGTTGTGCAATCTATAACCATAAAAAATATGTCAAAACATGGTTGGGCACATTTTAAAGGCTCTGACTAACATTTGAGATAAAAAAAATCAAAACAAGACTTTGCACACACTGAGGGTTTGAATTTGCAAACTGAAAACAAGTCACAGGTGAATACAATTAGAGAGGAAAGCAACAACATGACACGGAGAATGACAACAAAACAAACGACAGAAAATCGAAAGCAAACACATGCCATTGTTACCCAGGAAACTCGCAAAGCAAGACTGCCAAAGTTAAAACAACCAGTTGCTTTAACACATGGTTTCAAAAACACACCAAAGAAAGACACTAAAGGCATAAAAATAAATCTCTGCTGGAGTATTGACACAGTATATACGTTGTGGTATCACTCGGTGAAACAGGATCTTAAAGGGGTTCAAAACATGAATTGCAACATGAATGTAATTTAACTTGACGTTATTTCACTTGTGACAGTGCACAATAGAAACAACTGTTGCCAAACCTACTATAATCCCTCATAAACAATGGTTGCCACTACTATAAAAGAGTAAGGTATCCGTGATCTAGTCAAAGTTTAGTAATTTATAACCTGAAAAGTATTTTTTTAAATGTTACCACTCCACTCAAAATTTAACTGGATTATCGACGATCGATTTTCTGCAAACATATTACATACCAAGATGTAATAAAGAAAACTCAATTAACTTCACTTTAGGGTCAAAAATCTGCAACTAACTGTCTTTTGGAGTTAATTTAAGAAATAACGGGATTTGATGCTTCACAATTGTGAAAGGATTTACGTGACCATAATGTGTTAGAATGAAGAGCTGTTGAAATGAAAACATTGTAATGCAAACTAAAGTTAGATATGAAGTACTGTATAATTATACTGGCTTTTAATGTTTTATAACATGAAAAACAATAGTAAATAATGAAATCTGAATAAGCAGTGTCATGAAAATGCAGACTATGCATTTCATCACTGGTCAACTGTAAAACAAGGTTCAAGGATTGAAGTGTGATTGGAATTTATGAATGACAAGGACTCAGACCTGACATATCCTGAATAAATGGAATGACTCAGAGGACACAGTAAACCAAAAAGGGTTCAAATACACAAACTAATGAGGAGAAACGAGGAACAGGTGAATACAATTACAAAGGAACCTATGACAAAATGGGTGCTGACACAGGAATATAACAAACAAAAACAAAAACAATGAATACATAGCACTGTTGCCATGGAGACACAAAGAAAAGTGGGATAGGCAGTAAAACTGGAACTATCAAGGCAGGACACAGTTTGGATACTGACACCACACTGACATTTTTATTTCTGTTTACTGTTGAATGGAAAAATGTGGGTCTCTTTAACCTTATTAACATATTTTGCTAATTAACACAAACTGCAGCAAACCGCTTCTTAAAAAAATAGCAAATGTGGAAAATCTACCACTAGTTTTTTGGTAAATCAGTGTTTTCTTAAAATTTAGGAACTACAGTATGTGTTGACTTTTGTCATCACAGAGTCCAAGACTGGGATAGTACAACAGCTGTGGTTTCACTAAGGGACATTAGTTCGTCTCATCTTTAACAAGACTGTCTGTGCACAATATACCTGTGACTAGGGACATCAGAAACTCGTAAACTGAACTTGACTTCAAACTTTAAAGAGGCACACTGATAGATACCTAGGAAGCTCAGACAGTAAAATGGAGGTACTTTGTCATTTCAAAAAGGTGAAAATAGTTTTGCACTGACATCAAGACGCCATGTAGTCGTCACTGTTTATGCAGTGCTTTGAGAAAATAGTTTTCCCCTTACAGCTAAACAAAAAGAAAATGATTTGATAACCCATAAAACAACTGAACCATATTTTTCTTTTCCTGCAGGTCACATGTTTGCACTCTGGCATGTAGCCTTCAGAGGAACTGACAGAATGTCACTTAGAAAATAGTATGCTTTTGTTTTTCCCTTTTTGTGAAAGACAGAGAGAGGAAGTGATAAAAGTGTGAGTGGGGCAGAGGAGATAACATGATAATGATATAATGATTTCAATCTGGCTGAGATATCAAAGAAAACAATTATTTCCACCAACCCTCAAAAGCCCTCAGTCAGTAGTGCTGAATGCTCTCCTGGCATGGGGTATAAATGATACTCTGACATGAATTCTGCTCTGTCCCAGCAAAGCAAAGAGCCTTCATCAAAAGAGACCCCCCCTACACACCAGTATGGCAACTATTATCACAATACATACCAAATTTTTACTGTTCATTATTATTACAGTAATGTATTAGAAGTATGTAATAAAAATTATTGTAAAAAATATTAGGGATAGACAGATTCCTCCAAATGTAATGTGATTACTGAAATGCACCATTAAAGCATCAAAAGATTTTTTTTTTTTTTACAGATATGGTTGATCTGCCTCCATGATTTCCAAATGAAAACTATTTATTACCCTTGAGATCACTAACACAGATTAAAAAAGATCTTTGTTGGAGGTTGTTAATAATCTGAAATCTGCCATAAATTAAAAAAATAATAAACAAGAAAATAACAATTAATAGGTGATCATGGAATCTTGCATTTCATGTTAGCAACCCAAGCTAACATGTGGTTAACATATGAGCCATTACACAGAAGGACCCTGTCCACACATTAAGGAATCAAAACAAGGACCTGCTTGCTTGTTCTTGGTTTTCATAAGAATTAATATCTGTGCAGTCCATGGTATTTACTTATTATTCTTATTTACTTTTTTATATTATGTTATTTATATGTAATATATATTTATATTTATATAAGTATGGAGTAAGCATGGGATGACACTGTGGCACAGTAGTAGCTTTCATCTCACAGGAAAATGGTCTTGGGTTCTACTCTTGGATGGGTACAACAATGGTTATTTCTGTGTAGAATGTCTTCATAATGTCTATGTGGGTTTTTGGGAGCTCTTGTTTCATCCCACTATCCAAAGACATGCTGGTAGATAAAGTGGACATAATAAATTGCCTGCGTTAGCACATATTTGACCTCTCATTGACTGTATAGATCAAAACTACCCTTGCTGGAAACGTTGTCATTGAACTGTTAAATAAATAATGTAAGGATCAACTTTAAAACAAAACTGTCAATACAAATCACACAAATGTGTTTTACACAACAGACAGTATGATTAAATAAAATAAAAAAAAATGTACATGATTTTTAGGAATTGGTTAAACCAAAAACTTTTTAGGCCAGAGCCCTAAACTAAAATAATGAAATTGCAGTAGCTTGATATTAAACATTCCACTAATGCTAACTGAGGTCTGGCATGTAAATCACTTCATTAAACACATGCAGATTCAGTGGAAGCGAGAGGTTTTTCCCCATGAAGCCGATGCAGTTGGGAGCAGTAGTGTATTGTTCTCTCTCATCAGGCCCTCCTCCCAGAGTCTAAGCTCAAACAGGTGGATAATAGTCTCTTTAATGTAACCCTTGTTAAACCTCTCTTTCTGCATCTGTCGTGCTTTCTCTCTCATTCTTTACCTCCCAGTGAGCGAGTGAAATGGTAAAGCGTATGGTTCAAAGTGAGGTGTAAACCGCATTTGAACAGGGGGCAGGCCTAAGGGAGCGTGGGACAGCCAGTTCCACATGTGTGGCTTCCACGACTCTGAACCTCGGAGCCTGCACACAGCTCCTCCATTTTTTAGCATTTTAATGTGGATTATTCAACCCTGCTTTTTTAAATCCCTATGCATTATCTAAATTCCAGAACACAATTCATGTACAGTACAAAGGCTTTCAAATAAACATCTCATCTAGAAAATTATGGTTTTATTTTCTTCTCATGATTTGTTTTGTTATGTTTATTTTAAGTGGTATTAAGACAGAAAACATCATTGACAATATTATAAAAGTATCCTAACCTTTTAGATTTTTAGAAACAATTTTAGGATTTTAGCCATAATAAATTCTACACTCCAAGATCTCTTTATTAGATACAACATCTTGTTTATACAATGATTGTCTGTTGTATTATCATTCATTTTATCTTCATTTTTAAGAATATAAAGGAAAGTTAAAATATTAGACAATATTAGATATGTGGTAATTACTTGGATGAGAATGAAGTCGCGGCACGGTGGCTTAGTGGTTAGCACATTCGCCTCTCAGCGCTAGGGATTCCCGGTTCGAATCCCCATCTGGGTGGAGTTTCCATGTTCTCCCCGTGTCTGCGTGGGTTTCCTCCGGGTTCTCCGGTTTCCTCCCACAGTCCAAAAACATGGAACAAGTTAATTGAGTTCTCAAAATTGCCCCTATATTGTGTGTCTGTGTGAGTGAGTGTGTGCCCAGCGATGGATTGGCGCCCTGTCCTGGGTCTATCTGCCCAGCGCCCGAGATGTTCTCCCCTGGATGGGCATGGGGAACCCCCCCGCGACCCTAATAGAGGATAAGCGGAAGATAATGAATGAATGAATGAGAATGAAGTCTGAGTTGTTGTTGCTTATCAGGCTGGAAAAGGTCTCAAAACCATCTCAAGTTTAGATTTTATTTTACAGTCATACCATTAATACCCTGCCAACAAAATCACTTCAAGAGCAGGGGGTGTACTAGTTTGCAAAAAAAGAATTTAACTTTGAGCAACTAAAGATCATTTTTTCATTGGCTAATCCTAATGTTCATAAGTCTATCATCAAGAGAACACTGAATGTGAATGAAACAATTTCTGCTTGTCAATCAGATAAGTATTATTAAACTATCTTTGAGCAATTCTATTTAAAAATTAAATTCGCAAATGAGGAGCATGAATTTATAAAAGCACAAGAACCTGAAATAATGTCTCTGGGCTAATGTTTGGTTCTCATAAAATGAGTAAGTAAATACATTAAGAAACACTTATTTGCAATTGTCAAGCACAGTGAGGCGTAATGAGGCGTGATAATGTGTGATTGTTTGTAGCAGCAGAACATTAAGATTCTACGTGCAGGATTCTTAGAGCTCTACAAGAGTCTTCCACTGGTTGTTTTAGATACCAGGAGCTAAACAAAGATTTAAATTGCAGATAGGCAGCTAAACTACAGCTAAACTAAATTGTTACATACAGCAGGTATGACATGATGAAGGCTACATCTTCATCAGTGTATCAAATCAGGAAATGGACTGTATAATAATAACTAAAATTACAGTTTTTTTTACTATTTGGTGCTTGGTTTGAGGATTTTCTTGAAATTGTTTTCTTGGAATTATTCCTTATTTAAATTGCACAAGACTTATCCATGTACAAAGTTAGAACTGGCCCTACAATTCAGAACAGATGGGCTCTGCCAGGTCGGAAGCCTTTAATAAGGCTGAGGTAAGTGTAATTTCCTCACTGTGTGAATAATAAGCTTTTCTTCTAGAACAATTGTGCATTTGGGTCTGGCCATGACAATAAAAATAATAATAAGTAGGCAAGCATTTAATATGGAGATACAAAACAATAGGCTCTACTTATGCAATAACATCCGGGACAGGTCGACAGTCTACTCACTCACTCACACTCACACACACACACACTCACACACACACACACACACACACACACACACACACACACAGCCTGGGGTAATTTTGAATCCCCAGTTTACCTTTAACAAGGTTTTGGACTGTGAGAGAAAACCAGTGTTCTTGGAGCAGGGAGAACATGTAAACCCTACACAGAAAGAAGCTTGAATTTCCTCCCTGAGAAGAACCTTTTTGCTCTAAATTAAGAATGCTAACAAATGCTCTACTGTAAATACTAAACAAATTGTATTTTAACTAACAATAATGTGTTACAACAATAATAACTTATCAGTAAAATCATTAAAAACGTTAATAGTAAAATAGAACAATAACATTGTCAAAATAGCTATTTAAAGGTCAAAACAATACAAAAAAAAAGAAACAATACAGGAGACAATATTTAATATAGCCAGCCTAGCCAGTGGGCCGATATAAAATCTGTGAATCTCACATAAAAACAAAAGCTGGAAAACATGAATGATTTCGGTGCTGACATGTGAAAAGACATGCCAGTTAAAGGTTTTGTTTATTTGGATGTAGCTTCTGTACATGCTTTTTTAAACATGACTAAAAGTGCTTTACCAACCTTAGATTCTTTTTATCTTACCACAGGACTTAATACTAGTACAGACATTTTATAACATGTCCCATACTCAGGACCGCACACACAGCCACATGAGAACTGTCATTGTGATAGGTAATAATGACTTACAGAGTCTGAATCCATGGCTCTTGGATGGTGGGCCCTGGCTCTCGCTGTAGACCGTGGTCTTATCTCCTCGCTCACAGCTGTTGTAACACTGTCTGCCATCACAGACTCTCTTGCACACCGTGGGCGTAAAGACGATTTTGATTCGGTCCACGTTGGCCGTGAGGTTTGCTCCTAAGAAAGACAACGGAGTTGAACGGCAATGGCATAAGAAAAGCTGAAGGCACAAAACAAAGTAATAAAAGTAAGTCTTCATCTTCACAAAACACACACGCCCTGTCTGTACACTGGTAGGACAGGAGGTTTATAATAGTGCATGTGAGTATGTGTGTCAGTGTAAGAGTCCAGAGCCCAGATAGATGGGAGGATGTGTCTGTAGGAAAGCTCTCCAGAGCAAAAGAGACAGAGACAGAGAGAGAGAGAGAGAGAGAGAGAGAGAGAGAGAGAGGACAAGCCCATAACAAGGATAAGGCGTGTGTTGTCGAGTGCTGATGGTGTGTGGGTGTGTATGTTTGTGTATGTGTGTTTGTAATTGAAAGGCAAGTCTTGTGTAATGGTGGGAACCTGGACAAATCCCGTTGCCTTGTAAATGATGGAAAAAAAGACGTCTGAAAACAGTTTTCCTCATTTATTTATTTATTTGTGTTTATGTTAATGTTGGTACGGATCAGGCCAGGGCAGTTCTAGGTGTTACATGATACTGCTCATAAGTACAAGATTTGTTCATTTTATTCCATATACTTTCCATGGAATAGCATTACATCATCAGCCTTTATCATTATTGAAGACTAGAGTTGGTATGGGAGACTTATGTTGCACATGTGCAGAGAGCTAAGAGAATGCAAAAGGCCCTAAGGCATAATAATACATCGAACATCCAGTGCTAATATGGTGATCAGATCGTTGATGTCATGGCAGTTTTATTTTACCTTTCAGAAATTTTGGGTTCAAAGGAAACGTGTGGACCAATGTATATGCAGAACCCCAGAGAGGTAAGGGTGATGTCATATCTAAATATGCATAAGGCCCATTTCTGAATTTTGATTTCCTGACCTCTAATTGATCCTGTTTTGCCGAATTAATTGTAAAAGTAAAGGTTTAAAAATTTATAGGAAAATTGAGATTTTACTTGTTCTTACCACTGTAATAAATTGTATTGACCTAAGACCTTTTAGGCTTCTTCCCTCCACAGGCCCCTTTTGGTAGGTATATCTGGAAGAACCCGCTAAGCCTTTCTGTTTCCAAGATACTCTGACCTAGTTGTCTGGTCTTAACAATTTGATTCTTGTCAAAGATGCTTAGGTCATATTGCCTGCTCACTTCTCCTGAATCCAAGAAGTTGACATGAGAACAGATGGTTTAGTTCCTGTTTAATACATACCAGACATTGCTATTCTTAGTTATGATGAGATAATGTTATTCCCTTTCTCTGTGAGTGCTTATAAAGTTTTTGTCTCATTAGTAAATATCACTATTTTCAAAATTGGTCAAATTGAAATCAGGTGCACCAGATCAGGTGCTAATGATTAGTACATCATTAAAGAACATCTTGTAAGAGCCTGTCTTTGTTAAACCTTAATTTTCCTGTCCCGATTTGCACTTTGTAATTGGAGTGTATGGTTTCATTATGCCTTGATCAAAAGAGTTCTTTTAAGACTTTTAGAAAGGAGGTTGTAGATACATATGAGCCTGGGAATGTTTTTAAAATCTACTAGAAATCAGTGTTTTTCTTAAGGCCTAAAAGTGATCTTCCTATCTAGGCATGATGACCTCACACACTTGAACAAACAATAAAACAGATCAGATTTCTGAAGTTTAATAAGACTGTCCTTTCAAGATGTTCTTTAATGAACAGTGGTGAAATTAGCTTGTGTGAACCTTGTTCTTCGTCTTCCCTAAGGGACTAATTCAAATCAGCATCCTTCCATGTACCACAGCCATTCAATTTCAGTGTCTGATGAATTCCAACACCAGCATTCCACTTTCCACTGAAGATTTCCTGAACTAAATGTTTTTTAATGAGAATAAGTATAAAAACACTGTAATCATTACTTTTTTCATGCAATAGGACCAGCTGGAAGGGAAAACATTGCCAGTAGTCTGTCAAAAGCAACTGGAATAAAAGAGGGCTGCTGCAACTATTCAGCAAAATCAATGACATTGGCGCTGACAATGTGTCAACTTCAAAAATTTAAGTTAATGCAACATTTTCTAATAGTTCATTGAAAAATAAATTTCAGTTATTTGAAACAGCTTAGTTCCAAAATTATATTAAACTACAGCAGCACTGCTGCAATAAACAGATGTGGTACAATGTGTAATTGTAAAAGTAAAATGTCCATCTACATGGTAAGTGGAGAACATTGACTGGTACTGTACATTCACAACTACTAATGAAGTTACACACAAATATATTCTCAGCTAAAGTATTAATATATGTGGGATATACATATACTAAGTGGACAAAAGTATTGGTACCTCTACACAAAGGAACAATGATATATCATTGTAAGATGGTTCATCTTTTGTAGCCATGTCCGCTTCCACTATTTTAAAAAGGCATTTCTAAAATATGTCAAAGTGTGTCTGCAAGACTCTTTTCGTATTTAAGCTAAAAAGCAATTGTAAAGTCGAAGGCTGATGTTGGACAAGAGGGCCTGGCTCCCAATCTCTGTTCATCTAGGTATTTTAGGTCAGCACAGTCTTCTATCCAACTTTACAGTTGTTGACCTTGTGTTATGCATTAGGGACAGTCCTGCTAAAATGAAAAACTGCCTTTCCAAAAAGATGAAAGCAAACAATGGTATGAAATGCATGGGCTAGGTGCCATGCATGGCGCGCTCTCTCTCTCTCTCTCTCGCTCTCTCTCTCTCTCTCTCTCTCTCTCTCTCTCTCTCTCTCTCTCTCTCTCTCTCTATATATATATATATATATATATATATATATGAAAATAAGACTAAATAAAACTGCTGAAATTAATAATTGAAAGAAATAATGTCCCTATACTTTAGTACATTGTATTTGTTTACATTTTAAAAGCAATTATGTTTTTAAAGAATAAAAGGCTGGTCATTTTCACCTGCTGAAGAAACTGTTTTGGAAGAATGTGGATGGCCATTGTACGATGTGTCATGCTGAGTTTGTGTGTTTTCAGTGATGTGCTCATTTCCAGTGACAGGTCTATTGGGCAGGGAGTTGGAGGTTATGGGAGCTGAGGATGAAGGAAAACGCTTGACAGTCCTTGATGACCCAGTCTGCTGTGAGGTAACGTCTGGAGAACCACGTCTTACCTGTGTACTGAAAAAAAACAACAAAATTAACATTGTTAGTGCTACAAGATTTGTACTTAGTTTTTTAAAATATAATTTTCATAAAATTTAAGTACATAACAACCAAATACTATTAAACCTATAATCTGAATCATTACCACATTTAGTATAATTTCGTCAAAGGCATAAAACATATTTCTTTGAAGGACAGAATTGTCTTTAGTATTCAGGTGATGTTGAATAAATACAATGAAAAAAATTTTTTTTTTACAAAAAACACCAAGACACAACCAAATACGCATCAATTAACATTTACACCATTTACAGGAAACATAATAATCATAAGTAAGAGAAGTCGAGAATTTGCTAGTATAACATCATTTCCACTATGCTCTCCCAGATGGTATGACATGTTAAGTGTCAGGAGTGTGTCCAAAGGTGTGGTACCACCCTTAATGAAATATGAATGAATTACATAACAGTGCTTAACGCCATTGGATCAGAGGGCTGTCAAACTACTCAATGTGTGCCTGCGAAATCGCAGTGCTACATTTTAAACACGAAAGACATGACTTGAGAACATTCAGGCCACATCTCTGTTCATGGTATGTAAAAACTCAAAAACCGGATAGAACTGTTCTGAGGCAGCCAAGTGCCAAGAATATATAAACACACTGCAATGTTTTATTGACAATAAAATGTTAAATAAATCATTTAAGCTCATGTGATCCGTCCTTTAAATTGGTAGAACAAAATGTGTTGGCCTATCTATGAAAAAAATTGCTAAATTTCGGTAATTTATCCATCACCTCTTGTGTAGGAGTCTTAGTCAGATGTCAACACTGACTTCTCATGAATCCCATTCTTAATCCTCAGAAGTCATGAAACCAGTAAAGAAATAGAACAGCAGGAACATTCTTCACTTTAGTGGTACTAAACATTGGCATTTACAAACTTGTACACAAACACTATTTATTACATGGACCAAATGACTGACAGGTACAGGCATGTTCTACTAAGTAATACCAAATATTTAAACTTATATTCCTCTTACAGAAAAGAAAAAGTTCTCAACATGCTGCTGCTGCTGATTTTTTAGTCGTACAGAAGATTACAGCATTTTATGGTTCGATTTGCATAAGTAAAGCATGAGAAGGGCCATAGCATGAAAGCATGATAATCTTTTTTTCAATTATGTCGTGAGAGACACCTGGCTGGATCTCAGCTTGGTACATGTTTACACGCCTGGCCAGATGTCTCATCTCACAATCTCAGATTATTTCCTGTTAGAATGAAGTCATTGCTACCCTCTCTATTTTTTGATCGGGGGAGTTCATTTTGCTTGTTTGTTTTCATTAGTAGTTCAGGGATCACTGCACCGATGGGAGGAATCCTTTTAGCTGCTCTGGCTAGACGAGTTCAAGAACGCTATCGCTGCCATTTTATTTATTAAACCTGCTGAGCAAAAGACGATAGCTACAGTTTACACATTTTCGCTTTAGTGAAAACCATTAATCTTTAGCTTAATGCTCTACTAGGGAAGGTAGAGCAGGGTGGTTCCCCGTGCCCGTCCAGGAAGAAACCGTTTTAAAGTGCTGGGCAGACACCCAGGACAGGGCGCTCATCCATTTTTGGGTATACACACTGCAAAAAATGAAATCTTAACAAGTCAGAAAATCTTTTTTTTTTTTTTTTAATGTAAGAAATCAGTAAATCAGTAAAGTACATATTTCTAAGTAAGATAAATAATCTAGTTTTTTCAAGAAATCTCAACAAGTTACATTTACTCACTATATTGGCAGATAATTTTTAATTTTTTCTTGATTTGGGTTTATTTTTCTTGTTTTTTGGCATAGATTTGCACTTACTCACATACTATATTAAGGCAATTAGGAGCAGCCAATTCACATTTAATTCATGTTGTTGCACTGTGGGAGGATACTGGAAAACCTGGAGAAAAGCCACGTGGACATGAGGAAAACATGGAAACTCCACCCAGATCGAGATGAATCCCCCGAATCCCCAGTGCCACTGTGTCGCCTCATGTTTGTTGAATATGAATACTAATACTTTTAGCTGTTAAATATTGTTGTTTTGGGTAGTTTGAGGAAACACATCAAGTTCAAGAAGATGCTAAAAGCAACTTATCAACAAAAGGGGTCAGAGAAGGTTGTAAGGGATCATTTTGTCGAATAGACGATGCACAGTCAGGCAACTTGCTATCAGACAATAACTCCTCCTTTCTACTGAAGTGCGCAATGATTGCAATAAACCGAGGTCCAGCGCGTTCTTGTTTTTTAGCCTGGAAAAGATTCCTTTACTTGTGGCCTTTCAACACTGCTGTTCAGAAGTTGTAAAGTACAACACCAGACAGTTCACATTAATTTAAAATAATTACAAATGTTCTACTTTGAAATGCTGTAGTTAACTGACCATTTTCTGCCTTTGTGGTAAATGTAAGCAAAGCATCATGTTTCATATTGTCCTCGGTGTTAAAACATGAAATAAAATATATTCTTATTGTAAGCATCACATAATATCAAATCTACGGGGCATGACTGAGTCAGTGGTAAGACTTGTTAGATATGCTCCTGTTTTCACTTCATGCATGTCCAGTATTCAAATGAAGATCGATGATACAGGGTTTGGGTTTAAAACTAAAGAAACGATTATAATGCAATACTAACTGCTTTAAATTAAACCAAACATTCCAGTTCATTATTAATGGTGCTTCCAGAGAAGCTAGGCATCATTAATCTCTGTAAGAACAAAACCACCCTGCTGACAGCTATTTAAAAGCCTAACAGACATACAATTCCATGAGACTAGTTTGTAAGTAAAGGTTTTTTCGCTCATTCTGTGTATATTGTTTTAATTTGCTGGTCAGTTGCTTACTGAATTGAATAACGACAAGCTTCTAAAACCTCAGCAGATGTGGAATTTCATTTAATGAAAGAATTTAAATTGTTGAAGGACTTAATTTAAAAAATGCACGATGCCGACAACCAGCTACTCTAAAAGCTTTAGTTATACAGAAACATGAGCAAATCTTGGTTTAAAATTTAAATATGGAAACGCTGATCATGAAAAAGAAATGAGTCATGAATAACAACTATGACAAAACACGATGAATGATCTAGTGTCAGGGTGGGTGTCATGGTCTACCACTAAATGCCGAGTACAAAATGCTTCCAAACATGCAGAGAGTTGGAGTTCAAGTTCAAGCTTCTAACAGTAGGTTTCAATATCATCTGTGATAAAAGCATCATGTTATAGGTATAATTAGTTAAAAGTTACTGAAAATTGTTCATTAATAAAATAATTTAAAAAAATAAAACAGATATAAAACCTGTTTTTAAACCCACAATTTCTGTAAAAATTTGTTACATTTGCAACATAAAGCATGTTCTTTTCCAGAGCATTTGCAATAATTACAAAAATTCAAGTAAATGAGGGTAAAGCACCTTGTTCTAGGACACAAAAGTAGCTTGAACTAGCACCTATTAGTTAGTTAATACCCAGATTCTGAACTCACAAAATAATACTTGGCTTAATGTTTTCCAAAACAGGGTAAATACAGGGTGCAGCTTTCAGAGAAAGTACAAGTTCAAATGATTACTTTAGAACAAACTGTATCCATGTGAACGGCGAGGGGAAATAGTACTTATTGTTTGTGGCACATCAATTTCTTAATTTTAATCACAACAGATTTCTTCATAGAATTCCCTCCATATTTAGTCATCATCATTTAGTGCAGTGTTTACAAAGAAAATGATTTTTTTCCACTGTTCTCAACTTATTTAAATATTGGGTAAAAGAGGGCAATCAAATTCTATTTTTATAAATATTACAACCTACATTGCAAACGAAGTGCAACAAATGAATTCTATCAATATCACCCAATACTTACTTTCTAAAAGTAACTAAAAAAAGCAGTAAAATGCAGAAAACATCTAAGCAACAAAATACATATTCTTTAGCTGAAGGCAGACTAACCGAGATTCTGCTATGGCATTCAAGATACAGTTGTTTTAATCAATCTGCTGAATGCAAGATTTGTATAAATAATTTAACAATCAATGTTCAGAACATTTCATTTCACATTTGTAATGCTCTGAGTTCAACACATCTTGTTGTTTTTAATCATTTTGCTTGTTTGAAACATCAGTCCTTTTGGAACCACAAGGAGAATGTAATATAAGAAGAGTGAGAACCCAGACAACTAAACACATTTGACCTTGTTTAGAGACATTTTCAAATTTATTTAATTTTATCTATCCATCCATCAATTATCTTCTGCTTAATTCTATACTATTTCCCCAGGGGAGAATATTTTGGGTGCTGGGCAGATACGACCAGGACAGGGTGCCAATTTATCGCTGAGTATACACTCACTCACTCACACAAACACACATACTATATGGGGGTAATTTAGAGCAGCCAATTCATCTTGAATCCATGTTTTTGGACTGTGAGAGGAAACTGGATAACGCAAAGGAAACCCACATGGATTCAGGGAGAACCTGGAAACTCTATCCTGATCATAATTCAGATCTGTATTCACAGCGCTGAGAGGCATAGTGCAAACCACCAAGCTACTACACCGCCCAATTTATTTTATTGTATATATATTATTATTAGTGGTACTAGTAGTAATAGGATTGTTATTTGTAAGAGAATTAGACAAACTTTGTGTCTGGCAAAACCATTTTTCATTTCTATCATTTATTATTTTGATAGTTGTTTTACATTCACTTCATTATATTTACTTACTTTTAAATGAGATGTTAAAACTGTATTTCTAAAAAACGGTTAAGCTGAAGAAAACTTTACTTTTATGCAAATACATTTGCAAAAAATAGTTTTTTGTTTACTACATTTTGACAAAGTGCTTTTAAATTTCACTTACGCGAAAGCTATCACTCTCCGCTGACATGCACTATGTAAAAGTGCATCTTTGTTAATTCTGTTTGCCTGCAAAAATTAAACAGGAGAATTAAATCAGAGCCTTTTACAGCATATTCATCATTATACATTTCGTAAATCTAAATTTTGTCTTTGCATATTACTAAACATGTCATAAGAGGCAAAAAAATGTTGTTTTGCCATGTGTCTTTGTTCTCTGGTGAACCAAAAACGGAGCATGTTCTCATGGACCGTTTGTCATTCTGAGTTGTTTGGAATTATAAAACCCACAACCAGTAAAAGACCATTTAAACTCAGTCAGTTAATGCCGAAAATGTCTGATATAGAAACTGTGTTTGGGGGTTGAAAAAGCCGTTTGGCTATGCGCTGAACGTCTAAACACAGTTTTGTGACATCAGACAGGACTCTCTGGCATCACTGCCTGGTTTGGGATTCAGTGCTCAGATTGCCAGTAACAAAGAAACAGTGAACTGGCCCATATCCAAGGCCTATATTTAGCAATGGACTGGAAATAACCTGAGACATGAAGACGGCAATGACTCCACTTTAGGGCATTAAAACAATTCAGAACTTAATTTTGAGTAGTTTAAAACAGTGTGGTTTTATAAATAAACCTCTGGTAAAATAAAAAAAAGGAACAGGAAAAGAATAGATCAAAAATAATATTCAAGGCTTGTGATGTGTGGTTCCTAAAACTGTTGCAAGTATTTTATACTACCACTGATCCATCAAATGCTACACAATAATACACATACACCCACGAAACACCTATCATGGCCACTAATCACATAAATTACATGTTATTGCTGTTTATGATTTTAGATCTTAGGATTTTCTTTCTTATCTTTAAGTAGATAACTCCTCAGCAGAGTAACTTTTGAGAAATTCTCAAAGTGGATTATTTCTTTAATAAAGAAAACAAACTATAATACCATTTCCTGGAATGTGCTGAATCTTACCCTAGCACTCATTGAGTAAAAAGTGAGGAGTCCAGCCCATATAATGGCAGACATACATATTTGTACCTGGGGCAAATTTGGTTGACTTTTGGGTTGTAGAAATAACTGAATGAAACCTATACAGATATATGCCAACTCCTGAAAGAAATGGTCTTGTAACCTTTCTAACCTTTTCTTGTAAGTGACAACACTAATTACTAGGTCATTAAAATAAACTTACATATGACTTACACCAGCCTTGATGCACTTTAGATTAATAGTTACTAATTACTAGTCACTAAGCTACTATACCTGCTACTATATGTATGTAGACTGCTCAGTGCTGAAGCATTTTTTTAGGCACATGCATTTTACATTATAGAGTGCAGTTCTGAAACTTTGCCACACAAGTCCTTACAGGGCTAAGGGGGCAGCATAAGTGGTGGTTTAACTGGCTGCACCTTTGTTGAAGGCAATGTGAAGGGCACTAAAGAAAAAAAAGATTCACATGGCATGAAAAGAAGTATGATGTTGTTCCTAACACAGAGGGAAAATTTGAGGCGCTTTCTTCACAGGTAGAGCTCTGGCTGAGTGCAGAACTGATAAGATTATTTTCCTCTAGTGTTGCTGACCTAATTGACTCTTATTACACTGGTTAGAGTTCAAACAAAGCACATAAAAAAACAAAAATAGAAAGAGTACAGAATATTAGAAATTAGGAATTTTTAGAACTATTGAAATTTTTTTGCTGTGCATGATGAGTCATTCAAAACTCAAGTCTTATATAACCTATACCATGGAACTAACCCATGTGAGCACATACTACTTCATTACTCATCTCCCTCTATTGGCTTCCAATAGCTGCCTGCATGTAATACAATTGAAGCCAGATCAGCAGATTATCATAATGGATAATCCTACAGTTCAGCTGGTTTCTCCTTATCCAACTTGTGTTGTTCTCTCACTTGTGTGTCAAACTAAATAGCTGGAAGGCCATAAATCATAAAACAAAAACAGAATCAAACTAAGCAAAATAGCTACAAACATATATTAATTATCCCGGTATTATTCAGGTATTCATTATATAATTCAGGTATTTTATTCTGTGTTAGTGATGCAGATGTATGATTCCAACTTTGTGAAGACAGCCCAGGGAAGTCCTGTTCAAGGTTACTGTACACAACTGAACAAAACAAGGTTTATAAAAATGTGCAGATACCTGAAAACATTTATCAATATAGTGTACGTCAATCCTTTTTGTTAAGTCACTTCTCCTCATTAGGGATGCAGAGGAGACTGGTGTACCATTGGTCATAGCGAATAAGGCAAAGCAAACCTGGTCATTCCAAACATCGACACTAACTTGTGTTTCCTTTTTTTTTGTTGTAACTACATTAACCACTATGATGTAATGTCATTATGAGCTACAAAAAGAAGCAAGCCATAACTTTTCATTGCCCCACAATATGCAATAAAATTATAAACATTTTCGGTATTTTTTCCCCAGCTGCTGTATTTTTCTGAATTTCATGTCTTCCAACTAAAGGTCATAGAAGCAATTTATAAGTAGGTTAAAAGAAATAGCTAACCCACTTTTATATGTCTCGTTGGGAAAATCCAAATAAGATATGAGGGTGGCAGTAGGGGTGCGGTAGACATGCCGTTTTCACATCACGATGGGCCGTTACTCACAAAAATAACACCCAACTTTATTTATAATACCCTCTCACCCCTCGCAAATGGATCTGTTTCCTTTAACCAGTGCGTGTGTCTAAAGTTTTAGGCTGCTGCTCTGTTCAGTGCTCTTAACATTTACCATGCATAAGGAAAAAAAAACAACTTTTTTTCCCAGTAATATGTCACTGAGCGTGTAATAAAAGCTGGTCTGGTACATCACTCTTGACAACACAAGCCAAGCTGGTATGATCTTTGTCCTCACTGAAATAAAACTAAAATATCCCAGAGAGTTCTGTCACATCAAAGCATTAATTGCAACCCTTTGGAAACATTTAACCTCTTGTGGTCAGTGTTATGTGCACAACTCAGTTGGGCTGCTAGTTTGTGGTGTAAAAGAAAACACTGTTTAGCCGTTTCTGTCTGCCAACATTGCTGGCAGTAGGTAATTTGACAGTGACATAATTTCGTCACTTGGCTCTGTACCCAGGCACCTTGAATCTGAATTTAAACAATCACAATATAGTTTAAATACAGGATGCCAGCTTGAATTTAACATATTCATATTAGATAAAGTATACACTGGATGATTTTTTATGAATAGTTCCATTTTTCAGATTATTTTAAGAACAGGAATATCACTTTTCTAACCACGTATTCATCTATAAATGAAACCAAATGTAGACCTCATACAAAAATTTCTTGTGCATCATTAGTGCACTTCGGACTAACGTTATTTAATTTGACACGACCTGAAGTGTGTACTGGTTAATTCATTTAATTCTCTACAATTACAAGTGAAAAGGGAGAACTCTGGCTGCCTCAGCACACACAATGCCATTGCATGCCTGCATCATTCCTGAAAGTAAAGATTAATTTATTCTGATTTTACTATTTGATCTATTATTTTATGTACAGTATTTGATATATGAACAGTATTGGATCACACTGAACCTTATAATATCATGTTTTACCATTAATCTGATCAACACGCATGATCAACATGTTATACATTGCTCGTATTGATTGACACTGCCAATTTATTTATTTGCACACTTATTCTTATATTATCATTATGTATATTTTATTTTATATATTTTGTTTTAATGGTTTTAGTATAATTGACAGTGATTCACAATAGTTAAACTATACATATACTGTACAATGCTTTTTATTGTTTATTATCTTATATTATTTATTGCTTACTTTTAATGTATTTACATAGGCTGATGCAATGCGCAAATTTTCCCCTGGGATCAAACCTTAAGTGATCTATCAATATATCTATTCATATTCACTACTATTCTCATTCATACTCATATTCATTCATTATTCTACATACACTAACACCAAGTAGCAGGTAGGGTTAGGTTGGGACAGTCATAGCTTGTGGTTAAGGAACAAGCCTTGTGACCTAAAGGTCCCCAGTTTGATTCTCGGGCCTATCAAGTACTATGGCTGAAGTGCCCTTGGGAAAGGCACGTAACCCTAATTGCTCCCTGGGCGCCGTATACAAGTCTGCTCACTGTTCCGGGCTTCACTCAAATGTGTGTATCTGTTTGTGTGTGTTTCACTGCAGGATGGGTCAAATGTGGAGGACACGTATTGTATGAACCAAAAGTCGAATGCTGTTCTTATTAGTTCTGTGTGCATGTTCAAACAGGTCATATATCCCACTTAGATGGGTCTTTGGCATCTGACTCTGCCAGCTTGCACAGGGAATCTGACTGTGAGTTCTAACTCGTTTCTATTGGAAATACCAGACCTTTGTCCAAACAACACTTAAAAGGGTATAACATTTCACAGGTGGGATTATGTTTTACAATGTGTCACTGTTTTGAGTGATACAGTATATTTGATATTTGTGAAATATTTAATATAGAAGACATCAACATTTGATTGTTATCTTTCATTTAAACAAAGATAAAGTAACAGTTATAGTAATAGATAGAAATAGAAAGTCTATGGTTAGCTTATGTCAGGCAGAGGAAAGATTACTTCAATTACTTTAATCAATTATGTTAAACTAACTAAACAAAGTTATTATCTATATAATTTTGTTTGCTATAAAAACACAATCGTATAAGTATAGTCAGCCATCATGTCAGTACGTGCCTTGAATAAAGTCAAGCCTTGAATTGCTCAAAAATGTGTCAAATTGTGTATTTCACCTAATTATCATCAGTCTTGGTATTGTATATCAAGAGCAAATACTCTGATTATCAGTTTACCATGTTGTGATCTCTTACCAGATGCATGTGGATTTAATCTCAGACTCAATTACAAAAAAACTCTCTCTTCAGGCTGCTCATTTCACCCTGCTTCAAATTTGTGTCCTTTCATTTTTAATTTACCTCATTATAAGGGCAGCCAATACAGCATAAGGCATAAACAGAGAGTTTGATATGCATTTTCAGTCTATTGACTGTAATTCCATTCCCAAAATAAGAGCCAAATTACTACTACTAAACAAAAGATGGTAACGGTACACACACAACACATGCTTACTATTTAAATCAAAGTAAAAAAATAATAAAAAACACTGCAGCTATATTGAATTGCAAATAAACTTACAAAATTAACATAGATAGTCATAAATAAAATCAGGTGTCTATGTGTGTGTGTGTGTGTGTATCCTATACAAATACAGACTGTTCAATTACCTCTTTTAAAAACCTATATAACTAGGTTTATATACTCTTTACAACCAACAAGAAGCAGCTTACAATGTCTCTCCACCTTTATATGGTTCGAGCAGCAGAATTAGTGATTGGTGGCTAAGAATAATGGTTAGCACTATTATTTGCAGGTGGAACTTATATTTTGGTGACATGGAAGTTGTTGATTTTTTTTTCTCAGATATTTTTTTTCCAATATAGCTTTAAAATAAATATATAAATAAAATCAGCCATAGCATTAAAAACAGGACATGTGGTTTCAACATTTATCCATACTGCAGAGGCTCAAACAGCAGAAAACAATTAAACCTGATAATGGGGTTAGTGATCATTTGTAGCATCTCTAATCATTGTAGTTTTGGCTACTAAATTGCTGATCTTGGCACATTTCTTTAAAAGTCGATAAATGCACTACAAGACAAATGTTTTAATTAGCAAGAAAAAAAAACTTGCTTTTGCTTCATTTGTACTAGTGATTTTCACCATATGAACGCATGGACCAAGACAGACATTAAAGGGCATATATTTTTAAATTGTTATTCTTAAGCAATAATGTTTGAACAAACACCAGGGCAAAAACCAGTGACAAAACAGCAAAACACAAAAACACAGTTCTTTACAGGAGTGTGCAGTGCACTCCTAATATTTCAGTTTAATCAGATTATTTCTAACTGTGATCTTTACGATGTGTTTATTACATAAACTCATATTATAATTACAATAAAATTATAAAACACTGTGCTTCCCTGCATGATGTGTATTATTTACTGTTCAATGCAGTCAGATAGAGTGATTAACAGTCAGGGATCCTTGTTATTGTCCCTGACTGACGCCCCGTTAATAAAATATTCTAAAAGCACAGATTCAGATGAATGTCTGACGCTTTACTTGATGTCCAAGTAACAGAATAATTGCATGGAACCTGATCTGTTAAAATTGAATCTGGACCACATTCACAGACAGACACAGCATGTTTCAACAAATGATCACAAGCTGCTTCATGCAGATTCTGTTCCATTTGTGCATGTTTCTTGGATAAGGTCTTTGAGAAATGTGAAATAACTGAAACTCATTTTTCTCTAGAGACACATATAACATGTCACTTGCTCTAGTCCATTAATTTCCTCTTAGCGGCTGAGGTGAGGAGTGAGAATGGACGATGCAGAGGACAGCCAGATATTAGTGGCTCATGAGGAGAAAAGAAAAGAAAAAACTGTTCGGTGTTTAAAGGCACAGATTTTACCAACCAGGGCGCAAGGTGTTTGTAAAACAAATATAGTGGAAATCTCATTATGAGAAATGAAAAATCCCAAATGCATAACTTTTTATGGTTGAATAACTTCAAAGGTTATATTTTATAAAGAATAAGGACCACACACTATATTATAATCATTTCACTGCTCTGGTAATTCAGTAAGCACTACAGATAATTAATTGTGAGAAAACATATTAAATATATTAAACTGATAGCAGTTTATGGAGTACGCACAATTTGCGAATGCTTAGTGCTGAAAAAAGTTTGGGAAAGTGTTACCACATGTCTTAACAAACTCGCTTTCTGTTTCAATTAATTAAAATATAATGTCTTGTCTCCTTGCAAATGTAGTATGGCAGTGATATTTACATTGCTAGCCTCTTTTCAGACCAGCTTCGTGATGACTGCAAATAGTGTAAATGTTAATTTATGCATAATTGATGGTTTTTCAGTGTTTTTTTTTTTAAAGAAACTAAATTTAACTAACTTAGAGAAGAAAAAAAAACACCAAACAAAACAACTTCCACGCCACCTATATATAGGTTTCCCCTGCATATAATAGCACTACCCACTCTTGGCCACCAATCACTGGTGTTGTTGCTCAAACCACGTAGAGGTAGGAACCATGTTTGGCCGCTTCTTGGTGGTTATAAAGATTAACCTCAACAGGATCCTTAAGAGTAAGTATGTCAAATTTAAAGGATAATCAAAGCAATTGGATTTGTATAGAGAACACACACACACACACACACACACACACACACACATCATTACCTTTTTTATAAGTTTAATGGTGAATAATGCATAATGGAAATTATAAATCAATACAAGGTCTTGACCAAAATGAATGCATTTCAGAGTGGAATTAGATGCTACAACTGTGTTTATGGCTGTTTAAACTATAACACAATGTGTGTGCGTGTGAGCAAGTGGTGAGGAATTCACAGTGTGCTTTCCATGTCTTGTTGATGTTACATAATCAAGTGTTTGCAATGAACGGTTTGTATTTTATCACTAAGCAGGGTGTCCCATGGCCTTACGCCCAAAACTCCTCCTACTCGATCTATGCCAGACAGTCACACTGCCAAGAAAAAAGAAAGGTCAAAGATCTACAGAGGCCCACTCTTATATGAGATAAATTTAAGTTCGTGAGATTACCCACAGAACTACAGAGACGATATGAAACAAGAAGTCAAACAAAACATGACTAATCAACAGCAATATCTAAAACACTTATGACAGAAGAAAAACATGCTAAGTAACAACACATTTACATTACATTTACATTTGGTCATTTAGCAGCTGCTTATATCTGAAGGGATTTACAAGTATCCCAGATTAATAGTTGGGACAGCACCTTTTGTCAATCTTTGATCCAGCATTAAGCATATTTTAGTGTGTGGCTCAAATGATTCGGCGCTACACACTCATGTGGCGCACAAGTGGCTGTCATTATTTTGTGACTTTAGGCCATAGTTGGTTTCTTCAGATTGGATGAAATAAAGCCCTATGCACCATCAAAATGTGCAAGGCATCAGTGTCCATTTGTAGTTGACCATCTGTATCTTTCAGGAAAGAAAGGACAATAAGCTACAAGACTTATTGCTTTGAAAGGCAGAAGTAACTGTGCTGAAATTTCCAATATCTCCCGCTCTCCAAACAGATGATTTGATATCCTAGTAGATTTATCCAAAGGAGTATTCCAAGTAGAGAGTTTTCCTTTAGAATGTGTTTTGTGTTGTCCCGATTTTTAAGTGTAAGCTTTAACAGATCACAGATAAAGAACCAGAACTTAATATACTCCACATATTAAGCTAACTAAATAAATATTAAGAGGCCAGTCACTGTCCTCATCTATAGGACAAAGGACCATATTTACTAGTCAAGTTCTGTGATCCTGTTAAATTGGAATCACAGATGGTTAGTTGGTGGGATAAAATCACTTTGCCAGTTCTCCACTGTAAACAAAATGTCAGACTTTAGAGATCACACGATGAGAACTTATTTTTAGAGCATGACTTATGCCAGAGCAAAGCGTGTGAAGTGGGTAAAGATTTTTCCAATGCACTGAGAAGTGTGTCTGGATAACCGATGTCTTAGAATGTATAATGCTTCGGTGAGACTTTTCATAAATTTTTAAACTTATTTTTTCACCCTTTCTAATGAAAGAATGTATATATAGAATGATTATTTTCTTAATCATCTTTTTTATATTACCATCAGTCATACATGATCAGTTAACACTACTGAACACAATATTGTGATCCCATTATCAATATTACATCCACTCATTATATCAACTGCCCACAGATGTGCATATACTTTAAAAGCAGCTGTTCCAAGGAAATCTATATTTAGATTTGGGGTTATAGTTTTAAAAAAAATATGTTTGGTCACAGTTTTGGCTTTTAAACCTCCCTTAGAAACCTCAAATTTCCTCTTAGGAGGAGTTCTAATGCCTATGTAAAACCTCATTTACTATGAGGTTCACTATGCCTTTTTTATCCATGTACCAAGTGGACAGAATATGGACAAGGGCCAAAATAAAATAAATAGTTTGGTTTACGATTTTTTTTTCTAGAACAAGTTTATGTTGACTGGTCCAAAATAGTCAAATTATTTCACAAAATTAGCTTAAAGATCACTTTTTGACACACTTGTAGCAGAAACAGCAAGAAAGAACAATGAAATACTATGTTTCAGTACACTATTCTCTACTTTATTAAAATGATAAGCCATGAGTGGGCGAGCATTATTGCGAATCAATCACCAGAAAGAGTTATTAGGCACGACCCGAGTGGCAGATCGCCATTATACCACTTTCCCGTGATTTATACACAATAACATACCAAAAAAATCATTTTATGAAATGGTTACAAGCACACTATAAAAAAGGTTTCATTCATAAATACGTTTATAAAGGGAAAAAATAATAAATGAATAAACTGGTCTTTCATGTAATCTAATCTATTTTATAAACGCTAATTATATTTAAAATTATTTTGTATTTCTATTAATACAAAATGGAAATCAGCGCTGAGGATCCAAGTTTCAAGATAAAATGAATGCTCTAAATTGCCCCATATAGTGTGTGTCTGTGTGAGTGATTGTGCCCTGCGATAGATTGTAGAAACGTTCTGGGTTATGGGCATGGGGAACCCCCCCACAATCCTAGTACGGGATAATGAATGAATGAATGAATGTATGAATGCACATCACACCTAGTTAGGAATGTGAAGTGGTCAGAGGTGTGCATTATTGTCAATAAAGTCACAGCTGGACAAACAGCGCAGGCTATCAGATTTAAGGACCGGAACAACCCATTTTCAATATTTAGCACTGGATAAACTATTCTTTTCACAAACATACTCAAGTAATAAAGGTAATGTGTTACAATATGTGTGACATGTAAATCTGTGATGTCTAAATGTATGTGCCCTTGCTGTGCTTCTCCTCAACACATCACCTCGAAGCTATTTGCACTTGGTTAAGCAGAAAATTATCCTATTTGATTGCCCTTGAAGCTACACAGTTCACACAACTTTCTATGAACTGTTAGATTGTCTATAGACTGTTTAACTAAACTTCATTTGTCTAAGATATTTAGTCACAATGTACTATTTCTAACATCTGTTATAGTTTTAACATGGTACTGTTTTTAATGAAGAGTTATAGAGGGGCACGTCATGAGCTTAATATCACTATTCAGTGTTTCCCAGAGGAGGTTCGGATAGCATTTATTCCACTTGCTTATTTATTTTTGGCTTGCTTGACCTGGGTCTTGCAATGTCTAATGTTCAAACAACACAGACGTAGCACAATTCCTGGCTAATTGACAGTGTGGCTCATTTGTGAACAGAAGGCAACATTGCAAAACACAGTGACTCGAATTTGATTTTGAGCCATAGCACATTGACACAAGTCAACGGAAGGACATTGTGATACAATGCAAACTTGATTGAAGGTGGCTCGACCACTGACTTTCTGTTGCATTATACATAATTTATAAGCACTAAAAATAATACCAAGGATAATTTAAACATGTCTGGCATGCCATGTCAAAGAAAGATTTTTTTTGGTGGTTGATGTAAAAATTTGAGTTTGTGTGCAGTGTTGTAGTCACATGATTGGAAGGTATACAGGTGTCGGGGCAAAGTCTTATTTGTGGATGAGTGTTCCTACAGATATTCGTTCATAAATCTTTAAATACAATAGGGCCGTGAGTGGACTACTGTTTCAACAGAGGCCTTTAGGATTTTACTTTACAGCAGCACTTTTCAGAAAGACTTACAAAGCTCCAGGTTTTATTTTAACTTAATACCGTGAGTAGGTTGTCAGGCTGTTTTCTAACCTGTTTTTTTGCCCTTGTTTACAACAGCCAATAAAATAAGAGGGATTATGTAACGCAACCTTCAAAGTCAGATTTTTATTTTCCATCTAAAATTATGTCAGAATCGGTTACTAATGTCACTACCATGGGAGCGCTGAAAGTGTGTGCTGCACACGCGAACCAAGCTCATCCGTCTGTGTAATCTTCCTGTGGAGAAGTGATGTCATGGACAATGAGACAAGATGCCAAATATGGTCAAATACTCATCCCCTCAACTTATCACCTCACCAGCTGTTCCTGACTCCTGAAATAACACAGATAAGAAAAGAAAATATCTGATATGCATTATTACAAGACTCTGTATTATTATTATTATTTTGATTTAAGCACTTTGAAACAATTGTTAATCCAATACACTATATAAATATTGAGAGACCTACACATTATACCTAGTTTTTCTAATATTATATACTTAACTTAGTTGGTCTCTCTTTTGCAGCTACAACAACTAAAAAGTCTAGTGCAGGATGCTGAAATGTATTTGTTGGTATTTTTGTCCATGGATGGAAAAATAAATGGGAGGTCAGTAACTGATGTTGGCTGGAAAGGCCATGCAGACAATCGTTATTCTAGTTCATCCCAGTGGTGAAAGATAGAGTTTAAATCAGGGCTTTGTGCAAATCAGTCTTGATTTTATACACCTGTATCATAAGGACTTAAATAAACAACATAAAAGACTGTTGGTGGGGTGGAGGATAGCAACAAACATGCCTTGTACAGGGTGTAAGCTAGGGCCACTGTTCATTTTGGTGGCTTTTTGCCAATTCAATTAAAGAAGCGTTTGTAAAGACTGAAAATAGTATTGGACAATAAAATGCTTTCCAGTTTATCTAAAAGCTTTAAAAAATAGTAAAGGCCAGGGTTCTGTGCATGACACTTCATCTACCTATTATCTTTTGTTTAGTCCTATACTAGGTTCGCTGGGGAGTTGCCATGCCCATCCCGACATACACCCCGGACAGGGCTCCAATCTATTGATGGGCACACATTCACTCATTCACACAAACACACACACACACACACACACACACACACACACACACACACACACACAATATACAGGTAATTCAGAGCAGCCAATTCACATTAAATCCATGTTTTTGGACTGTGGGAGGAAAAGAGAGAAAACCCACCCGAACACGGGGAGAACATGGAAGCAACACACAAGTCGGGATCCAAACCTGAATCCCCAGCACTAAGAAGTGGTCGTGCTAACTCTAAGCCACCGTAAAGCCTGTACAGCACATTAAATCCCTTAGTAAGGTAATACACTACATAGTCATTATTCACATATTCCTATTTTCAGTTTTTAAATATAGTTCAAATATTGTTCTAAGCCCAATTTATAAAATTTATGTTGTAGTTTTACCAGTTTTATGCAGCATAACAACATTCATTTCCGTTCAGAATTGCATCCATGTTTGGCTTAAGACGATAAGACAGTAAGATTTTTCCATGATCCATTCTTCCAACACAATGGTTTTAAAAATGAGAAGATTTCTTGCCAGATGAAATATATTAATCACAGCAATTATTATCCAAGTTAAGACTCTTTGCTTATTTAAAGCAATTTCGTTGTTCAAGTATATAAGTACAATGTGCAATGACGATAAAGCATTCTATCTAACTAAATCCAAATGGTGGCTTTTTTTAACAGGCAGTATTTTTCTTAATTTGTACCCAGAGCACAACAATGCTGCTGGAGGACTAAAGTTTTGTATGCCGTTGTGGAAAGCAGCCCTTTATACGTGACTTTCCTGTGTTTGTAAATATCTTAAATGAACAGAATAAGGGAAAATGTAGCTGTGAACATTTTTTTAAACTTGTAAATGTTTTATTTTAAATTATGGTATTATCATTTGTTAAAAAAGTTACAAAAAAAGTACAGAGGCAGTTTCTTTTTAATTCAGCAGGAGGCCTGTTGGCAGCAGGGTGAGAAGTGGAGTGGACGTCTGGACTTAGACAGCTAGACAAAGCTCACTGAGACAACCTCTTAAACCCTGAACTGTGTCAGACTCCACTGACCCTTAGCCAAGACACTTCTTTAGACCTTTCCAGCATAAGCACCATCATTTCTTTTAGAATAGCTTTTCACTCTTGGGCAATTACAGGCACAGGTTCTGACAGTAAGAGGGTGTTTTTGGCTGGTCAGAGACAGGACAGCAGACATACCTCTCACCTTGGAGAACAAAGAACACAGCAACATTGCACTCCCTCTTTGATGTGTGGCTTTTGATTAGAGACCGGAGCCTTAACACTCTATAATTAGTATGAATCTGCAGTAATATCCTTATCTGAAAGATTTTAGCAGGTTGACTGGATTAAGTAAGGGTCTTTGAGAACATGAAATGAGAATAACATGGGGGAAAAAACCTGTAGAATGTTCTAATGTTAATGCAGAAATCATTGTGTGGTTCAGTGATACACTTAACTATATTCTAATCATTTTCATTGTTAGTATTTGGCTTTATTTACTGGACTTGTAACAAACCTGATAAGCAATCAATATAACAGTTATTATACAAATTATACAGAAAAAATGAGATGTTTAACCCTTTATGGTTGAAAGTAGACACATAACCTTAAAAAGCTATTTAATATTCTACTTAAAACCCATGCACATTGATATGCCTTAAACATTTGTCATACTGATGACTGTTGCACTTGATTGTAAAGTGCTAGTCCATGTGCTGATGTTGTATAAGTTTTGGCTCACAGCTGACAAGCTGATAGAACATAATTCAACAAAATGTCCAAGTATGTGGTTGAATAAGCAGAACTGTTCTCTGGAACAGATTTTCCTAAGGGTGTGGTAGCTCAGTGATTAGTGCATTTCGCTATTAATCTGAAGGTTGTGGGTTCAAATCCCAGATCCACTGAAGAAACTACAGGCCCCTTAACCACCCATTTCTCCAGGAGGTGCTGTGTTCTGACCCCAACCAAGATGGGACACTTTGGATAAAATGACCTAAACTATATGACCAAATGTAATTTAAATGATTTTTAAAAATGAACCTACATGTGAGGCACTTTCTACCATCTAAAACCAAGTGAGCAAAAAATGTATGAAAAAAAACCGTGAAAAATTTTCAAAAGTGTTACAGCCAGATGACTAGGCGACTTTATATAATGATTTAATACAAAGTATTTTATAAAGCTCATGCATAATGTGTACACATGCATCTGTTTCAAACAAATAAGTCAGTGCTCTGAACTTACCAGGGACATAACAAGGGCAAGCAAAAACAAATGTGACATTCAGGTCGCGTGTCTGACTGCTATATAGAGAAAACATAGAGGCTTGTTTTCTGCTGTTCTGTGATTCAGACAGCAAAAATGTTTGCTGAGAGCTTTGAATCGAAGCAAACATGTGCATGGCAACTGTGCACTTTAGACAGAAGCACTGGATTAATTACAATAGTCAGATTTAAGCTGTACAAACATTTCCTAAGTGCTCCATTATACACTGGTGAAAGAATATAAGTTGTAAATTGCAGAGTAAATTACATGCCATGTCTATAAAGTAGATTGATCTTATATAAATAATCTACATCATGTATATTCATGAGCTTTACTACATTCATTATGTCATCGAGTCTGCATTCAATGTTAATACTTTATTTTTAGACGTTAAGTGGGCTAAATTTGTTTATACAGTGGTCCTGGAGCTACTAGCCAATAACAATGAAGAACAGTCGGTTTCGGCTATTCCTTATGTGTCCACTATTCTGAATGTAATTTACTGGGATATGATGGAACACATTGTTGAATAGACTAAATATCTGATTCAATAGTTAACACATTTGTGTTTCCAAATATTTTATAAGTTTAATTAATAAACCCCTGGTTTACAACAGAGCAAATGAGACACACGGATGATTTTAACTAGCAAATTCAGCATATTAGATACATTAATGTAATAAAATCTGGTTTGGAATGCCGAACATCCAAGCCAGCTGCAGTAAAAAATTTAAATAAAAAAAAAAATTAATCTGTGGAGAAAATAAGGAGCTGGCAATCAATGATCGTTACATACTTTTGCTGTTTTTTTTTTTTACTTGCATTTGGGAGGCAGAATAATGGCTGGCCAAAAACTAGGTCTTGACTAGAAAAAAAACGAGGGAAAACTTTTTGCTGTGAAATACCTAACAAGACAGGCTAGAAAGAAATGAATTCAACTTTCTCCAATGAAGTATTAAACAGTTGTTTTAATGTGCACCAAAAATCATGAAGCTATTGGAACAACAGCTGAAGCAGCTGAACTGGCTGACAACTAGTGATATATTCAAACTGCTCAACAAATACATTTCAACATCGAACATGAAATCTGATACAGGTCAAAATAAAACTGTCAAAAACATAACCATGATTGAAACCTTACAGGACCTATTTAGCAATACTGCTAGCAAGTATTTTAATAGAGACCACTAGCAAAAATTATTTTGCCAAGTAAAAGCAGGGCTTTTAGAGGGTTTTTATGGCAATGAATAATGCTGGATCTGTATTGGTATGTGTTATAAAGCGAGCCTGTGCAGCACCACACTGTGCACCACTAGTCATTATTATTTGAATTTGATGATGCTGACAACAAAAACTTTCCTAGTAACAAATGTGCATAAAGAGGTATTTATTTGGAATTACTGGACTGTACCCTTACACATATAAAATTCCAATGTGTTTGTATGCCAGCAAATACAACTGTATATGTATTTTTTTGGTTTTGGTTTTCTGGATTAAATCTTTCAAAAATTTTAACTGTCTTACTCTTCTGCTTTCACAAAATACTAAATCTGCATATCCCCCAGCTGTTTTGATTCATGCATGTGCCTAAAAATGGTTACGCATTTTGATATTTTGTTGAACTGCCTTCAGCTGTAATTACAATGAACATTTGCCACAGCACGGCGGCACAGTGGCTTAGCAGTTAGCATGTACTCGGCACTGAGGATTCAGGTTCAAATCCCAAACTGGGTGGAGTTTCTCTCCATCTTCTTAAGGTTCTCCTCTCCTCTCATAGTCCAAAAACATGGATTGAAGGTGAACCGATAGATCTAAATTGCCACTCTATACTGCGCGTGTCTGTGTGAGTGAGTGTCCAGCGATGGATTGGTGCCCTGTCTTGGGGGTATCTGCCCAGTGCCCATTCCTTACACACTGTAACATTTAATTTACATGAAGTTATTTGTTCATTCATTTATTTATATATTTATAGGATTATCCATCCATTATCTTTAGCTTTATCCTATACTAGGGTTGCGGGGGGCTCCCCATGCCCATCGAGGGGAGAACGTTTTGGGCGCTGGGCAGGTACACCCAGGTCAGAGCGCCAATCAATCGCTGGGCACACACTCACTCACACAGACACGCACACATACACACTCTTTATGGGGCAATTTGGAGAACTCAATTAACTTGATTCATGTTTTTGGACTGTGGGAGGAAACCGGAGAACCCAGAGGAAACCCATGCAGATGGGGATTCGAACCGGGAATCCCTAGCGCTGAGAGGTGAACGTGCTAACCACTAAGCCACTAAACCAACTTTTATTACTGCATTCCTTCCAACTTTATACTTAATACCTTAACTAAAAATTAGCATTTTGTTTCCAAAAGCTGTATTATGTGTTTTTATTATTTTTTTTAATGTTCAGACATTTTACCCACTTTTCCTAAAATCTCTGTTAGCCTAAGTTCAAAGTTTTACATAAAGACCATTCAGTTTATAACTGTAAGCTTGTTGGCAAGTCAAAAATATTTTTATGTAATAAGGCAAATGCAATATGTCACTTACCAGCAGCCAAGTCGAAGCCAAAACTACTATGAAAACAGAGTGTGTTCTCTATTGGCTTGACCCGGATTACACAAGGAGTCTGGGAAAAACTGTTTACATCCAATTCGCCATTTTAAGAAGTACAGTCATGAGACGTAACCAAAAAAACTGAATAACAAAGGTGAATCATAACCCACATTCACATGCACAAACGTGCATGCACACACACACACACACACACCCCCCCCACATACACACAGACGTGTGCAAACCCAAGTGAACCACATAAGCATCTTTACACAGGCTTTCACTGAACTGAGTCATGTGCTTCATTCCAAAGCGACAGCAATGACTCTGGATGACCCAACAGCCTGTCAAAACCAAGCATTTAATTAAAGTGATAAACATCAGTGTAAGTTTTTAGATAATCTGGAAAATCAAAGAACACACCACATAATTGTAGTTTCCCGGCTGTAAGTGATGAAATAAAGACATTTTTGATTTATACGATTACACGAATGTTTATCACATTTCCTCCCAAATAAACAGTAATTACATGCATTTTCCATGCAGTTTCCTTTCTGCATTTCTGACTCATGCATTCCATGATTTACCACATACAGAACATGTCCAGAAACATTTGGGTTGTTTTGTGATTCTGTATCCATGTGCTTGCGTCTGAGACTTACCCAGCTGAATGGGGCACCCTGCTGGTTGGAGGCTTGGGTGTCTGGGCTTTGGGAATCAGTTTGGTTTGTCTCTCGGTGGGTCTTCTTCTGGTTGGCTTGTGCTGGCTAGTGTCAGGTCCTGGTTGGTAGGGTGTTAAAACTCTGGAAGTGCCAGTGCGGATGTAGACTTGTTCAGGTGCCAGCTCCTCGCAGCGCGCTCCCTGATAGCCTGACCTGCATACGCAGGTTTGGGGGCGACTACATGAGCCACGGTTTTCACACGGGGGCTGACAATCCGCTGAAAACAAGCAGGAGTCATGCAATTACTATTTATTAAGTAAAGAAATAAAAACCCACATTTTCTTTTATTAAAAACAAAATATTATTAACATACTTACATAAACATAACATACCTAAACAAAATTTATAGGCCGGTCAAGGCACTAATACTATAGATCGTTAAATTTTAGTGCCATAAACAATGTTTGAGTCAAAAATTCATACAGTTGAATATTAAGCATAATAAATTTGAATACATTTCCAAAAAAATGCAACTCATTTAGCTCACCACAACAGATTCATAAACTCAGATTACAGACTAAAGCAGAGTTAATAAGTAGTGGAAATTTTCATCCTCCTAATCAAGTATGAGGTATTTGTAGTATAAAAGGCATACATAATGTTCTTTTTTTAATGTGATATACACATTGTCCACAAATAAAATCTATATTTTCATGTTCATTTTGGATAAAATAACCATATACTAACTGTCATCTTGTCTCACATGTCTAAATAACGTAGCTGCAGTAGGAAAAATGTGGTGAGCTATTTTATTCAATATAAACTCACACAAGCTCTGTAGCAAAACAGGTCATTTTCCACAAAGCCAACAAAACCTTAAAGGCAAATACCCCCAAATTGAGCCTGATTTCAATCCCAACATTAAATATTTAATTTTGCATAACACGTCCATACAGTACATTCGGCTGTGTTTTCTAAATAAACTAGAACAAGTCCCTTACCCGAGCTGAAATGATTTATGGGCCAATTCTATCAAATGCCTGTAAATACAGCCAGCAAGAGGTAACCTGGTGGTCACGGTTGGGTAAAACAACAATCCGTGCAGCCTGCAAGTGGTCCATCTGGCTACTTTAACAGCGTCCGCAGGGGCCCATATCATGCCATGCAAACAAAGCATGGCCTGTCTTCTCGTCGTATGGCTATGTGTGCAGGATGGCATGCCAGAATTTATGACATTGTCCTCTAACAGTAAATCAGGCCACCGTTTTCTGTAGACTTAAGCAAACACTGACGCTCTGTCAATGGCACAGGAATGCTATTGACACAGATGCTGGGGACACTGGGAGATTACAAGCCCAAAAACTTCCTCCAACTCTTTTGGGAGAGTGGTTGCCTTTCCTGTTATTGTGATGGAGGCCTTGAGCTTTTGTCCAGTTTTGGGTTAAAATGGATGACAGGGCTGAGAATGGATGTCCTAGTATCTGTAACCCTACTTTCATCTATAGCATTACCATAAACTCAACCACAATTTCCTCTAATCTGTGATGGTTGAGGTTTTAGTGCAAGCTATTCTTAAATTTATGATCAAGTTTTTATTGCACATGGTAATGAGACTAATTATAGTCATTTATTTATACCATGACTTAAACAGACCAACTTGTGGTAATGGTGGGGTAAATATTATCTAAAAAAGTAGCCACCACAAGCAGCGAAAGCAATGAAAACAAATGTGTGTCTGAGAATTTGTGGTCAGTCATGGAAAACAGCACTTATGAAGTCAAACATGGAAAAGATGATCGGACTAATATTCAAATTTCTTCCAAGGGTGTTCGGTATGAGTAAAATAATGTTTCTATACAGTCCAAAATACAGGAGACTTTCCCATACTTAAAATAAAAAAAATCATAATAAATAAGTGTGAAATAATAATAAATACATGTTAAAGACTGTGTGCGTGTTTTTTACACAACTCTGTTTGCTACATACTGTTGCTTCGATTACCAATTTGAAATACTGTTCAGGATACTGAGAAGATTTATATACTTTTATAACAACCAAGAAGCAACTTGAGATGTTGCACCACAGTTGCACATGGTTCAAACAGCAACACTAGTTTTTGGTGACCAAGAGTAGACGATGTGAAAGTTGTTTTGTTTAGTGTTATTCATAATTTTTTTGTCTGTTACTTAAATATAGTTTATTAGTTTAAAAACATGAAATAAATAAAAAAAAAAACACAAAGAACATTGGTACATCATCACAAGCCTGGGCCAATAAGGGACTACTAAGTTGAAAAGCAAATACTCACCTTAGTAAAACTAACAGTTTAAACTTTGGACCATTAATTACTTAAGTTAATTTACATACATATGACCACACAATGGCCCTAAGGGCAAAACTTTTAGAACCAAACTATGTAATGAAACCACAAAATGTGATTTCGTACATTTTAAGGACTCTTTCGTACCTTTGACAGTAGAATGTCTTTTTTGCCATGTTTTGCTGTAAAATTAGATTTTGGCACAAATCTCTAACCGTACAACAAAGCTCGCTTTGTACATTGTAAGTTTAAGGACTTCTGTTTCAGTAAGTGACACCCATAAAAAAATATCTTCATACTCTCCCATTTTGTTAATGTGCTATGTGATCTACTTACATAGAAATTATTAAAACTAGGTGTAAACAGAGATATCTTCACCTGACTATCCCGTCAAATAAAAAAAAAAAACATTTTAACTCCTATTAACTCTAATTATAAAATAATATTTCTAATCTGGGCAATATTATGGGTCTGAAGTGTACATTTAAGCATATAAGCAATCCACATCAATGAAAGCTTTTTCCATAATATGTAGCGATACAAATCTATCCAGCAGCTCTATCACCCTAAATTGAATAATAGCATACATGTGAATGAAGATGGGAGCAGCTGGCCTTCAACACCATAAACACACTGGCCTCATTGTCGTGTGGTGGGTGTGTTGGTTTCCTGCACTGTCATTGCTTCTACACTCAGCCCAAAAATGTTGCATTAATTGCTGTCATGCTGACTTGTCTTGCACATCATTAAAACTAATTGCCTCACATTCCTTTCATTTGGCAAAAATGTGTTCTTTACTTTTCACAGTGGGATATAATAAAAAACAAACATTTATAAAGAAAAAACCAAATGGGCAGCATTCTCCACATAGCCACTGTCATAATAATTAATTTGGAGGCAAGATGACCAGTCATGGGTGGGAAGGAGATGTGATGCAGTAATTCAAAGAGTGCGCATGGCACACACACACTTGCACTCCATTTCTTCTCATTTGCCATGTAATGGCTCTTAATCAGTGGAATGAGTTGGGCACTTTCTGAAAGCTACCATTGTTTCCTAACTGCTCATATACTCTCATGTAATTTCCTTACTGTAAAACCATGTGTGATTTCTTTTCCGCCATGAGTTTTTCTATAACATCATATTTACTAGGATGAGATATTGGGCTAAGTATGATGTAAGCGGTGTAAATTCTATTAAGAGCCTCCACCCTTTTAAACACCTACTTAAATACAGTTACACTATAAGGTTATATTTTTGTTTCTTGTATTTTCATGCAGTTCGGACCTGTAATGGTCACATTTAGCAACATGCATGTTACAATAATGGAAAATCTACTGAACCTTGTTTTCTGCTGACATATGGGACAAATTTTAGTATAACCAAACATGAAGCCATGGCACCATCATTGTTTTATCAACAGATCAGGCTGATGCTGGTGGGGTAATATTGTGGGGGCTATAGTTTTGGCACACTTTAGGTAAATAAATACCAATTAAGCATTTTTTAAACATGATAGACTACTTTTGTAGAGTTGCTGAGCATGTTCAACCCTTTATAATACATATTCTGAATTACACTTTAAGAAGAATGGCATGCTATATCACAAAGCTCACCAGACTCAGGTGAGAATAAGTATAGTGAATTTATATGGCCTCAAATGTCACCAAATATGCAGCATCTGTGTTTATTACATTATGTCAACATGAACAAAAAGCTTGGAGGAATGCTTCCAGCACCTTGTTAAATCTTTGCCACAAAAGAACAGCAGTTCTGAAGACAAAAGCAGGTCAATCCTGGTACAAGCAAGGTGCATGCCAAAAAGTGACAATAAGGGTGTTTTTATGTTCTGTACAGTCCACTTTAAATAGTGGCTTGACCATGTACTTTACTATGTGGATAGATTAAAATAATCTAACACCAGAACTTTTGCATTTGCCTGGAGCATTTACAAAGTCAGATGTTTAAAAGTAGACAATGCCAAAACTTCCATTAAAGAAACAGTATATCATAAAATAAATGAATGAAAACACAAGTGATTTTGCTTGTAACTAAAAAAAAATATATATATAGAAGAAACAAAACAGTGTATATGTCAGGTATGTATTAGGAATGAAGATTTGTGTAACATTATTTTTTTCAGTCATCGGCCCACAATTTTAAGGTGCAGACCATCACAAAAACAGATTATTCAGTATTTTTAAATTATAAATTTAAGGTTCTCTCAAAAAATGCCTGGAATGCACACTAACATTAACCATCTGTATGTCTGATTATCAAAGCCTCCACCATGGTTTTTCAGCTCTAAGGTAGCAGGTGATAAAATGCTTTAATGGAAAGGGACGTTTTTACCACAATGAGCAAAGCACTTTGTTGTGTTACACCCAAAGCTCTGAAGCAGCAGCCTCAAGAGAGCGACATTCAGTAAGAATGATTTCCATATGGCAATGAGACAGAATCTCACATGTAATTTATGACTGTATGTGTATTTAATTAAAAGCTGAGTTAAATATTGCTGAACAGAGAGGTGACTCATTTTAAAGCTTTCATACCCAGATGAAGAAGAAAGGCTGCAAGCAATCAGACTTAGGCAGTGTTCAGACACTGAAACATGTTCTCCTCATGAACACCATTAGACTCTTCCCAGGACACAGCAGCTTGAGTAAATGCAGTGAATACCTGCTGCATATATGTAACTTTTACAATAATAAGATAAGATGCCTTTATTGTCACTGAAGAGTGTATAATGAAATTAAGCAGCAATCCAAAAAAGTGTATTAAAATATGCATATTAATAAACTCTCTTGACACACACACACACACAATATATATATATATATATATATATATATATATATATATATATATATATATATATATATATATATATATATATATATATATATATATATACATTAAAATCATGCATTGCATAAATTCTAAGTAGATATGACAAAAAATACAAGTCAAGTGCAAGTCAAAAGGACACACTGTCATCTTGCTCCATTGTCTATTTTCTCCATTTACCATATAGATGGACTTTGTAGTTCTACAATTGCAGGCTGTAGTACATCTGTTTTATTTTTTGTTAGTCCCATTGTTGGTTCTCTGTTCTTTATTGGTCCATCACAGAACAGGTATAATTTAGGTGGTGTATCAGTGACACTGATGCTATAAGGGGGTTTTAGTGCAGCAGCAGTTTCCTTTAAACCCCTCAGTGACACCCGCTGGGATAGGAATAATGCACCAGCCAAATAATCCCTGCTGTGTGGGGGTACTATTGCGGTTCTGACCATTAGAGAACAAAGTAAAGGGGACTAACACAGTATGTACAGTAGTCCACAAACAGGTGGTATTGTAGAACTACAAAGTCCATCTTCAGGTTAAGTGGAATTAAGAACATGGACGATAAACGGAGGTGTGTCCAAACTTTTGACTGTTATTGTAAGATGGAGTGATGGATGGGTCGTGTTAGTTATCCCAGAGGGAAATTTGTGTATTGCAGCAGCCTTTGCAATTATAGTAGATATAAACTAAACTAAGAAGTAATTAAATATATAATAAGAAATAATAAGCAACTGATGTTTGTGTAATTTTTTGTGTAGTTTTTAAATATATTGATGAATATGTTTATATATTAACATTATAACTTTTTAAAACAATGTTGTAATAACAGATGCTTTGAAATTCAATGTTGTTCTTTGCACTGAAACAACACAAAGTTCAATGTGATCTCATTCCAAAAACTTCAGTAATGAACCAAAAAAAAAATCACCAACACCCTCAATTTAATATTTGATAGCGCACCCTTTCAAAGCAATAACTTAAATCAATAATTTCCTGTAACAGTTAATAAGTTTCTGTCATCCCTCCACTCGAATTTTAAACCACTATTTGTTTGCCAACTGATCCAGCGCCCTCATATTTGAAGGGTTTCTTCCCTAACTGCTGTTTTAGAATCTCCCCACATGATTTATAGGATCTGGATCTGAAGCTATTGCTTCAGTGCTTTGCCATTATAAATTTCTGAGAGCGTTTAGAAGTATGCTGAGCATCATAGTCCTGCTGAAAGACCCCTGAGAAGTAGGAAAACAAACTCTAAAACATATTTCCACCATGGTTGACTGTTGAGGTGTCCAAAACCATTTTTTTTGCAAATGGTTCAATGATGAGCCTTATCTTTGTACAATATTTACTGCATTGCATTTCTAATTTTTAAAATTTCATCTACATTCAGCATAGTTAGCTACAGTACTGTACAGACTGTCAGTACTTTTATTTTAAACTAGCCAGCTGACCCAACTTTGCCTGGGCCATTAATGACATCTCCTGCAAACTGTGTAAATGTTAATTTATGCATGAATGGTTACACTGCACCATTAACTTAGCAACCATCAGATTGCACCAGACTCTTAAAAGTCATGGTAAGTGACATGCTGATTTGTTTATTGCACGTAACGCCAAAAACACTTCCATGTATGAAGTCGTCACGATAACGACGACAAACTGACACGCCCTTAATCAGACTCTGGGGTGCGCAGTCGATAATTTGTTAAAGAAAACCTCGCAAAGTATATAAACCTTCGCAGGTTCCCAAAGAGTATGTCAAATTTTGTGGTAATCAAATAAGCAATGTGGCTTTATATAGGAAACACACACACAGATACAAACACACACACACACATACCGTACATTTTCGACTTTAAATATATAAATTTATATATAGGGAGTTTCTTTTTTTACTGTAAATTACAAAAAGTTGTTATATGATTTTCATTTACGCTTTAATGTAAATGCTGAAATTTGCTGCACTGTGCAGTATTCCAATATAAAACAACGAGGTTGAGCAGTGATTAATAAGGTTGATGCAATCTGTTAAAATGCAGCTGGAATAGATCCTAATTTTAGGCAACTCTGATTTTCTCTTATTTGATTTTATAAACGCCAACATTCGCTGGCTGCTTCTCACAAAGAATGTTAATCTATTACATTGTGTAGAAACAAATCTACAAGACTGTGTCCAAATTATGCTTACGAATAATCTGTGATTCATCAGTAAGGTTTTGGGAACCTTGCCCAGCCTATTACCCAACACTGGAGCCAATCTCTGTCTTGCTAATTGAAAGCAAGTCACTGACCTGGCATGGTCAGGGGAACAATGGTCTCTTGCTATGCTAAGTATTCATTTCAGGTTGTCTGATGGCCTATAAACTCTCTCTGTCAGAAAGAGTTATGCCCCTGTACTGTGAACTGTGTAACCTCAGTGCTAAACCACCTAGGCCTAGTAAAGAACTTAAAGGCCTCCATGACTGTCTGTGTTGCAAATTACTTCACCGCCAGTCCAGCAACCTTACAGCACAGGCCAACCTGTTTAAAATACCTTTCCATGGGTCATGTTCAGGAAGTAACTTCTGCAATGCATTTAACATGGGTGTGTTGGGTCATGGGTGTGTTGTATTTAAGGAAGATTTTCATTGGATTCAATGGATTTATCCATTTAGCTCAGCAATATGCTTTTTAAAACCATTACAAGGGCAATGCATTTTTCATCAAAGCAGGTGTAAAATTAAGGCAATAAGCCATAAATTTTATTATTCTCTCATTCATTCATGCATTATCTTTCCCTTAATCCCTCTACTAGGGTCAGGTGAGGAGTTCCCATAATTAGTGGTTAACACGTTTGCCGCTCAGTACTGGGGATCCAGGTTCGAATCCCAATCTGGGTGGAGGTTCCATATTCTCCTCATGTCCGTGTTGGTTTCCTCCAGGTTCTCTGGTTTCCTCCCACAGTCCAAAAACATGGATTTATGGTAAACTGGCTGCTATAAATTATTCCCATATAGAGTGTGTGTGTGTGTGTGTGTGTGTGTGTGTGTGTGCCCAACAGTGGATAGGCACCCCGTCCTGAGTGTATCTGCCCAGCGCCCAAAACATCTCCTTTAAATGGGAATTGGGAATCCACCCCCCCCCCCACAGCCCGAGTAGAGGATTAATAAAATAAAATATGGTTTTAAGGTTGAAACACTTATGACATGTCAGACAAACATTATCCATACACAACAAATTATTTTTGGCGTCAGAGGACAGACTTAGGAAGTGTTCTCTCAGCATGTGGATCACACTTATGTAACCGAGTCACACTTCTAAACCTTTACTTAAAACCAGCTTTTAAAAGAAATGATTTCTGACTTGGGAATGTAGTGCTAATACCTTTCCGGCCAGTAGGCGATAAAGAAAGAATGGTTTTCTTTCTCTGAACCATGGCCCAGGAACCACCCTAAACTCTCCTAGCTAAAAGTATGATATTTATGTTGTGCTATAAGAATATTTCATGCTGCTGATGATCAAAAGTGTCAGTTATAAAAAGATCATCATTTAAAATGGATCAGTAAAATTCAGCACATTTACTAGGAACCATATTCTGAATTTACTCACAGAGATGAGTGAGGCAAACATCTTCCAAAAGAAGAAACGTAGCAATATTAAACCTTCTACGCAGGGCTTAATCACATTTCCCAAAATTAGAAAGTTGATTGACTCCTTGTGCTCACACATATATAGAATTTAAGTTTGGTTGCAGGAGTTGATAAGCGAACACACGGAGAATGTTTCGAGAGCTGGGCAGATAAAATCAGGACAGGGTGCCAATCTATCGCTGGGCACACATTCATTCACACAGACACACACACAAACAATATGGGGCAAATTAGAGCATTCTATTTACCTTGAATCCATGTTCTTAGACTGTGGGAGGAAATCAGAGAACCCAAAGGAAACCCCGCAGACACGAGGAGAACTCCACCTAGATCGGGATTCAAACCTGGATCCCTAGCACTTAGAGGCGAATGTGCTAACCACTAAGCCACCATGCTACCCTGTTTTATTTTTAACTATCTAAAATAAATAACAAGCAATATTATTGATGTCAACATTTAGAAAGAAATGGGTTTTAAAATGTAAAAACTAGTAACTGCCAGAGAGAAGAACGCGTACAAATCTTCTTTAACACTTTTTTTTGGCATACAGGATGATATAGTGATGCTTGTTACCAGCAAATCTGATATAACAGCATACTATTCTAACATACTATTTGTCTTAAAGAAGTTTATCTTTCGATGTGTGTCAATTCTGTTTAAACAACACAAGTTTAGAAAGCACAATGGGGAATGTGCATGGGGTAAGAAATATATCATGGTAACAACAAACAGCAGATGTTGAGAAACAAGTGTTTGTGTATGCTCTCTAGAGAGTGTTGTTTGCCTGCTTTGGAGTGTCTCTTTTCCTACACTGATTTATGGGATTGAACATCACAAAGCTCCATCTACATGCTCAGTTGGTACTGATGGGTACTGACAAGAAGAAACTAGAATGCCAATGCTTGTCAGAAACCACACAAAGTATTGGGTTAAGCCTGCCAATGGCCTGCTAACAACAAATTACTATTGGCTTTAATGTAGTTTTGCTTTCTTATGTACACTAAAAAAATACACAGTGTAGAATAGGCAGCAGATATAACATTGTGCTGTAAGTTACAAAATTGTAATTAATTATTGGTATTAATAATAAAATAGATTTTTGTCATCCTACAATGATAATTGAGGTAATTCATTAATATCTCATGCTTTTCTTTAAATCATAGCTTTTTGGCCACTTTATTGGTTTGTAATAAGATTTAGTTTAAATGGGGGCAGCACGGCTGCTTAGTGGTTAGCATGTTCACCTTTCAGCGCTTGGCACCCAGGTTCAAATTCATGTTCTCCTTGTGTTGTGTGGGTTTTCTCCAGGTTCTCTGGTTTTCTCCCACATTCAAAAACATGGACTAAAGGTGAACTGTTCGGGGATGGGGTTTGGCGGTTTGCTCCGTCAATAGGAAAGCTAGCCATAGGGTTTCTTGGCATGCGGTTTGGGAAGAAGATATAAGTGGGGATGCAAATCCACTCGTGGTTGAAAGTGTGGGAGATATTACATGCTTGCGTTAAATAAAACTGTTAATTGTGAAATGTCTACCTGACTGCGTCTTAGTCCTTAAAATAAATAGATTTATTAATTGTAGTACACAATACACAGCACAAATCTCCAGAATTTATTAACTATATCAACTACATCATCTATAACAACTTAATTTTAGTTGTATTTAATAAGCCAGTCAGAGAAAAGCTAAACAATTCTTATTACATATCATTTGAGCCAAGTGATACATCAGCTGAGAAACTTCTAAGAATGCCTGGTTTTGCTATTAAGGAGTGTCCGGCTTCATGCATGACTGGGACACCAACCTCATTGTGAAGACCACAATGAGGGGCCATAGAAAGATCTGAAAATACCAGATGAATCCAGGACAAATTAGTGTTGCCTATAATTAAGCGTGAAGGTGAACAATTTAGTGACTGCAAAAGAGGCCAAGGGTCCAGTCTGGTTTTAATTGGACAGAAACAACTATTAGGAAGTGCCTCATTTGATAGAGATGGTCAAAATGAATAACAGATGATGTGAAATTCCTTTCAAAGACCTAGTAAACAAACACATAACGAAAAGCTATATTCTCAAGCACGTATTGGTAATGAAGTTGTTTGTTTACCACTTACGGGACCGAAAAGGAATGTTTATCAGGATTACAAAACGGGATCAACATCTTCACTTAAAATGAGATTTTTGAAAGTGTACATAGTAAAATGGTTGAATTAGATCATTCTTACACCAACATTAATTTGAGGCAGATTGATTCAAAGTAGGTTATGTTACCTGAAAATAACACCCTGTTTACACAGAAAGAATGAGTTTTGGCTGGCTAAGTGTGCCTGGCTGGTCTGATCAGTGAAATAAAGCCAATGTATTATTGTTACAAACAATAATGTTCATTCATAGATTTCTAGCTTCGCTCGCCGACTATATAAATATAGCAGCAAATTTCAATCTCTATGTGTTTGTCTTATTTCAGTAATCTTTTCCATGTTTCTTTGTCTTGGCTTGGATTTTTTCCTTATTAAAATGATGTCACCATTAATTCAGCACTTAAAGCTCTGAAGGTCCTAGGTTCCATTCTCAGGCGGGGCAGACAATGGTCCTTTCATGTTGTTCCCATGCTTGAATGGGTTTCCTCCAGGAAGTCCAGATTTATTCCACTATCCAAAGACATACTAGTAGGTGAATAAGATATACTATATTACCTGTGTGAGTGTGTGTGTGTGTGTGTGTGTGTGTGTGTGTGTGTGTGTGTGTGTGTGCACATGTATCTGACCCCCCTCATGACTATTATTTTAAATAGTTCTTCCAGGAAATAGCGTATGACTTGTCCAGGAATTAAACTCTCTGGAGGAAGCTAAGAGAAAAGTCATAAAGTGACAGAGAGAACATACAAATCCCACACCAAAAAGGCTATTCACTCTGTCTGGTAATTAGACCAACACCTTCTTGATGTGATGCAAAAGTGCTACCCATTGTGCAACCTAAGGTATAAGACCGATACAGCATATCAGCAGTACACAAGGTGAAACAAATGATAAAAACTGCATACCTACAGGGGGAGCCATCACATAAATATTTATATCAGTGACTAGTTCATTGTTTAGCAAAAATATAGTTATGGGGGGGTGGGGGGTGGGTTCCCACTTGGGATCGCTATGACCATCCAGGAGAGAAAGTGCAATTTCTTTTTTTAGGCACTGGGCAGATACACCCAGGACAGGGTGCCATTCTATCACTGGGTACACACTCTAACACAGAGACACACACACTATATAAGAGCAATTTAGAGCAGTGAATTTACCTTGAATCCATACTTTTGGACTGTGAGAGGTAACTAGAGAAACCAGAGGAAACCCATGCGGACACGGGAAGAACATGAAAACTCCAACCATATTGGGACTCGAACCTGGATCACCAACACTGAAGGTGAACATGCTAACTATTAAGCCACCTGATTCTAGTCATGTTTGTGTGAATTATTTAACACACTAATGAACACAGAAAACAGATCTGGAAAGTAGCTCACTTAAGATTGCAGAAAGAAATTCTATGCAGACCATCATAGAATAAAAGGTCAACCAGTTTAGTTGGTATGGCTCTCCATCAAAAATCTCTAAATTTCCAAAAGTCGAAATTTCCTTCCCATATGCTGAATTTCAGATATGTTGGACCATTCAAGATTATTACAAATTGCCCCTGACTTGTACAAACTGCTACCCAACTACAAAATCTCTACCAGATTTCATGCCTGATCAAAACCTGCCTTTGGATCATTTCAGGGACAGCAAAGTAATCTGTACTGTAATTCTTGAACTCCTTTGGACACTAATGAAACCCTAGTTGTAAACAGACTACTCACTCTTCATAAGACAAGACAGACAACTGCAATATCTGGCAGAAGAGAAAGGTCATGGACCAAAGAAACATTCCTATGTTCCCTCTAAAGACATCTTAGCTCTATCTCTCATAGAAAAATGTCAAAGGGAGTATTCAGGTTTTTAAACTGCGTAAGCACCTACAGGGAGTCCTTACCTGAGAGTTCACACCCGAAATCAATGTTTGACTCATTAGTCATTATAAATATATAGAGCCTGGTTCTCTTTGCCTTTGGTAACCCTCAAATACTGAACGTTTTCATAGAAGGACCTCCTGGCATTGAGGTCCGCTCTGCTCGGTTTATCTAGATGTGCATTCTGTCTGTCTATCTTATTGCTTGTGTCAGTCCTGCTAACCATATAATAAAGTATTGCATTTGGTTCCCAATCTCTTGGTTGAGTCATGTTGTTAGAATCAATAGTCCCTGAACTTCAACTGCAGAAATGTCTTTCAAAGTTTAACTCAGTCACATTTTTCATACATATTTCTCTTTCCTGTCTGTGCTTAATCCCAAATCCTGGCCTGCATGATATCAATCAAAACATAAGTTATGGTGAGATGACACTGATTGGCAGCCACATCTCAAAGCAGAAGATCCTCCTAATAACAAAACAGTGCCTCCGACAGCTTTAATAATAGGTGTCCAACTCTCTTATGGTGATTCACTGAGGCAAGCAATAAGCCCTATATTAAATGTTTTTACAAATATCGCAGATGACAGTCTGTTCTGTAGCATTCATTTTTTGTTGTTTTTTTTTTCAAAATGAGCTCCATTGCATCAATCCAATCCAATTTCTTTCATAGCCTCAACGTTTGCATTGATTGATCAAGCATAAATACATCCACACTGTATATCACAATGACCTTGGAGCTTTACGTAGGTATGTCAAAGAAAAGGCATGTATCCCCTACAGAGAGTGGTTTTCCCTAATGTTTTCTTAAAGCCAAATCTATTCCCCTACTGCCATCCTAGCTGCCAGTCTGTGGTATCTGCATGTCTCTCTGAGTTTGGATTTTGACTGTGAGATGTTTCAGGCCAGGCACAGTGGCGCTTGTTTTTGGTAATTTACTTAGCCATGGTGGGTTATGGCCAAGTATTAAAGAGAAAACACATGCTAAGAAAAAGAAATTGATACATCTATAGAAGATCTGATATTTTCTCTCATGGTTTGTATCTGCTGTGTACCTCTGGTGTATGGTAGTCCTTATGACAGGATCATAAGTATATCTAACAGATGATTAGAGTTTAATAACTGCAAGACATAAGCATTAAAGCATAATCTATCTTTGGTTGCATGTTTAGAGTCAGTAATCTAAGACAATTTACCAGTTTAATCACAGGGTATTCCAATAGGGGTGATTTAAAGGCAGGCTGCCCAGCATTAAAACAGGGGTTTGGTAAGAACATAAGGCCGTTTTGTGTTTAATCTTTCATTCACATGTAAACAGTGTTTTACAAGGGCAGTCTGAAAATTTAAACTTTTGGTTTAATACAAAAGCCCTTCTATTGCCATGTAGACAGTTGAAGACAGAAACCTTTAAATAAATGTTGATGACTTGGCCTGACCAGCATTGAAGAAAAAAAGTCTTTCAAAAAGTACACAAGTTATTGGTGATTTTTACTGATCTAGTTTATGAACTGCAACTGTTTCGTACTCATCTATGTGAACAAAGAGCAGTTCTTCAAAGGTTGTTTAATGGATGCACTTTTTCTATTCAAATAAAATACAGTATTTTCTAATCAGTATCTGATTATGGTGTAAATTTGTCAAGAACAAGTCTATCTACAGGAAGCTAGTACAGACCAAAATGACTTTACAACTTAAAAACTTTGTAATATTAACTTTAACTGCAGTGCCTTTAACCTTAAATAATATATTTTGCAAGTTTTTACACTGATTTTAATTTTAAGGTAAACAAATGGGATGCTTAAATTAAATATTCTAATTGTTTGTCATGAATACTAACTCATGTAGGCAGAATAGCTTCATGCATTTGCCATAATGTAGCTGAAGATACTGACATGCACTGAACAGCCCAGTCTACTTCATCCCAAATATGCTTCATGGGATGAGTGTTCTCTAAGCAGAGTAAACAGCTGCCATAAACAAATGTTCTTGGTTGATCACCATGCTTAGGTCATACCTATCCCAAAATCAGCAGTATCAGAGACCACTTCACCGTGATTCATATCTGGATATACATATTTGTTTTTATTGATTGTTTTTAAAGATGACCAAAATTGAGAGTATGTAAACAGAAGAACTTGTTCAAATGTATCATTCCATTTTCAAGCTTGTGCCCTCAGGATGTGTCCAGTACTGTTTTTTAAAATTATTTTCATGAAGTGATACAACAACATTGCAGATAAGACATTTCAGCATCTTTACTGTTAACTGTGTCCTGTAAACTCCAAATATATCCTCTTACCCAGTCTACGTCTATAGACCTGGTATAATTATAGACTGTTTATTGTGACTCCCATGTCTATATTTCAAATGTCTGTTCTTGTAAAACATAAAAATAACCATATATAAACCTCTCAAACCTGCAATTTCAGCTTAAAAATATGGACCAATTAGACAAAAATAAAAAGGTGACAATCTGATTTTCAACTGCCATCCTGTATCAAAGTTGGGATATTTGTATATATTGTGTATATATATATATATATATATATATATATATATATATATATATATATATATATATATATATATATATATATATATATATATATATATATATATTCATTCATTCATTCATTCATTATCTCCCGCTTATCCTCTATTAGGGTTGCGGTGGGGTTCCCCATGCCCATCCAGGGAAGAACGTCTCGGGCGCTGGGCAGATAGACCCAGGGCAGGGCGCCAATCCATCGCTGATATATATATATATATATATATATATATATATATATATATATATATATATATATATATATATATATATATATATATATATATATATATATATATATATATATATATATGTGTGTGTGTGTGTGTGTGTGTGTGTGTGTGTGTGTGTGTGTGTGTATGTGTTGCTTGATCTGCTCCTCATATGAGTAATAATGCAAACATGTCATTCATCTTGGGGGTCACCCTTGGTTTTAAAAACTTTGTTGGTTCTTGATTGACTCCAAGGTGGTTTCTATTTCCTGTTTTTAACAGCATATCTCTGTTAAATGGACAATTTAATCTTTACCCTATAATAAATAAAACATATTAATATATCTACATATTAAAACATTATCAATACAGTAATTGTAATGGTTTTTCAGACTTCTTTCACTCACAAATACAATTTTTCCTACATCACCGCAGATTTGGGGTTCTAAAGTAATTTTAAGAAGCTGCAATTCAGCCGTCCGTATACCCTTAACCACCTGTACAGCTGCATTATCTACAGCCATAAGTGGTCCCTCTTACAGCAGCAGTGAAGAATTCCAGATCCGGCCTTCCCAGATCTTAAATATGGATCTCCCGGGGTACTTCGCTCATGTTTAAATCATTACAGCACTTGTTAACCCCCAGATTCAGTTAACTCTTATAATGTCATGTCTCTTCTGTAATTTATTTTTGCTAAATGCTGTAAATGTTAAACACCAAACTGTCTAGTCCTGCAGTTTCAGTTTTTTGTTATTTTAATATTTTATAAGCTGCAAATTCATGCAACAGGAATGTGCAGGTTTTAGTAATAAACAAGTAAAATACAAACAATAAATAATACCACAAAACTGGGCTTTTATAATTTTACTCTATGTATTGCTTCTCCTACATTTTTTGTCCTTCAGCTTTAATTTCTTTACCAGTTTAACATCTGGTATTGTTGTGGTCGAATAAAAAAAGTCATGTTGCTTTCATAATTATGTGCTGGTGTCAGATTTTGAGAGTAGGGCAGTGTGAATTACATGGCGAGAGCTGGTAACAATGTGGCAATGACGAACAATGTGGCAGTAAAAATACTTTTTTGGTACTGTAATCCGCATTAATATGATGCTATTTGAGTGCCACCGCATTGCTGATTAGCAACATAGGGTTTGCATTATGAATGCGACTGTGTGGTATTTTGAAGCCCAATTAACCCAATTTATGCAGACATAATGACCGATTATCACACAGTCTGGATTGTGCAGTCAGTTGAGGGTTTACTGAGGGAATGTTAAGCATGATAATGGCTGTGTGGTCACCTTGTAACACAATCATGTGAAACCAAATTTTCTCTTTATAATAAATTTATTACGTAGAAGAATTGATAATAACCATGCAACTTACGTTTAATACAACGGTGTGTTCCAGGTGCTATAGCCCATCCTGAACAGCACTGTCCTCCACATACATGTGGCCTACAAAAACAAAGCAGTCTTTTAGAAATAAGAATTACAATAGGTATACACAATAAAGCTTGCTTGTTACATATACATTCATAGTCTTATAAAGTCAGAGCCCATATATTAACTGAGTTGCGCAGTGATATCACAGTGAATCAAAGCCAAAGCAGGTGTATGTTTACAGCTTGTACTATCTTAACCATGTAATGGTGCAAAACTAAAATAAATAAATTTTCGTCCGTTGGTTTATTCATTTTCTAAGATATATGCGCTGATCAGGGTCACAGTTCAGTATTTACTGAAACCTAATCCACAGCTCACAGAGTCAAAAATATAAAAATACTCCAGATTGTGGGTATATCACAAGCAGAGATGAGATGGTTACAGAATTTGAAAGTACTTTTTGTCTAAGAAATAATTACAATTATTAGGATTATTGTGCAATAAAACTGCCAGAAATCAGAGGAACAAGGTTTCTGATTTAATTTTTTGTTATATAAAAATAAATTATTTATTTAATGCAAACAATAAATTATATTTTGTTATCTTAAAAGACTTTTGCTGAATAATACCACAAAATATTGAATGAAAATCAAAGTAAAAAATATATGAGTCCCTTGAAAACTGGACCATCTTGATGTAAAGTGAGTTCACAAACCTCTGTGCCACCATGACTTACATCACATGATATTTTGGTGAGGATTTAATCACTGACATTACTCTAAGCTCCTTCTTATTAAAATTCCATTATCACTCTCTTAAACACAAGCGCCTTCACATGGCTCATGTTTTTTTGTTACAATATTGTATTTGATTTGTTTAATTATACTGGTAATATTGCAAATTTCCAGCCTGTAAAAAGCAGTTTCAAAGGCTTTTCTTAAGCCAACCATATTGGTTTCTTATTCTTTTCCTCAAATGTGGGCAGTAAAAAGAAAAATCAAAACATGAAACTTCATCTGTGTATGATTCAGTAATCTTTTCAAGTTGGTGGAACTCCAGTTGGGGCTGTGGTTCCATGCAGCCTGGCTCTCCGTTATACATTGGGATTTGTGTGAAAATAAATACTGAGGATATCTGTACTGCTGGCAGCACATGGCAGGAACAGTGGATATGAAAATCATCCTGTGTGCTGCTCAGCCCTTCCTTGGATTTTAGAATAATCTCATAGTCTCATTCCTGAAACAGTGCTTCCATGGTTCTTGAGTTTAAAATTATTTTTATACATTGCAAACAATTTTTAAAAAATGCTTTAAAACCTTATAAATAAGTGAAATAATTTTCTATTATTAATGATAGGTTAGAATCATTTTAAGATAAAAAAGAAAAATACCACATGGTAAAAATCTGGACAACTATTTTTTTGTCTATACATTAAAATGAATTATATACATTTAGGCAACTTAAAACTAACTAAACTAACTAAACACTAACTAAAACAGTGACTAATGTAAATCTTTATTTTGAGAAGCTCTTGATTTTAACAGACAAGATCAAATTATTACCTTCATTTTTTACGGCTATATTAATCAACTTTTTTTACATGAAAACATCATTAATATTAATAGGACATAAACATATAATAATGACAATTTTGTCTCCCTCATTAAGCCTGAGAGTCTACACCTGCTATTCTAGCACTACGCTACCATGAATGGGACTAGTAATCAATCAAGTACTGTAGTTAATTAATTGGTATACTAAAATACCAACTAAATCAATCATAATTATGAAAGTGAAGTGATCATTTTAACACAGTATGCACAATATGTCCACAAAGAGATGAACTACAGCCTGGAATTGAAATATGGTAAGGTGAACTGATAACATGGACAATATGTGGAGCATATAGGACGTGTGTCCAATCTTTTGACCGGGTAATGTATATAAGATCCAAAGAGAAAACAATTAAAAATAAAACTTTTCAAGAATTTTATCTCTTATTATATAAATCTTTTAAGTATTTAAAATTATATTAAAATCCAGGGTTCTGAATTTTCCTGAATTAATTATACAATATGGTGATACTGTTTAACAGCATCCACTGATGGGTCTGTTTAGTGTTAAAAATAAAGTAGAAGCATCAGGGTGGTTTCAACATTGAGAGCGCCAGGTGTTTTTGATCACAAAATGAATCAGCAAAGAAGTGCCAGAGCTTTAAGGAAGAACCACATGGCTGTGTTCACCCACAGTCAAACACACATACACACACTCACAGAGACATGCAGGGTGGACACATGCAAACAGATCACCAAGAATATTACATTAATAGACTCACACAATGGCCAGAATAGCTTCAAAGTTTGTCACAAAGCTCCCAATAAGAAGAGGCACATACCAGAATACTGATAAGTTAGAAAATGTCACCACCAGTGGCTGCCAACAAGTTGTAGTTCAGATAATATATAACTGCAGACTCCTTTAAAATCAGTTCCATGTTTTGGATTGCCCTCAATTTGCATACTAGAATCTCAAACTGTCTTAATTAATTATAGTGAAGAACACAGAACACACAATAAGGACTCAAAATTGTGTAGAGAACCTACTTGTGAATTTCCCACTTTGCCAAATTTACCTCTATTATCTACCTAGTGTGACTCATGGCTCCAGCTTGCTCTGTGTACATTCCTTTACCACTACCCATTACTTCCGAAGTTACTCAGACAGCTGCTTTATCAAATTGCCCACAGATCATCTAAATCGGTGTTGCGCCTCCAAACAGTCTAACCCTCCTTCCCTTATATTATGTACCTTCTGTATTAGGGTTGTTAAAAATGTAATGTCTCTTTTTCAACAAAGATTACGTAAGTGTAAGTTTGAATAAAATGTTTGAATGTTTCTGCTGTGTGTGTGTGTGTTTGTTTTGAATCGTTCCAACAGATGGACGAGCTGTAGTGAACTGTCAAAACTGCCAAACCAATCTGGGTTGGAAGGTGCTGCCTCATCCATCATACAGCTCAAATGTGGCTCTCTCAAACCTCCATCTATTTAGGCTTCTTTGTCACTTTGCGTTGGACAGACACCCTCTGAAGATGCATAGTTCATGGAGTGAGATCATGGTTATGTAAACAGGACAAGAGCTGCTACCATCAGGAATTAATGTTGTAGTGGAGACTATGTACACAAAAAAATATGGGGCATTACATTTTGAACTACCCTTCAATATCAAAAATGTAATTTGTCATGTGATCTAATGTTTATTATAAAATGTGTATTTCCAGTCCTTAATTCTGATTGAGTCCAGTGGTGACATCGGTGACAGTAATGCACACCTCTGAGTGCTGCACGTTCATATCAATGCATAAAAAGTAATACATTATTTTAAATCATGTATCACAAATAGAAATACAGATTAATATAAACACTGAGCCGATTCCGGGCGGCACGGTGGCTTAGTGGTTAGCACGTTCGCCTCTCAGCGCTAGGGATTCCCGGTTCGAATCCCCATCTGGGTGGAGTTTCCATGTTCTCCCCGTGTCTGCGTGGGTTTCCTCCGGGTTCTCCGGTTTCCTCCCACAGTCCAAAAACATGGATGAAGTTAATTGAATTCTCAAAATTGCCCCATATAGAGTGTGTCTGTGTGAGTGAGTGTGTGCCCAGCAATGGATTGGCGCCCTGTCCTGGGTTTATCTGCCCAGCGCCCGAGACGTTCTTCCCCATGCCCATTTCCCCTAGATGGGCATGGGGAACCCCACCGCGACCCTAATAGAGGATGAAGCGGGAGATAATGAATGAATGAATGAGCCGATTCCCAATGAGCACTAAACCTGTTGCAGCTGTTGTTTATAAATTGTGTTCTGATATATGGCCACTAGATGTTTTGAAAACTTCTGTTTTCAATAAACACATTTATAAAATCAAACTGTTTTTACTATGGTGTGTTTGTAACCATTTTATAAATGTAATAAGGCACTCGAGGTTGTGCAGTATAGTGAATAAATTATGGGAAAGGTGTTAAGGCACAAACTTAAAAAGACTTGTTTCTCGTGATTTATTTACAATAATGCAAACCCTCTTGTGCCTCTTTGTTCCTGCAATCTGATCTAATGTTTTAGTAATTTACCAGGTAATTAGTCAACACGGCGGCACGGTGGCTTAGTGGTTAGCACGTTCGCCTCTCAGCGCTAGGGATTCCCGGTTCAAATCCCCATCTGGGTGGAGTTTCCATGTTCTCCC
>JAFMOD010000193.1:2370005-2494144 GCA_019802435.1 Corydoras maculifer
CCGGGTTCTCCGGTTTCCTCCCACAGTCCAAAAACATGGAACAAGTTAATTGAATTCTCAAAATTGCCCCCTATAGTGTGTGTCTGTGTGAGTGAGTGTGTGCCCAGCGATGGATTGGCGCCCTGTCCTGGGTCTATCTGCCCAGCGCCCGAGACGTTCTCCCCTGGATGGGCATGGGGAACTCCACTGCGACCCTAATAGAGGATAAGTGGAAGATAATGAATGAATGAATGAATGAATGAATTAGTCAACACAAGTGTGTGCCCAGCGATGAATTGGCACCATAGAGTAAGTGGAAGATAATGAGATAATTAATAAATAAATAAAAATAAATTAAACATTGCCAAAGTTTGTTAAAACATTGTTATGTCCTTTAAAATCTTCCACTGTAATTAAATGTAATGATGGTCCAAAAAAGTATAGAAGAGCATGACCTTTATTTGTTTTCCAGGTAATGCATTAACTAATAATATGATACACCCCAGTCCCAGAGCCAACCCAGACTGGAGCTGTGGAGGGAATCACATTCTTGGCATTGATTATCAGTACGCAGCAAAATCGTGTTGTGTTAGAACTCACTGTGTTTATTTATGTTAATTTGGTTCTAATAAGCACTGTCAAGACTACATCCAGCAGACCTGCTATGGGAGGTATGAGCTGGCTTTTTAAACTTTGATCATTTTAGTATAAGGCTCCACTGAATCTGGACACTCGCTAATTTGGATTTGGGATAGTCGCTAAAATTTTGCAAAGGATTACAGCTACAATTAAATAACCAAACACTGAAGAAGCAGTTTCAAGAAGGCCCTCTTGTTTTACCAGAACTGTGCCTTTAGTCAATAAAAACCTGGTTTAATATGTTCGGTGCCGTGGACCTCTGGTGGACTCTGGTGGATTTTCTTCAACCCTGAACTTTACCTTACTGAACACTTACAGATCAGTGGCACATCAGTGTCTTGGCATCAGTGTTAGTGGTAAAATGCATGACTGGTTTTCTGTCACTCATTTGCATATCAATGTGTGGATCAAGTAACCTTGCTGGGGGGGCACCCTAATTCTACCTTGTTAGATAGGCAGGTTTCTGTCCTGGTTGGTCAGATGATGAATTCAAAAGTCTGAGATGGAACAGGAGTTTTGAAGTAAGGGGAAGCAATCTGATATTGCGGAGTAGATTGAATAAGAACACCTAAAAATTTTTTAAATGTTTTCACATGGCTTGCAGATATGTGTTTGCCAAGTTTTCACATTATTTTAGAAATATATTCTACATAGTCTTGACTTCAAAGCAAAAATAAAATTTGTACCAGTTTAAATCATAAAAAATGTTTTTCACATTATAGCTTCCCAAATAAATGAACAAATGTGGTGTAGAATTTGACAGCTTGTGATGGCCTGACGATATGAACACCCTTTTGACCCTTTTGCCCTATTAACACTGTGACTGACCTTAGAACCAATGACCATGACCAGGACGATTAACAAATAAAGAAATGTGAGAATATGGAGGTGAGTAAACATCTGGAATAAATTAAAGGTAAAAATCAAAATTTTATTTATATGGACCTTTAAATTACATCATGAATGTAAATCTGACGATGTGAGTTGCATGCATACTGGATTGAATTAACCCTCAGCAAAGTACTTTATTATCTCTTAACCATGTGATAGCTCTTATAAGGCTAAATAAAGACATTAAATCAAATTCGACCATGCTGAACTAAATTAACCCTTGGGCTGATATTCACCCAGATGTTTAAAGGTTTGTAAACCCTTTAAAAAATACATTTGTTTGACATAAAACTTCTTCGAATGTTAAAATAAATTCTAAAATTAGATATAATACAGTCAAATATAATATAGTCAAATGAGACAATAATATATGTAATTTATTTCACAAAACAAACAACAAATAGTGCATATATAAGTAGCAAAAGTATTTAAACCTTTAAAACACAACTACAGATATTTCAAGTTAAAATAATAGGTGTTTTAGGCATCAGTGCCATGTTTCATAAATAAACAGGAATTTATTAAAATCTTCATAACACACTTGTTAAGATGTATTGTAGCATGAAAAGAAAAAATTTCTGTGGATCTCAGAAGAAAAGTTGTTGACGCTTAACCAAGGGGTTGACCAATTGGGATCTCACAACAAGAGCAAGAATGATAATAGTCTGTGAGGTCATAAAGGACCCCAATATAACTTCTAGGCACATAAAGGCCTTACATAAATCAGCTGATGTTACACTACCATCATGAGAACACTCAACAATAATAGTGTGCATAGCAAGGCTACATGTAGAAATCACACTGCAGTTGACTAAAAATGACATAGAAAACCCAGACGGTAGTTCTGTGAACTGAACAAACCAAAAGTGATCATTTATGTTCTCAATTTGAAGTTCGGTTTGGAAAAAGAAAAAATCACTGCAATCCAGCATAAAAACCACATCCCATCTTTAAAACCTGAAGGTGGTAGTAACATGGTTTGGGCCTGTTTTGCTACACCTGGGCCAGGGCAGCTTGCCATCATTGATGGAACATTAAATTAAAGCTTGTATCAGTAAAACTTAAAGTTAAATATCAGGGTATTGTGTACCTTTAAACAAATGTTTGGAGTGCAAACATTTTAGAGATGTTATGGCCTATTTCAGCATATAAAGCATCTACAACTCCTCTTCTGATGCCATTGCCATGACACACCTCTACAAACGTGCTGTAAAGATCAAAACTAGATAGATTCATGTTCTTTAAATAAAACAGGGCACTATTCTACACGTGAAACTTCCACTAACAAATTATTTAATATCTTGACAGTTAACATACTTTGCCACTCACAGATATGTAATATAGAATCATTTTTCACAATAAATAAACAAGCAAGTGTTTCTATTTATTTATGTTTGAAAGTCTAATTAGGTATTTCAGCATAAAATCCTCATCCCATCTGTAAAACATGATGGTGGTAGTATCATGGTATGGGCCTGTTTTGAACATTGAAATTGAATTTATATCAGCAAAACCTAAAGGTAGATGTCAGGGCATTGTATACATTTAAACACAATCTATCAGATAGTTTAGAGTAAAAAACACTTTAAAGGTGGCGATGTCCTATTTCAGCATAATGTGCATCAATAAATATGATTGCCCTGTTAAACCTCCACAAATTTGCTGTAAGGATCAAACTTGTATAGATTCATGTTCTTTGAATAAAAGAGCACCATCCTACACCTAAATTTTCCACTAACAAAGAGTACACATATTTTGCCACCTACAGATATGTTATATGGGAACATTTTTCACAATAAAAACTAAATATGTCCAATTTGTTTGATTTGGTTCTATTGTCTGTTTTTAAAACTTGAACCAGAATCAATGCAATGCAATTAAATGTGGAAAACAAAGGGTTCACAGAGCCTTAAGCCACAATGTAGTGTTGCCTTAACATTTTAATCAACACCAGCACTTAGTTGAATTAACTAAATCCATGTTAAATAAAAGTGAGTAGTTTCCACTGTGACAGCCACTGACAGAGCATAACAAAAACCTGTAATGTGAATACAATTCTTTAGAAGTGCATCATTTTGTGTAATTAGGCTACCACTTTTACAGCTGAACGAACACATTGAGAATGAATTAAATTGAACCAACCCTTACGTTTTAATAGAGACTCTCTCTCCAGCTTCGAGTAATCTATGGAATTTTAAATAAACGACTACAGAATGATGAATTAACCTGGGTGAATTCCTATGATGAACAAACACCCCCCAGTGTTCATTGTGCTGAATTAGTTCCTCCAGTGATGAATGAACAAAGTTGGCTTAAAGCGATGGAGTTCAGTTAACCCTCACAATGCTGAAATAAATGACAAAGTAGTCAATTGCTCAAAATGTCATAGTTAACAATGATAAATGAACACATAAAATTTATACTGTCCACTTGAGAAATTTATAATCCATCATGTTGCAGATATCCACATTGTGTCCATCATGTTTTCCAACTAGGTCTAAAATTTAATTGTCTTAGGAATAAGAAATGCACTTTTATCTGTATATTTACTATTAAACACATCAATGGTCAATCTATGTTGAATACGGGCGGCATGGTGGCTTTGTGGTTAGCACTTTCGCCTCTCAGCACCTGGGATTCCTGGTTCGAATCTCAATCTGTTTCCAGGTTCTCCCCGTGTCTGTGTGGGTTTGTTCCAGGTCCTCCAGTCAAAAAAACATGGCCCAATCCATGGTAAATTGAATGCTCCAAATTACCCCATATTGTGTATGTGTGTGTGTGAGTGAGTGTGCCCAGCGATAGATTGGCGCCCTGTCCTGGGTGTATCTGCCCAGGGCCCAAAATGTTCTCCCTGGGGTGGGCATGGGCAGAACAATCTATCGCTGGGCACACACTCACTCACACAGACACACAAACTCACAAACGCCCGAAACTTTCTCTCCATGCGTTTCTGTGTCGGGCGTTTGTGTGTGTCTATGTGAGTGAGTGTGTGCCCAGCGATTGATTGGCGCCCTGTCCTGGGTGTATCTGCCCGAAACTTTCTCCCCAGCCACATGCTCCCCCATCCCTATATCGGGCGCTGAGCATGGGGATGGGGCAACCCCCTCAGGAACATGATGGATGGATGGATGGATGGATGGATGGATGTGTTGTATAGGTCACATGGTGGATGCAGTGTGTGCAAGTGCGCGTAAGTGTAGATGCGCTCGGTGGATGAAGTTTACCCGGTGAGTCGCTTGGCGGCCGCGGCTTTGCCCTCGCTTCTCTCAGGTGAGCTGCCGCTGACTCTGATGCCCCGCGCTTTCTGCCCCGCTTCACCTCTGCCAGCTTGTCTGGGGGTTCTGGCCGCTCTGTCCCCAGAGTCCCCCGCGCCAGCGCGCTGAAGCTGCGTGTGCGCCACCGACTCGCTCTGATTGTGCGAATTCAGTCTCTGGAACTCATCCGAACTCGAAATCGAGGGGGATCCGTTGACCAGTGAGATTCCCATGACGAGAAAAAGCAAAATCCACAGGCTCGTCATGGTGCGCTTAAAAGTTCAGGTGGATCCAGAAGATGAGAAAAAGTCAGTAAACGTTCGAGATTCCCAACAACAACAACAACAACAACAACGCGCATCCACTCACAACAAGTTCAAGTTGCTCTCTGACTTTCTCTTGTAACCCGATACTTGTCCGAACGGCGTTGTAGTAAATCAAAGTTTAAATCAAAAGTATGTCCCTGTAAGCCCCGACGCGTTCGTGCCACGCTCCTGAGCGCTCAGCAAAGCGGCGTGTATGTGCGTACAGTCGCGCTTTTACGCCTCATGGTGAGGTGGATGTGTGGCGAGCGCGCCGCATGCTGCTGTGCTGCTGCTGCTGCTGCTTCCCTGCTGCTCGTTCAGTTTGAATGGTGCTCCCTCTCCCGCTCCTACACAGCTCATCCACCCTCACCGGGAGGGATTACATATGCATGCCCCCCTCCCTACACACACACACACACACACACACACACACACACACACACACACACACACACAATACTCGTACATATACCCCCCCACACACACACACACGCCAATGCACATGCACACACACACACACACCATACACGTACATATATACACACACATACACGCATGCCAGTGCACTTGCACACACACACACACATATATATATACACACACCATACACGTACATATACCCCCACACACACATACACATACAAGCACACGCCAATGCACATGCACGCACACACATACACGCACATGCCAATGCACACACACACACACACACACATATATATATATATTTATATATATATATATATATATTCATTCATTCATTCATTATCTCCCGCTTTGTCCTCTATTAGGGTCGCGGTGGGGTTCCCCATGCCCATCCAGGGGAGAACGTTTCGGGCGCTGGGCAGATAGACCCAGGACGGGGCGCCAATCCATCGCTGGGCACACACTCACTCGCACACACACTCTTTATGGGGCAATTTGGAGAACTCCATTGACTTAATCCATGTTTTTGGACTGTGGGAGGAAACCGGAAAACCCGGAGGAAACCCACGCAGACACGGGGAGAACATGGAAACTCCACCCAGATAGGGATTCGAACCGGGAATCCCTAGTGCTGAGAGGCGAATGTGCTAACCACTAAGCCACTGTGCCGCCCATACATATATATATATATATATATATATATATATATATATATATATATATATATATATATATATATATATATATACACACACATATACACACCCCATATACACACATACACACACACACACACATACATGCCAATGCACATGCACACACACACACACATAGTTATCACTCTGCACATGTTCACAATGTGTTTAATATAATCCATTCATCCATTTCCTTCCGCTGTATCCACTACTAGGAAAGCATCCAGGGAGGAATGTTTCTAGTGCTGGGCAGATACACCAAGCACAGGGCGCCAATCTATCGCTGGGCACACACTCACTCACACAGACAAATAAAATACTATATGGGGCAATTTGGAAAATTCAATTGAGCTTGATCCATGTTTTTGGACTGTGGGAAGAAACTCCACCCAGATTGGGATTCGAACCAGAAATCCCTAGTGCTGAGAGGCGAACGTGCTAACCACCTTGTGTTTATTATAATGGGATTTAATAATATTTTTTAATGATGATTAATTTAACACTGCTGGACCTGAATATGGACACTACTGTGTATGCCCCAAAATATATGGACAGCCTAAGATTTTGTTCTGCATATGTTTAGTCTCTCTTGCCCGAATAACATATTGTATGATGCAAATCTACATTTACATTTGCATTGCATTACATTTGCTCATTTAGCAGACAAATTTATCCAACATGAATTATAAGCATGCCAAATTGTTAGGGGGTCAGAACTCAAGGTTAGCCACACAGAATCTTTTGAGCAATGAGGTCTTGCTCTTGGAGCAAGATTGGTAACCTCAGTTTGCCTGGGGTTTAAACCCAAAACCCTCATATTGATTGACCAATAAACTTCCACACCCACAACTCTATATATTCATTCATTTATTATCGCCTGCTGAATACTCTACTAGGGTCTTGGGGAGTTCTTCATGCCTAGCCAGGGGAGAACACTTTGAGCTCTGGGCAGATACACCCAGGACAGAGTGTCAATCCATTACTGGGCACATTCATCCACACAGAAACACACAAACACACACTATACGAGGCAATTTTGGGGATTCTATTTACCTTGAATCCATGTCTTTGCACTGTGGGAGGAAATCCTGTCCAAATTAGGATTCAAACCTGGATCCCCAGCGATGAGAGTCACCGTGCCCCCCACCCTCTCAATATATATAAGACTAAAACACACACCCGAATGCAAAGTTGCTGTTTTTAACATTATAAATATTGGATTATTATTATAAATGTTACCTGTAAAAAGTTAAAACAGACCACTGTCATTATCTCCTTTATAAACACAAATTGTAGTCAAAAATGTGTCCTACACTTTTGTTTTGCAAATGTCCAGTACTTTTGAGATATTTTTTGCCTTGCATACACAGCTGTTTTAAAAACAAATATTTTTCTTATATTTGTCAATATCACAAGGGTGTGGTATCTCAGTGGTTGGAGTGTTGGGTTATCAATCTGAAGGTTGATATTTGAAGTTACCAATGTGAGTCATTGAGCAAGACTCTTAACCCTCATTGCTCCAGGAGTGCTGTACGGCCGAACTGTGTTCTGACCCTAAACAAGTTGGAAATACTTGAGTTAGTCGCTTTGGATAAATGTGTCTGCTAAATGACTGCGAATGTAATAATGTAAACATACCATCCTTTAAACCCTGTGAAAACAGGTATAGAAATGTTGGAATGTTCGCACTGAATGGAAAGCGAGATCCTGTAATATGTGCTCTGATGAACTGCCAGTGTAAGAGCTTAAGTGACTGGTAAGAAACCCTGAACAATGTCCATCCAAAACCTCACATATGCTGTTGTAATGGAACAGACTTAAATTCTCAAAGACATACAGGAAAGCTTTACCACAGGAGTAAAGGCTGTTACAGCCACAAAGGACAGAGTAATGTCATATTAATTCAATTTATTTTGGAATTGGACATTCAGCAAGTTTATACAGGTGAAGATTCGATATTTTTGGCCTTATGGAGTATATGGTGTTTTATATAATTACAAATGTTTAAATGAATCCTTGGTATGCACAATGAGGCCACCTAATGTTTTGCTAAATGGTTGTGGCAAATGTGCTGTGCTATTATATGGCAGTGTATTCTCTAATTGTTGACTCATGTGAGGAATTATTATTTATTATTAAAGGGTTGTAAAGGGTTATTATTAAAGGGATGTTCTGGACCTGGACATTTAGAATATAACCTTAAATTCATTAAATAATAAAATCAAAATAATGGGTTAAGATATGAAAAAAAAAAAGGTTTGGAATTAAGTAGTACTCTGTCCTATTTTGCTGTAATTAACTTGTGCACTCAAACTGCATGAACTCCATAAGTTTGGGTGAACCAGGATAATTTCACATTATTCCAAAAAGCATCTTTTTTACATATAGATGGACTTTGTAGTTATGCAATTACAGACTGTAGTATATGTGTTTTTTTTGTAGTTAGTCCCGTGCTGGCTCTTTGTTTTCTATTGGTCTGAACCATTATTTGGGTGGTGTATTGTTTATTGTGAGTTCTGCAGCGACACAGTGATCCTAGTGAGTCAGTGAGCCTAGTGACGCAGTGATTCTAGTAGAGGATTAAGTGGAAGATAATGAATAAATGAATGAATGAATGTGTTTGTGTGTGTGTGTGTGTATGCGTATGCGTTTTCCATAATATAGCTGCTTTTAAATACCATATCTTCACCAGCTGCCCTCCTGTGTAATGATGAAAGGGACCATGTCAAATTAAAACCAATTATAGATTAAGGGGGGCCTTAGAACAAAATACTATGCTCTATTAGCATGTGGCAAATAGCTGCTTTTAACTTAAGAGTAACAGCTGTTAAGAGAACAGAGAAAGCTGGGGCACTAATGCTGACTGCAGCCAATGTGTGGTTAAAAGAAAAAAGAAAAAGGAAGCACAAATGTTTGCTGTCTTGTTTGAGAATGCAATTTTGGATCAAACCTGAAAATCCTAACATTACATTTTAATCGAACCCAATAACATTATTAATACAAATTTAAATTTAATCCTTCCACTGTTGTTATCATTGAGATATTATCACGTGATTTGATCTCATGCAAACCAGGACTTTAAACATACTGCGCATACTATCCATCGGATCATGTGTAGCTTATTAATGAAATAGTAAGAACCACATACCACGATCAGCACATGTGCTGAACAGATACTGGAGCTCACCTACTGTGTTGGGAGTTACAGGAAGCCCAGACACACTGGACTGAAAAAAGCCAGACCAGTAGGTCTGTTGGGCTTAACAGACACTTTGCACGTTGTGGTGTCCAAAATATTTAAAAAATAGCAAAATTTAAGAGACATTATGATGCACAGTAGGATTTTTTTTTTACATTTTTACAAGTGCTATAACAGCATGTAGTCTGTTCAACATTAGGATGAGAAACTGCCAAAGTGTCCTAAATAACAGACTACCTGCAAATCCCAGTATGTGAATTACAAAACATCATTGCTCTTGCCTTTGTTAACGGTGTACAGTTCTCTAGTCATTTCATTCTGAAATTTAATTAAGCTTTCTCTTCTGTAGGTTGCAGTAGTTTGGAAGGTGAGGAACTGAACAGCAAAATACAAAAGAATGAAAAAAATAACATGTAAAAAATACAAGCCTGTTCACATGTTTAAAATACAAGGACAAGGTGGAAAAGGAGGATAGTATAAAGATACACGGTCTCTTTATACTATCCTCCTTTTCCACCTTGTCCTTGTATTTTGAACATGTGAACAGGCTTGTATTTTAAAACAGACCACTAATTTACTTTATTAAAAAGACCCACGGTTGTTTGAAGACCTTTCTTTCTCTACTCAGGTGTTAGTTCAAGCTTTTATCCTATCTCGAATCGATTACTGTAATGCTTTGCTTGCTAATTGATCTAAAATTCTGCCAGCCCAAACAGTCCAAGAAAACTCATGTCACTCAAGTACTCATCTCTCCTCATTGCCTCTCTCTCGCTGCTCGCATTCAGTACATTGGCCAACAGGACAATCTCTAGATCTGGCCCCTCTTACGTTCAATCTATATTTCGAAAATACATTCCAACTTATTCACTTTACTCTAGTGATGAATGTCTTCCGGTGATTCAACCTCACTGTGGTGCTAATTCTCGTTCACCACTGCTAAATAGTGGAACGATCTTCCCAACACTTTAAAAAATATGTGAGAATATGTGATCAGATTTGATAATTCTTCACTATTTTTGTTTTTGTCCTTAATTACAGACTTGTGTTGCTCTCTCATTTGTCAAGTTTGGATATAAACATCTGTTAAATGACAAAATGTAATATAAATGTAAATGTAGGTGTTCAGCTATAGAGGACATTCTATGCATTTGTGATATTAGAGAACCGTTGCTTTTTTGTTACTCAACAAAATTATTTACAGAGCTGAATCCATTCCAGTTCCAGAGTGGACACAGTGGAGATGGTGGTGAAAAGGAGGATAGTGTCCAAGTTCTCCGTTATCATAAACAATCACTCCTTTTCTTATAACTGTTACAGTGCACCGGAGACCAGTCCTGCTCTGGTGCAGAAAGGAGGACTTTTATAGATCCCTTATCCCAGCAGTCTATAACAGCATTACATGTCTCATTAAATCCATTATTGGCACAACATTTTGAACGGCATTGTGTAACTATACAGTATAGTATTCATTTAATCTACCTACAAAATCCTTCCTACAATGTCATTACTTTTTAAGATAATACTTATTAGTATTTAGGTATTATTATTCATCATTTACTGTTTTGAATAACATTCCTTCCTGGGATACGTTTAAGCATTATTGGAAAAATGACATGGGGGCAGCATAAGCACAGTTGGGAGCCATGAATGTTTTCACCTAACAGAGAACAAGTCTGAGGTCCGTTTGGTGTTTAATTTGTATATTCTCCCCAAGTCTGTGTGGTTTACTTCCAAAAACTCAGGTTTCCTCCCATAGTCTGAGAACATTGTAGGAGGTGAATTGGTGATAGAAAAAAATGTCCAAGTTGTAAATATGTTAGAGTGTCTGCACTGGGATTTGCTATAAACCTATCATTTTTTTCCAGCACTGGAACATGCTCCTGTATGCAGAGTGAACATCAAAATTATTGCATTAAAATAAACAAATCTTCACTAAGGCCGTATTAGGACACTTTAGATTATTAGATTATTAATATATACAGTATATATATATATATATATATATATATATATATATATATATATAATATACATACACACGCACACACTTTTTTATGCTGCTGCAAATTTTCCTTTAATGGGAGATAATCCTGAGGGATTATTTTATCTTTAAACTTCATGCTAACACGAAGGAATCATTGGCTCTTTCAAGCAATAGTATAAAGTAATTCATCCCAACTAAACAAAAAACAAAATAATCCTTTATTTTTAACTTGCAGTGTCTATTATGTTAAGTCATAGTAATTTAAAAGAGCTACAGAGGTCAGGATGAGATCTTTAATATTAGGAAAAGTCTCAGTTCATTTGCTGGAAACAAACGCAAATTAAAAATCACCTTATGAACTGACAGAAAGCAAATTCTAAATTAATAACTTTTTAATTTTACTAAATTATAGCTAGTGATGCAAACCCTTCTTTATTCAATATAAATATTATTCAATATGTAAAAGTCATGTTTTACATGACACGAATTGGTTTTTCTACAGTACGCCCTGCCTCGTGATGAAGTAAATAAACATATATTCATGTTTATTGTCATTTATTCTGTTACAACCTGCAGTCGTTTACTTACACCTAAATAGAATAATGTAGTGGTTTTATGGATCATTCATTAAAGAAATTTTGCCAGCACCGCAAATCCTTTTGATTCTTACTAAAGTTTGCATGTTCTCCCCATAGGTGTCACGGTTCCTTAATGTTTAGCACATTTGCATTTTAGCGCTGGAAATTCAGGTTTAAATCCTGATTGAATCCATGGCATTCCATGTTCTTCCTGTTGGTATCCCTCAGGGTTTTCCAGTTTGCTCTCAGAATCCAAAATCATGAATTTAGGGTGAATTACATGCTCTAAATTGTCCCTATATAGTGTTTGTTTGTTAGTGGTTGTGTAAGTCAGTGTGTGCACAGTGATAGGATGGCACCCTGTCCTGGGTGTATCTGCCCAATGCCCAAACCGTTCTACCCTGGATGGGCATGTGGAACCCACATGCAGCGGACTCTAGTGACTCTAGTAGAGGATTATGTGGAAGATAATAAATTATTGAATTAACTTTTACATTGAAATCAGAGACTACACTTATTCAGTAGTTGACAAGAACATTTAGATGCACAACTGCTCAAGTCTACACTAAACTTATTCAGTTAAAATCAAGTACTTAAATGTCCTCAGCTTGATGTAGCCTTGAATAATAAGCCCAGAAAACTTTATTCACTTTTTTATTACTTTTTTTGTTTAATTATGAATGGTATAATATTAGCTATAGTTCAACGTTAAAGCCAGTGACATAATATTGGGTGGTCCGCAGAACAAAACATGTGCCCCTGGATGTGAGCTTATTAGACTTAGATTTAACAATTCGAATATTTTTAAACAGACTATGTCAATAACTCATCATTTGAAGTCATCAGTACAAGTCATCTACCACACCCACCTCTAATTAATTGAAGCACCCCAAAACATCTTTCTCTGATAAATCAAAATATAAATAAAGTTATTACACTTACTGTGGAACTTTCTGGCCTTTCTTGGATGCTACTTTTATGTGCATGATGGCATAGAGACCCTTAATTTGACTTGGATAGAACGCTGGAATGACTTAGAAATGACTCAGATTATATCCAAATCTGTTTTGTGAATACAGTGTTGATATAAAAGCCCAATATTGAATTTCCTCTCACAAATTGAATCGAATCCAGCTGGACACAAATAGACCCTAATTCAGTACCTAGGATACGGTTGGGTGTAATGCACTGCCTCTCTATGGTGTTGAGAATTACCAGAGGGCTAAGAATGAGCTATGAGCAAGTAAGATGATGCTAGTGGAAGCTCAGCGTTATTCATAAACCTCATAAAAACTTCATTCTTGCTTGTACCTACTGTGGCGGAACGCTTGTTTAAATAATATTTGAGAATGAAAAATAAATGAGGTGTTCTATAATATTGCATGTGATTTGGAAGTCCCAACATGTTCTCACTCAGATCAATAGATTTGTGGAAAAACACATGGAGTATAATAGATCACATCCATCTTTCTAAAGTCATCTTTACTATATCATCAGTTTTCTTCCGCTGACTGGCAGAAAACCTTTTCCCCGATCTCCCTCAAGAGTTGAAACGATCCAAAGAGGATTGGCAACCTCATCCCTCTTCCTAGCCGCAAGGAGACATTTGTACTTCTCATCCCATGCTTTTCTCAGTGGTGTTCAAAAAATCGTGTCCAATTACATTAAGCTCTATTCGACCCTCAGCGATGTCGCACAACAAAGACGCTTTCATATTGCAGATTGGCACAGCCGCTAATAATCATATCACAATGGAAGAGAGTGCGATGCCTGTACCTTGAGGAAAAGTTCAGGCACAGACAAACTGAGAGCAGTATTTATTACAGTAACCAGCAGAAGTATAGTCTCACCAGTTCCAAACCACTAATGGAAAGAGAACGAACAAGCAAATGCTGAGAGTCGGCATGCTTTCAGTTCAGAAGTGCAGAATATCTGGAAGTGAAATGAGTGCCTAGGGCCTATACTCTTCTCAGCTTTCCTTTAAGTAAGATGTCTAAAAAAATCCAGCTGTGTATGAAGTCTCAGTGTCTTTAAAGACTAAAAATCCTTCATTTTCTGCTGATCAAAAAGCAAAAAACAAGCCCCTACCAGGGTAAAAAGATAATGTTGCAGCTTCATATGCTTAATTGATCAGATGACAGTTGGGCACTTGCTAACTGTCACAAAAACGTTTAGTTTATACACATGCACTGAAAGAGCACAATGACGAGCACAGAATTGACCAGCTATAATTTTTGTTTGAACAGTCCTTTTAAAAAAAAATGCCCAGGGATCAATTGGGGTTAGGTGCCCTAGGGCACTTCAGCTATATTCCCTGCCCAAATATACTTGCCCATAGTCATGTTTAACCTATAATTATCTTATCTTTTTTTATTGCAAATTAGGAGAAAAGTGATCAATTGATTTATTACTCATATAAAAGTATTGTGATTTTTAATCTACTGGCTAATAAACTAATTAGTTATTAAACAAAATGTGTCCCATTTCTGTAAATGTTATGTATTTTATCTATACACTAATAGGGCATTTGAAATAGACCCCTTATACACTACATTAGCTGAGAGCTGTTGGCATGAATGCTGTACCAGAACCTTATTACAATAGTCCACCCTAGTATCAGGTCCAGTGTCATTCTAATGTAAGATCCATGTTAATGGAACAGTTGAAAAAAGAAAATATTTACAGCATGTTGTTTCTGTCATGTGGCTGGCAGAAACAAAAACACACATCAAAGCTCTAAAGATGTGCAAAACCTCACTTGTTAATATACAGTATGAAACATTTTTAAAAATGGTAAAAGCTTAAATTGTTAGAATAAGTTTTCCTGGTGTGTCTTATTTATTGTCACAGAGTGTGCTAGAGTGATGGCTAAACTAATAAGGAGGCTTACTGCAGCAGGGCAATTAGAATGTGGCTGAATTAACAAAACAGACTTTAAACATAAAAGAAGCATGGTGCTATGAACATGAAAAGAGAAAAGGTATGAAAATATAAAAACCAAAAAATTAAACTTACCAAACAGTTGAACCATGGTCAATTAAACAATGCAAAATTCCAAAATAAGAGTCCAAAACGGCAGCCGGCCCAAATGTCTAGAGACCTTATATGTGTACACACACACACATGTGTACACATTCCACACTCCACATATTTAAGACTTTAATGAAAAAGATTTTGTTACATTTTGTGTCATGTGCATTAGTATGTAAATAAAATTGTGACTTCCTTTTGTGTCTTGCATGTGCAGCTTTGGAAAACATTCATATCTGGTATTACAGTAACGAAAGAACAAAGAAAAAAATCAATATCAATTTGTAATTATATTTAATTTACATTTATTTATCATTATACTTGCATACAAAAAAAAAAATTCCAAAAAGATTTGAATAAAGGAAAAGTATTTACATAACAAATTTCATGTGTGGGGCGACGAGATTCTCTTCAGAGAGAGAATTAGCACAACAGTGAGGTTAAATCACATTCAGAGCAAAGTGAACACGTCGGGGTGTATTTCGGAAATATAGAGTGAAGTTAAGAGGGAGCAGATCCAGAGATTGCCCTGTAGGCTAGAGTCAGTGCCTCGTACTGAATGTTCTACAGTTAGAGGGAGCCAATGGAGACAGAAAATTTGTGGTCTAGATGTAAATGGTGAGGATGACACAAATGAAAACAACTTAAGAGAAACACATGGCAATGTTACAATATTATAGTGCAGAAGCATAAAGATATATTTCTTCTTACTTTTTTAGGGTGTCCAAAGAGACTTGGTCTTTTCTTATCCTTGCCCTTCTTAGACTGTTTTCCTCATTACCTTTTCCAGGTGTTCTGATGGTTTCGATGGCACAGGTTTCTGTACAGCATAACAGTCCATATAATTAACAAAGAATAGAATATTTTTTTAGACGGTCCTTTCATGACTTTAAATGTAGAAGACAGAAATAAGACATATTGTAACACTGACAAATGTACTTAGGACAGTAGGTTGCTGATGGAGAATTAGTGTAAGCACCTGATGGGATTTCTTAGTTGTATTAGTAGCTGCATTAGTTTCATCAATGTACATGTTATGGTTTATTATTGCAAATGCTTAACCCCCTTATTCTGTTGAGTAATGGGTCATGTCTGTTTCTACTGCCTTCTAACAGCTTTCTGGGATGAAATTTTTCATCAGCAATAAGTCATGGTAGCAGTAATGCTTTAATATGGTCCAGTTTCACACAACTCATAGCATCTGCAATCCCAGAATGAGTATCAAGAGAATCTTTCTGGCTGTAAGCATGCTCTGTACACAAAGGGTTCTTAGAGACTCCAGCCAGACAACAAGGCCACTCCTCAGTACATCCAAACAGAAAACAGCATTGAAAGCACTAAAGTGGATAAACAGCAGGAAGACAAAAAGAGGCTGAAATACACCTCCCAAGATATCATTTATTTAGGGCGAGTCAAGACAAGCCAAAGCCTTTCACTGTCATATGTACAGTGTACAACTAAAATCTCGCTTGCATGTTTGTTTCCCACAAACACTGACACAACCATAAAATGTATTCATAGCATTTTTGTGCTTTACAGATCAGGTGTAGCACACATCAGTAGATGACCTTTAGAGTATTCTGGTCAGTACAGAGCACTACCGCACAAAGCTATGTCAATATAACCACTGAACAACCAGTTTGCGGTTTGTAATGTTGTAATGTCACATGCCAGTTCCTGTTTCTTTCAACCAAACCATTGTTTGTTTATTTTACTACTGGACTTATTGACTTGAGAGTTTGTGAATAAGTGAACCCTGAAGGTGAAAAAGATCGTTTGTCCTCTATTGGTAGGCCCTGCATATATGAGATACACTGAAGCAGTAGCCAGAAGGTTATCAGGAAACAAATTCAAAGAGTACAAGTGTGTTAAAGCACTTAGCACTATATGATGTTACATTAAATGGTTTGCATGGACTGTGTGTACTTTGGCAGGTCCTTCTCATACAGTATGTTTGGTATTTTTTTCAGATACTACAGTTTGCTCCCACTTTTGAAACTTTAAAATGGCTCGCCTGCTTTAAATTGACCAGAGGTGTTTGAGTGCGTCACTCTAACTGCAGGAAGATCGTAAAACATGAAACTATCTGAAACTAAGAGAAGCAAGGAGACATCAAAGAGACCAAAAATAGCCAAATGTGTAAAATATAATAGGCTATGGGTCTCACGTGAACAAACTTACATAAAATAACAAGCATAAAGGCCTAAAACAGAAATCCCCACAACTGAGCTAACAGAATATCGACATAAACAGAGTTTAGGAGCTTACCACAGAGGGGGAACAAAAACATAGTTAACCGCAGTGTGAGAGAACAAACAAAAGCCTATATCAGTTTGAACATAGAAGAGTTATTATAATTAACTGAAACATACGGGGCTGAGGACAAGACCACCACAGATCAGGTACTATTTGGTTGGTCCAAATTCTTTTTGGCACCGCATTAAAGTGGTAAACGGTGATGATTGAATGTTTGGGAACCTTTTTGGGAAGACCTTTGTATATTTACTACTATCCAGTTTCCTGCTAGTGGTGTAAATGTATATATTTGCATGTTTACACTGCGCCATTAAAATAGAAATTATTCATTCATTCATTATCTTCCGCTTATCCTCTATTAGGGTCGCGGGGGGGTTCCCCATGCCCATCCAGGGGAGAACATCTTGGGTGCTGGGCAGATAGACCCAGGACAGGGCGCCAATCCATCGCTGGGCATACACTCACTCACACAGACACACACTATAGGGGCAATTTTGAGAATTCAATTAACTTGTTCCATGTTTTTGGACTGTGGGAGGAAACCGGAGAACCCGGAGGAAACCCACGCAGACACGGGGAGAACATGGAAACTCCACCCAGATGGGGATTCGAACCGGGAATCCCTAGCGCTGAGAGGCGAACGTGCTAACCACTAAGCCACCGTGCCGCCTCAAATAGAAATTATAATAAAAATAATTATAAAACTGGCCCAAAACACATTCACACTGTAAAAATTAAATCTTAACAAATCAGAAAATCTTTGAAAAGTGTAAAAAAAAAAAAAATCTGTTTTTTTGACTTGAATAGATTTCTAAGTAAGTAAATTATCTAGTTTTTTAAACTTTAAATATTATTGACATACATTTCATATCATATCATCACAATCACGAAGACAAACTGACATGCCTCAAGCTGCGTAGTGCATGGTTGATGACTCTCTAAGAATTACTAAAAATATACCCATTGAGCCACTTCTTGATTGTTGTAAAAAAAATAAATATCTCGGCATGGATAAGTGGGTCAGATATCACGGTAATCTAAGTAACAATGTGAATGTATAACGACCCACTCACAAAGACTTCCAACTTATAAGTAAGTAGGTAGGTATTTAAACAATAATGTGGTGTGGTGTATTTTTAATTCTTTAATAAATTACCTGGCCTGCCCACTTACTCTTAGAGGTCAGCTAGCAGCATCTTCATTCTGTTGGTACTGAAAAACAATTGTTAAAAGTGTCATTTATTCAGTCCAGTGATCCGTGACAGCAAACTGATCTGTGACAGAATACAGTGGATATGGTCCATTTACTCTACCTTGAAAATAAATTGATTAAATTGCCATCAAGCTTGAAAATAGGCATTAATTATTTTTAATGATGTAACTGGATGTTACCATTTCTATTATTTATCAATTATTACTGTAGAGTATTTTATTAAGTGCGACATGGTGGTGTAGTGGTTAAAACATTCGCCTATCAGCGCTGGGGATCCATTTTCGAATCTGGGTGTATTAGTACAGTGTTCTCCCAGTGTCTGCATGGGTTATCTCTGGGTGTTCCGGTTGCCTCCCACAGTCTAAAAACATGGATTCAAGGTGAATTGGCTGCTGTCAATAGCCCCTTTAGAGTGTGTGTGTAATTACCTAGTGATTTTTTGACACCCTGTGCTGTGTCTTGTCCTCTACCCAGCATCTAAAACATCTACTCTGATGTACAGGCTTGGGAACCCCAACTACCTTGGGAACCCCCCTGGTTCACATGACCCTGGTAGAGGATTAAGCAGAAAATAATTAAATGACATGAGTTTTTCATTATGGTCATTTTACCCAAACCAAATACATTTGCAAATACATGTTTCAGCTAAAGAAGAGCATCACCTTAAGGTCTACATTATGGGATAATGGTGCGAGTATAATTGGGCTGTGTCCAAAATCAAACACTGCTACATTTCACAAAGAGCCAAAACACTAATTTTAGTGTTCAGTGTTGGAAGTACTGTGTTACAAACTAACATGTTTCTGCATTAACACAATTTTCAGGTTACCAGTCCACAACAGTGCAGACACACAATCACATTTATACCAAAGAAGAATTTAAGTTATACAACTTTAGAGCACCTTCATGCTTTTATGCATAGTGTAATTTTCCATCATGATGCAATAAATTACAACTTTAAGTCTAATATGGAAGTGTTTGTTATAGTGCAAAATAGATTAGTTATGGAAAGAAATTTATCCTTAAAAAAACAACAATATCCTAGCATGTTAAAATAATAAGTGGATTGTGCTATTTCATTACAATTACTGCCCAGCGATGGATTGGCGCCCTGTCCTGGGTCTATCTGCCCAGCGCCCGAGAGATTCTCCCCTGGATGGGCATGGGGAACCCCACCGCGACCCTAATAGAGGATAAGCGGGAGAATGAATTACAATTACATACTGTTTAGCAATGTGTGTGTATGTGTTTTTAAGAGGTTCTGCATAACTTCAGAATTAGTGTCTATCAAAATGGGTAAAAAAGTCCACAGGATGCTGTATACAAATGAATTTTGACAGACTTCTATACTGTAGCAACCAAAATTCTGATGCTGAAGTCAGAATGTTTTAAGCTAATGTGGTCTATTAGCATTTTTCTACAAGAGTCTTTCTTCTGGGTGTAATCTAATATGCCTATTATTACAATACTTTAACACCCACATAATGCAAACTGATAAGCTGCTTAGTCCTCTTTTCCAACATAGTTAATAAAAAAGGTCTACTTCTATACATATGGTGACCATTAGTCTATTTTGTGCTAGGTCATGTCCCTCTTTTTGGAATAAGGTACACACAGACACATAAATACACACTGCCACCATGACAGAATTTACTTGACCCCCCCTCCCCCCCCCCACACACACACACACTTTCTGCTGTGTTTTGATTTTAAAAGCCAGAGTCTGGGGCCTATGTTTTTGTAAAACAAAGTATAATCACCTTTATATGAAATTACAAAGGTTATTTTAGGCCTTTGTAATTTCATATAGTTCCAAAAACGGTGAAGTATAGGAAAATGCCTGTAATCTTGAATTACCAAACAAAGAAATGATTTTCAGAAATTAACATTAACTGCTTAATAAATACATCCAGATTTGATCATTAATTCCTGGGGACTGATAAAAATAAAACTGAATTGTTAATGTTATCCCTGTTCTGGAAGGTTTTACAATAAATGTTGTTAACACAACTAGGAATAGTTAAGATTTCAGTCAAGGTTACCTAGTGGTTAGAGTTTGTGCTCTAGGTTTGAGGACCAAGGTTAAGTTTCCATTTTCTAGGATGTCCTTCACAGATTTGATCAAGTTTGACCATCTTAATCAGATTAATCTTGTCAGTCCATCACAGACATTCCATGTATTTGGATGGTAGGTGATTATCTTCGGCGAGGAAACCAAAGCTACTGGAAACCTGGAGGATGGAAATACATCCTAAGGGAGAACGTACAAACTCTTCAGATACAAAAATTTGACCCCACCTGGGAATCAAATTCAGAATCTTGTTGTTGTGAGGCCAGAGTGCTTACCATTGTGTCACCATGCCACCCAATATGTTACCAAACAGAAAAATAGCCATTACTATTCTTTATTTCTTTGTACGTCATAGAGACCTTTCATCTCATTTCTAACTAAAGATTAAAACTACACTCTTTCTATGGCTACATTTGACTGCATTTGTTTAGCCATCAGTCAACAGATTGTCTCTCTTTTGTAATGAGTTTTAATTGGGTTACTCATATCAAAAGATCACATTGCCAAAGCTAAATTTCCCAGGAGGGACTCATTTGCATTTATTTCATCAGCAACACAATGAGTGAATACCCAGCTCTCACCATAGAGTTAAAGCTCACATGTAGCCATTAGAAACCCAAACAAGAGCACTGTGCCATGAATGTAGGCCCTTCATTACAGTGAAGTACTAGTTGGGCAATTTCAAGCAGTGGCCACAGCATCTTAAGTGCGGTATTTGAATTAGAGACTTTTGGGCTTTTTTTCTGAAGGTGAATCAGTTGACCAAAGAGTATAAATTCTCTTTAGAACACGTGTTAATTTTTTTGTTGGTTTTTAACAAATCTCCATGAGATGTCCAGAGAGGGACAGCACAACATATTAATTAATTATGATATTAAACAATTAATATTGAGTCATATTAATTAACTAATAGATGGGTTTGCTGTTATGACACAGGTTTGTGTTAAACTTTCTCAAAATTAGTGCATGTTTGTGTAATTTCATTCATTCATTATCTTCCGCTTATCCTCTATTAGGGTTGCGGTGGGGTTCCCCATGCCCATCCAGGGGAGAACGTCTCGGGCGCTGGGCAGATAGACCCAGGACAGGGCGCCAATCCATCGCTGGGCACACACTCACTCACACATACACACTCTAAATTGGGCAATTTTGAGAATTCAATTAACTTGATCCATGTTTTTGGACTGTGGGAAGAAACCGGAGAACCCGGAGGAAACCCACCCCCCCCCCCCCCCCCCCCCCCCCCCCCCCCCCCCCCCCCCCCCCCCCCCCCCCCCCCCCCCCCCCCCCCCCCCCCCCCCCCCCCCCCCCCCCCCCCCCTCTAGCGCTGAGAGGCGAATGTGCTAACCACTAAGCCTGTTTGTGTAATTTAATTAATTTAATTTAATTGTTTTAAGCCACGTATGTAAAATTTGTGTAATTTTGTAGACAATTTGTAGAAATTTTGTAGAAACTCAATACAGTTTTTTGGTTAAAACTTACATCTGCTATATTGCACTAACCATAATTTAAACTTTACGTAGCAAGAGGAGAGGAGAGCAAACCTGAGGCGATCAAAAACATTCAGTGGTACACGCGGTGGGTCAAACATGATTACATAATGGCTGATAGGCAATGAGATTGGTCGATGAATTACATCATCAATCATCAACAATTTGTTTAGAGGCTTTGTGTAATTTTATCCAGAGAAGTTCCAGAAGATGAACACAACATTTGTTGACATCACCAATGAATAAAAAATGTGTTAATTTTAAACCGGTTCGAATCCCCATCTGAGTGGAGTTTCCATGTTCTTCCCGTCTCTGCGTGGGTTTCCTCTGGGTTCTTCGGTTTCCTCCCACAGTCCAAAAACATAGATCAAGTCAATTGAGATCTCCAAATTGCCCCATATAGTGTGTGTATGTGTGCGTGTCTGTGTAAGTGTGTGCCCAGCGATAGATTGGCGCCCTGTCCTTGGTGTGTCTGCCCAACGCCCGAAATGTTCTCCCCTGGATGGGCATGGGAAACCCCACCGTGACCCTGGTATAGGACAAAGCGGAAGGTAATGAATGAATGTTTTAAGAGTGTACCTTTTGCCTTTTTTTCATCCATGTCCTCAGATGCCTTTCCCGTGCCAAACAGGGTGCATAATACAGATAATGTTCCGGACGGGGCAGCAGTTAAGACCTGGGACTAAAGAGGAAGGAATATAAAACGTATTAGCTAAAAGGAAATGGGACTTCAGATATGTCACGTATAATCATTTCTGGGTAGTAATGCATGTTTTCTTTGTATGTTATTAAGACTGTCCCTCTTAGGAAATGGCATTTTTGCTTAAGGTGGAGAATATTAGATAAGACTCCTCTCTACTAAGCATGCATTTTATAGCAGCTGTACATAATCCAGACATATCCTGATCGGATCAAAATTGAAGACTCCATAGAGTAAGCCAATGCTCTGTGGGTTAACTCCGTGAGAGTTTGGCTCATTAAAAGTTAGTCCTGTCAGCAGAGCAGTCCGGATCTAGTCACTAAGACACCGTTGATTGCACTTTCTCATGTCTTGATCTTCACCAAAGTATGATGTATGTGTTTGTTTTCAGCATTGCTAACATGGGAATTTAGGGCCTGCGTGAAGCCATCAGAATATGCCTTGCAAGTTTGATTCAGGTCTAATGTGGAATTCCTCTATTCTTGAAGTTTTATTCTGTTCATAGGTATTAAAAGGCAACAATAGTTATGTAGGATGTCTAAATTAATAATACGGTCCAGTAACACTTTAGGACTGTATTTCCCAATTGGCAGGGTCTTTGGAGTGCGTCATTCAGTGTTGGCAGAGCCTGAACATAGCAGTCGTCTCCAGCTGAATGATTGCTTTATAACAAAAACAAATTTAATGCTTTCATTCATCCATTATGATGAAATGATAAAAAATATCCAAAATCTGAATACCATTATCTTCTTTAATTCAATTTGCATCAAGGAGCAACATGTTTGCAGGGTGTTCTAAGTTTTGTCGTCTAAAATGTATATATTTTTCAAATGCAGGCATTATAAATCAGTCTATTGAGGCTCTAAATATTTTAGTATGCTAGCACTGTTTTTAAAATAACAGAACATTCATTCATTCATTCATTCTCTTCAACTTTATCCTATATTAGGGTCGCGGGGGGATCCCCATGCCCAACCAGGGGAGAACGTTTCGGGCGCTGGGCAGATACACCCAGGACAGGGCGCCAATCTATCGCTGGGTACACACACACACACACACAGACATGCACACAAACACACTCTACATGGGGCAATTTGGAGAACTCAATTGACTTGATCCATGTTTTTGGACTGTGGGAGGAAACCGGAGAACCCGGTGGAAACCCACACGGACACGGGGGGGAACATGGAAACTTCATCCAGATGGGGATTCGAACCGGGAATCCCTAGTGCTAAGAGGCGAATGTGCTAACCACTGAGCCACCGTGCTGCCAATAACAGAACATCATTTTAAAAAAAGATCGGAAAAAAAAAGTTGTCTACTCAACTTAACCTTTATTTCTATAGAACATTTAAATGCAACAGAATTTTACCAAAGTGCTTTAAAAAGTGCTTTTTAAACTATTTTGACATTGTAAGAACCTTGTTTGCTGGACAAAATAACAGACTGCTACTTAAAGGGGGAGGTGGTCATTTTTTATTCATAAGATGAGAGAAATATACAATTGTAGGACTGCATATTAAGGAATTATACATAAATAAAATTTGCATGAAAATATGAGCATATATAATCACTCTTCAATAATGTAATCTAAATAAAATATCTTCATCACATCATCTTTCGCTTAATCATATACTAGGGTCACTTGGGCACACAGACACTCAAACACACACACACACTATATATATGTAGGAGCAATTTAGGTAGGGGGAATTTAGAGCCATCAGTTCACATTGAATTTATATGTTTGGCCTGTGGGAGGAAACCGAAGAACCTGGAGGAAACCCACATGGACATGGGGAGAACATGGAAACTCCACCCAAATCGTGATTTGAACCTGGATCCTCAGCACTGAAAGGCGAACATGCTAACCACCAAGTCACCAGCATTACAAAGTTCACCAATACGTTCCCTTCCTTTATATACTGCTTACACACTATTCTTTTAAGACTTTATTATTTCATTGATTGTAAAACTGATTTTATCATCTAATTCCAAATTATTCAGCTTCTTATTTTAAAAAGTGCTAATACATCTGCTATTATTGGTGCTTGTGTGAAAGTTGTATAATGTTTTCATCATATTTATGAATAAATAATGAAAATTTTGATAGGTTCACAAACTTTTAAGCACCCCAGTATACCTTACAGTGAGATCTTTGCTTTGCTTCGCTTTTTTTGTCAGTGACAGATGTTTCCTTTACTGCCTGTTTTGGCTGAACATGGGTTACCGATGTTTAACACACATGTGCTTTTCAGCTTACAGAGTGCATGGAGGTCCAGCTATAACCAATGAGGCAGGGTTGTGTAACTGGAGAAGACTTTTCTAATGATACCTATCCCTGACCTTTATTTATCTTGGTGGAGGACATTACTGATGTCAGATATGCTCAGACTCATGTGTATACACACAGTCTCAGTTTGAAAAGATTGATCTCCATGGTTTAGATGTTGGAGGTCCCTGTGTGTGTATTTTTGTTGGTATGCTATGAGTGGTTAGCTGTTCTGCACAGTTAGTAATTGCTGAAGCCAGTAGCTCATATGCATCTCCTACTGTCCTTTCCTTTTTATTTTTTTTTATTTATTGGATAAATATTTTACAAAAATGCCATATAACTAGCTCTCCTGCTTAGCTTGCTGATGTTGGCATGTCTGTTTGGGCAGAAACAAGTTTGTCATAAAACAGGTTGAAAGCAGATCACAAGGGAATCAAAAAGCTCTGTTTGGAGAACTCCGAAGAAAAACCTACTGAGAAGTATCTCATCTGTGCCTTAAAATCTTTTAGACTTACGTATCTGCATTGCCGCCCACTGCTCCGAGTTTCCCCTGTTGCAAATATTTCATATATAAATCCTGCCCGCCAAGTTTTAGCTCAACACAAATAGCAAAATCATTGCAGGAAAATGAACCATTTGTACTGTATGTAAATAAGCAGTCTAGTTTCTGTCTGACTCTGTGCCACAACCCACAGTGAGCATCTAAGCACTTGGAGCATAATCAGAACAGCTGCCTCTCATTAGCATAACTCTAAATGATAAGGTTTTTGTGATTTAATTGCACTTTGCCCTCCACACCTCTTGCTTTCATTAGGTTCACCTCATTTAACCTTTTTGCCTTTCACTTTGACAGAACCGCTTTAATGACGTTTATGGTTTTAAACTGTGAATTCCAATTTAGTAACAAGTCTCAGGTTTATTGCTGTTTACTGACATGCTATTTTGTATCTACTGCTGGCCTCCATGTTTAAACCACTAACGTAATTCCTCTCCATTTCCTAAGTCACCACCCAACGTTTGTCCATGAGGTGACTTTCCAGTGGCTTTGATTAGAAAGTAAGTGGAAAATGTATTGTATGATGTCAGGCCAGGCTACTTCAAAGAGCAACAACTGCAGACTGCCAATGAAAGGAAGTCTGCCATGCATTTCCAGTAAGCACTCATAATGCTGACATGAGAGGCTTTTCAGTTTATTGCCTTCATTTAAGTGGTATTCATTCAACATGGGTGCTGGTTGAATGATGGGCATGCTTCATGAGAAGAAAGCACTCACAGTAAAGCAGATATCAGGGCATCCAAATGAGATCTTTATAAAGTAACATCAAATATCCAGTTTGGTGCTAGGGACAAGGGTCAGGCCAGAGGTGAAACCAGAGCAAGTTTGGAGGGTGGGAGGGTACAGGCCCCAAGTGAAATGTAACTAGAAAACCTGGGTGGCCAGCAAGGGGCTTTCGGAGAACTGATGGATTAGTATAGCAACCTCAGTGAGAACTTATTCAGGGAATCGTGAACCAGCTGGTCTTTGAGGTGAGCACCATTTGTGGTTTCTGAATCTTTATGCTGGTTTTCTAAAACATATCAACTCACACAGTCAGACTAGTTTACACCAGCAACAAATTTGCACAACTTTAAACAGAAAGGGGAGTGTAAGATCAAAGATGAACCGGAGACTTTTATCTACAGATACACAGGTTAAAAAAAGGAGGGGGGGTCTTGCATATAAAAAGTATGGTGGTGCAGAGGGTACTGCTTTTCCTTCAAATAACAAAGTTGCAAAGTATCATAGACAATGTCCTTTTAGTTTTCTCATATTATTTTGACTTACACATACAGTATATTTAGACGCTTTTATCCAAAGCACCTTACAAATGAGAGAACATCACAAGTAGGTAGTTACACTGTAGAATTATCATAACCTGATCATTATCCGACCCCTTTTATTACATTCCCCCCCCCCCCCCCCCCCCCCCCCCCCCCCCCCCCCCCCCCCCCCCCCCCCCCCCCCCCCCCCCCCCCCCCCCCCCCCCCCCCCCCCCCCCCCCCCCCCCCCTGTAGGCCAGAGTCAGTGCCTGTAGCGCAGGGATATAAGTTTGCTTAGATTTGTTGAAAACTTATAATTCCAGTAAGATGAATGCAAATTAATTTGTCTTTTTTTGTCCTTTAGGTCACAGATCCAAACAGGGAAGAGCAGGGATAGCTTAATTTGACTGGAGACCATGATCTGACCATGTGAAAATAGTAAAAGGCACCTGTAGGTGGTTGACTGTCACCCCTATTTCAGTGACAGGAGCAGCTGGTTCCATCAGCATAACAGTGATAAGACTTTGTATTTGTTTTTGTAAGACTTTATATTAAAAGACTGTAACAGACCTGGAACTGAATCTTAGGGTAAAGCATCTGCCATGGAACTGGAGACAAAATGAACCCATTTTTGGCTTTTTTTTTTTTTGCATAATGTAACATTTTATACACCTTATAAAGTAAACCACTATAATACTCTACTTTCAATACCTACAACAATTTTTTAATGCTTTTATCTTAAAAAAAAAGCAATCATCAAGCATAAAACTGCTCAGATTTCATCTTAAAGTAAGACATTGTCAGTTAATTTAAGCAGGGCTTAATACTGTGGTTCACACAGGAACCAAAGCTAATTCTGAATGTTATCAACCAGGTACCAAGACAGCAGAAAAATGCCTCCTTTAAAAACGCACAACGTTTACAATATTATTCAAAGATGTTAAATCCAGATTTTGTTTTTCATTAATAGGGTTAATCCTAGAACATGGACTACAATTTATAATCTTTAGTACAGTGGGAGCCATTACATCACCAACTTCCCCCCAAGATATGGTGGGATGTAATCCAATGAACAGGTGGTGGACTTCATCTGACCAATATTTTGCTAATGCTGGAAAAGAGAGATCAAGTTCAGTCCAGGAGACAGTGGAGGAACTTCATCAGGGTCATCTGCAGATGGTGAGATAGCAGATCTGATGGCTTCAATTAAATCAACAAATCACTTGCAGAACTACGAACAGGTTTAAAAATAGGCTTTGAAATTTTAGGTAATGGGATTTCTAAGTGTTTTTATGCTCTTGAAAAGTGGTTCACTTCAGTAAAGTGTTCGCTACTCTATATGTTGCTGTTTGTTAAGACAGTCCTTTAGTATTTTGATAAAGTCTGACATTTATCTTGTTCAGTAGTAGCAGGGCTAAGATTTTACTTTTTGCCACCGGCTCCTTAGACTGGACACTAACTGAAGGATACTGGTGTCCAGTAGGTGGAGTTAAAGGAAATGTGCATTTATATGAGTGGGTCTAAATATAATAGATTGAATTAATATTCAAGAATATAGGAAGTTGTGTTTGTACAACAAACATAACGAAATCAAAGCTCATCTGATACAGCTAAAATTGCCTTAATGAAATTCTAACAAAGACAGCAAAAGAATGACTGTGTGATAATATGTAAAAGGATCAGCTTACCAGACATGCAAAGCTCCCATTCACCCTGTAAAACAATCATAAAACTCCTTCCTTCTCAGCTTCCCCCAGGTGCTTGTCCTCGGCCTTTGTGCACTCCTGCTTCCACTTGCCACCCATCTTTTAGCACTCTGTCTACTAAAACAGAAGAACTGTTGTCATGGTTGGCATTTAACTCTTCGTTTAACAATGGTTTGTACCAAAGGAGTGTGGAAAATCAGGGTCAGACATTTTCCACATGTCCGATTTACTGCCATATGGATATTAATTGATATGTGAACCTGGTAAATAATAATGCTATGTAATATAATTATGGTTAAATAAATGAAAGCTGATAAGAAATCAGTATATTGGCTCGAAAAATCATATTTATAGTCACAAAATTTATTATATTCAGGTTGAGTATATACTTTCCAGTAATTATAACCTCAAGAGTTAACGGGTCATAAATGTTTTGTCTTCTACAAAATCATTATACTCCTTCAATATACTATACCTACTCTAATACGCGAGTAAACGTAAAGAGTGAGCCACATAAATAGATTTTTAGATGCATGTTGTTTGTGAACTTTTTTGCAAATACCTGAAATTCTGCTCTATTTACTGACAAACTGTGGTCAGATCTTTATCCAAGTCATAAACTGATGGCTGCATTTTGCCTAAATCAATAACACACAGTCAGTGACCACAAAATAATTGCTCACAGTCAGTTGGATTAAATAGTACTGGTATTTTACAGTGGTTGGGAGCTCTGTTCCCTGCACTCCCATAGTTGTTAATAGGTTATTGCAATAGTGTGAAGGAATCTGTGACTTTTCTCTGTCACCCACAGCCTTCCTACAACATCTCACTTGTGTTGTACACTGTTAATTTTGAGCAGAGAACTTTTTCTTAAGAATTCATCTGTCTTTACTTCTGTATTACACTTTGATTTTATGATATGCAACAAAATATTTTTATGAATTGGACATTCCCTAAATGGCCAAAAAATATATATTGCCTTTTTTCTGTGATGTTAGTATAGAATTCATACCATCTGTTACATGTTTATTATGGTGAGTTTTAACTGTCTCTGACTCAATACATTTGTGACACCACACACACACACACACACACACACACACACACACACACACACACACACACACACACACACACACACACACACACTTAAGTTTGAGAATTTTCATATACATAAATTACCAGTCAAAAGTTGAACACACATCCTTCTTGCTCCATCGTCTATTTTCTTTGTAGTTTTACAATTACAGAATGGAGTAAATCTGTTTTATTTGTATTTTTTCTGTTAGTCCCCTGTTGGTTATCTGTTGATCAGGATCATCACAGAACAGGTATCATTTGGGTGGTGGATTGTTTATTGGCAGTTCTGCAGTGACACTGATGTAGTGAGGGGGTTTTAGTGCAGCAGTGCTGCTATAGTTTCATTTAAACACCTTAGTGACACTGCTGGGATAGGAATAATGCACCACCCAAATAATAACTGTTCTGTGGTACTATTGGGGTCCTGACTATTAGAGAACAAAGTAAAGAGGACTAACAGAGTATGTACAGTAGTACCATTTTTTGTGTCTTTTAATAATTATATTATTATATATATATATTATTATACAGTTTTTTAACACTAAAGAGTCTTCGGACTAATTTTTATAAAACAATACATTTTGTTGGATCCCTACATGTTTTGCAATACATTTTGGCTGAAATGTAGCAGGTATTTTTTTAATATCCTTTATGTCCCAATTGATGCTGAATGTGCTAGGAGATCAACATTGTAGCATTTTGCAGACAATATCTTGCAGGAATACAAAAGTAGAAAAATTATAATTTTGTAAATAAATAAAATACAGATTTTTTTTCCAGTGTAGCATAAGACTGACACTACGAACTAGAACACTGACTAGAGTATTCATTCAAGAAGAAAACTGCATACGTTAAATGTTGTAGGAATACCACACGTAATTCTAAAAAGAACTTAAAAATTAATGTGTTGTTCCAGGTAATTTCGTTCAGTAAATTGGGTAATGAGTAGGTTCAAATTTCATCACTGTGTCCTGGGGATAAACCTTACTGTTAGACAATTAGGCCCAGTAGGGAAGCTAGCTTTTTAATATGCACATAATTGACAATGCAGAGAGGCACATGACCCCGAGGATTCTGTTAATCAAGAATTAGGGCTTAAACAAGGATGCAATTACCAGTCTTCCAGCAAAACAAACATCCTGTACCAAATACTTTTAAAGGGCTTGCTTATGTGATGTAAATCCAGCATACAGTTATCATTTTGTCTTATTTTGTTTTGTTTACATCACGTTAAATATAAGAATGAATAATCCACTGTAGAGTATTGTCATCCAAATACACGATATTACTACATACATTCCACTACTTAGAAAAAAAAACAGTAATACTCTATTACAATAGCTTGTTTGTCTGTTTACCAGATTTACATCTGGACAGTATCAGTGACATTTTTCCAACAACAATTCATTCATTCATTCATTTATTATCTTCCACTTATTCCACTAGCTTCAAGGGGGGTCCCATGCCCATCGAGGGGCAAACGTTTCAGGTGCTGGGCAGATACACCCAGGACAGGGTGCCAATCTTTCTGGGCATATTTACTCACACACAAATACACACACAAACTATATGGGGCAATTTAAAGTATTACATTTACCTTGAATCCATGTTTTTTGACTGTGGGAGGAACCAGGAGAACCCGGAGGAAACCTATGTGGAGACGGAGAGAACATGGGGAAACTCCACCCAGATTGGGATTGGAACCTGGATGCCCAGCATTAAGAGGCAAACACGCTAACCGCTACGATTATGTATCTTTGATATACTTACCACTATGTAATTAGAATGTGGGAGAAAACAAACACAGACACCATGAGACCATCCAGCCTCCTTAAAGAAAGGATCATTTATCAACTTAATTGGGAATCAAACCCAGAAGATTTTTGTTGTTTGGTGAAAGCACTTGTTGTCTTTGAATGAAAGGTAGAATTAGGACAACAAGTCATGTTATCTGTGTAACTAATTTTCCCTTTCCTCTATTTGCAGTGAGTGATAGGACTTTAAGACTGAATAGGAGTTTAAGACTGAAATACCTGTCACGTTAATGTGTCATTTTGGGTTTATCTACTACCAGTGCTTAATCTTATTAAGTAAGAACTGTCATGCCTCTTTTTTCTCTAAGAGTTCCCTGCTGTTCCAGCTTTAGCCAGATTAATGACCCACCACCCTAACCACTGAGCAACCACAGCCTTAAGAAGGACAGTGTGCATCCAAGATTAAAAGGTTTAATGTTCAGGAAGGGGCGGCAAGGCACCTAACACTAATTGCCGTGTACAGGGCTGCCCACCGCTCCGGGCACGTGTGCTCACGTCACTCAGTGTGTGTTTCACTGCACGGATAGGTTAAATGTGAAGGAACAATTCCTCTGGGTTTAAACTCAGTAGGCAGAAAAGAGAACAAATACATTTATATCACCATGCTGTGCCATGCAACATCCTTTGCAATATTTTACTTTGAAGTTTCTGAGCCCTTTGAATGAAGATGTGTGAAAATTCTGCTGTGCAAATTTTAGATTAATAACAGAATGTCCGTAATATTGTTGACATGGGTATAAAGTGAAAAATGATGACACATGCACCATCATCAGTCAAAGAGGTCTTTTGTTGCGTCCTTCCCTGATGCGTTCCTTGTTTGTTGTATTTTTTGTAACTAAGTAACCAACTACATATTTGCATAACTTTGTACAACCTGCATCCTGTTAGCAATGGCATGAGCAGGATCAGTGTACAGTATGTGAACGTCGTCGATGTAACATTCGTTTTCATGCAGATTATTCTGGATTAACTATAATATGGATCTAAAATGTTGTGTACTGGTGTATATGTAGCCTTACCAGATCACCTTCCTGCCATATACAGTACATGTTGAATTGGTCGGGTTCGATCTCAATTTCTTAGCCAAGTTAGGCACATTTTTCCTGTGCTTTTATTAAATGCCTGTGATTTATTAAATCAAGTCTGGCTGCAGACATGCTATCTGCCAGATGCAGTGTTTTATTCATGCGTGTTATTATTAGTGATTCATAGCTTCGTTTGCAAAATTTATATGGTTTATATGAGCAGACAATTGAAATAACTGAAATAAGTGTTTACCAGTTTGTTTACCAAAAAAGATATTAATGTAAATTTCTTTTTATATGGAAAATATTTGTCTCTGCTAATTTTTGTTCAGAGATATTAACATTTAAAAACTGTGCCCAACAATGTTGTGTGGAGCGGCTTTAAAGGCAAAAAAACAGCAAATACAATTTAAAATTTTCAAGTTAATGCCATTTTCTAGCCTACCTACTGCAGGCTGTACCGAAATAGTGTTGATAGATTCTCTAAAATATTCTCTAAACTGAAATATGGCAGTACAACAAAATTACATCCAAGCAAACCACATTACTCTGTAACAATAGAAACCAAGGTGGAGCTGTTTGGTTATGTTGCATAGCACTATATTTATAAAAAACAAAATAAATACCTCATACCAGCTGTGAAGCATAAAGCTGAAAACATTGTGGCTTGGGACTGTTGCAGTTAATAGAACATAGGGTTTCAGTCATTAAAGAAGTAAAGATGTCCAACAATGCTCTAAAGATTAGCAATGCATCCAGATCTGAATGGCAAATGTGTACAAATGGCCAAGCCAAAGTCCAGACCTTATAAAGGTGATGCATTGGTTATTGGTTTCAACCATTAATGAACTATAACAATGTTTAAAAAAAAAGACTTTCCTCAAAGCTAGATGTAAGAGACTGAAAGTCCAACCAAAAATCATTACTTTGAGTTATAGTCACTAAAGGTCCAGAACTCAGCAGCTAGTCTGGTGTTCAACCCAAGTGAGTCAGTGGTTGATGGCACAGACTCTGGCCAACAAGATCCACTCCTTCTTACCTACACAATATTTTCCAAAGATCCTCCCCAGCTCAATCAATCCACTCTTGTGACGACCTTCCCTGGTGCTTTAACCTTTAAGTTTTATCTTTTATATCTAATTCAGTTAGTCGCACCCATCATTGTGTACTTTATGATCTTGTTTCTTGGCCTTCGTTAAGCATAAAAAGACAGCAGCACTTGTAATTTTTTTTATACAAAGCTGTGCTGGGTATACTCTCTTTTTATATATGTAAATTAAGGAAGTATCAATAGCTGCTATGACTCTCACTCATCTAAAAGGTTGCACTTAAATGTACCTAGAATTAGTTTAGAACTGGGTTAAACAGCTTTTTTTACCCTGGTCATGGAACAATTTGCAAAAAAACATTACAGCTAAATGATTGAGTCTTTTAGAAGAACTTCATATCAGACAAAAACAATTGAACAGAATCTTGTTTTGTTGTTTTGTTTGTTAGTGTATGTGTCAATGTGTCTGTTGAATTCATCAGGTCTCCCGTTAAAAACAGACTTCCCGGTTAAATAAATTCTATTTATTTTTAGCAAACAACTCAGGACACATCTCTTATACAAGCACTTGCTGCAATTTCTTTATATAATTAATATCATATAAATAAACAAATACATAAACCAGGTCTGGAAGTAATATTGGCATTGAAACCAGATTCGCAAATGATTATATTTGTTAATACTGTAGTTTGTCTTGTTTCTCTACAACTGCCATATTGTTCTGTCACTTGTAAACAGTGGTTCTGTGATATTGAATTTAAAAGTGTTTACTTATGCTTCCACCTCAGTAACTTATGATACCCTCATAACCCCATAATATGTACTTTCTCTTGAGTCTTTATACAATTAACATTTTTAACAATAACTGATACGTGGCACATCGGCATACTGTCAGTATTGATGTAAATGAAGTGAATTGCATTAACATTTTCTTCATAACATTTTGGTCCAGCTGGCGAGGGAACTTGAACCATGTCCATTGTTTCAACATATGGAAGTTGTCCTTTATTTAAACACAGCATAGTGACAAAAGTCGCGGTTTGAAGTATTTAATTAACTTGGTCCCCATACATTTTATTTAAATGTAATTATACACTTTCTTATAGTGCATGATTGAAACCTTATGTTTTGCCTACCCATGCTATTAAAAAACGTGACAAAAAGACAGACGAACAACTGCTTATTAAAAGCAGATTTCATCATGTAACATTGAAACTGTGGGCAGCACTATGGTCACACAGCAAATTTGCTTTTCTGGTGAGTGGCCTGTGACTTCGCTGTGGAGTTTGCATGTTTCCTATGTGATTTTATTGGGTTATCTCTTCAAGCTCTGGCTTCCTTCCCCATGCCTATCCAGGGGATAACGTTTCAGGCCCCCTGAACAGGGCATCAATCTATGGGTACATGCTCACTCAGACAGAGACACACAAAAACACACACTATATGGGGCAATTTAGAGGATTCAATTTATCTTGATCCATGCTTTTGGTCTTTGGGAGGAAACCGGAGAACGCGGAGGAAACCCACGAGGACACAGGGCAACACCCAGATTAGGATTCACCAGAAACCTCCACCCGGATTGGGATTCGTACCTGGAATCTCTAGCGCTAAGAGGCAAACATGCTAACCATTAAACCACCATGTCACCTTAGTATAGGATTGAGCAGAAGATAATAAAATGAGTTTTTATAATGTAACATTTAGCCATGAGAATCTATATGTATATCTATTATAATTGTGGTAACTAACCGGAAGTTCAGTGCTTCATTTGGATTTTAATTAATTATTCATTCATTTATTTATTCATTATCTTCCGCTTTATCCTATATTAGGGTCGCGGGGGGGGTGCCCATCCATGGGAGAACGTTTCGGGCGCTGGGCAGATACACCCAGGACAGGGCGCCAATCTATCGCTGGGCACACACACAGACACACACTATATGGGGCAATTTGGAGAACTCAATTGACTTGATCCACGTTTTTTGGACTGTGGGAGGAAACCGGAGAACCCGGAGGAAACCCACGCAGACACGGAGAGAACGTGGAAACTCCACCCAGATGGGGATTCGAACCGGGAATCCCTAGTGCTGAGAGGCAAACGTGCTAACCACTAAGCCCCTTTAATTAATTATTTATTGTACATTTTTTGTACACGAGACCATGTCAGTTGTCCAAGATAAACTCTATAGCCGCAATTTCCTAAAGTTGACTAACAAATGGTTTTGCGTTATGGTTTCAAAATGCCATTGGTTTACTTCCATGAACTTAATAGCTACCGACCTGTTTATGCCAAAAATCAGCTTAATCTTTTGGGTGTAGCCCTTTTTTTGCATGGGAATGAAGATTCATTGTTTTAATAAAATGGTAATTCAGTGCATTTCCTCTCCAGATTACAACCAGCTTTACAAAACTAAGGTATAAAAACAATTCTTTCCAGCCAATGTGGTTAATATAATTTCCTCAGCATGATAGTGGGCTTATGGCAGACCAGACGGTCTAGACCTCAGACTGTCCTGGTCAGCAGTGTTGTGTTTGTGTGCACACCGACATCTCAGAGATATAGAGAGCACTCACTAAGCAGCTGAGCTGCAAAAACCCTGCTAGACGTACAGTTTTACTGCCAGGAAAGACGGCTACCCTTAGCCACTGCACTTCATATAACTTAGACCACGATGAGCATAACAGTATCCTGACCATCCTGTAAGCCTCACCACAGCCTTACAGTGTTCCAGAATTCTCACGCTTGTTTAAAAACAGCCCGGCCTAGTACAAGTCAACCACTTTAAGCATCAACAGAAGATTAGGGTGCTTTCACTTTGCATGACATATGAACACCATCTGGTGCAAGTCCCGACCTGTCGTCTGTCTCTTGTACAATCCAAGTGCTAAATGCACTAATGTTAAAGTGTGGAAAGGAAACATAAGCGTGAATTATAGGGGGGGAGACACTGCTGGGGACCACCAGGTAAAGCCACTAATCACAGAAGAAGTATTACCTGCCTTAATGCACGCATATAGTCATTTTCCTGAAATGCGTTGATTCCAACTCTAGGTGTCAGATGCAGTGTTTGAAATGTCATCATCCAGCACTAAGGGTTATTTAATCCTGTTTACTTTTCTGAAACAGAAGCTACATTTGGATGGATTTGGATGGATAGAAAAAATATTAATTTCTGGAGACTTGACAAATATAACAAATATCTTTTTAACAGAATGGAAATATGCTACACAGAATGTTCTGAAGATACTAAAGTAAATGATTTATATACATCAATGGTAATGGTAATGAGGTTGCATGTTGCTAGGTATTTCATTATTATTAGTCTAATTACCAGGTGGTGCTTAGTTAGAGTTGAAAGAGCTTAGTTTTTTGTAATCCATGAGCATCTGGAACAGTGTATCCATGTAAGGGGTCAGATGTAATCTCTTTTCCCCTGGCAGACCTGCAGAGGTCTAAAAGAGGCACTAGATCACATCCAATAACTGTCTTTGCAAATGATAAAATGTAGTGCCGAATTAAATCTTTCAGAATTTAATGATCCATTGTGATCAGGGTATTAAGAGCTCATCCAGCTTAATCTGCGAAAATTTATATTTTTAATGTTATTATATAATTTAAAATCAATCATAATAAATATCCTTATTGTTTACCTTTATTTTTCTATTAATTTTCATGAATGCTGTGTCTTATTAAAGTGTGTTGAATAATGATCCACGGCAAATTAAAATAAGCATGGGCGCGTAGCTCAGTGGTTAGGGTGTTGGGCTATAAATCTGAAGGTTGGGGGGGTTCAAATCCAAGGTCCACTAAAGTTATCAATGTGGCTCCTGGAGCAAGACACTTAACCCTCATTGCTTCAGACGGGGTGACATTAGTTAGCACAAGAATGGAAGTGTGTAAATGAGTGTTTGTCCTGTTATTGACTTGAGAACTCAGGGTGATCCCATACCTTTTGCCCTTTGAAAGCTGTAATAGGCTGAGCACCCCTTGCAGTCCTAATTAAAACAAACAGATCAAAGTAAGTTGCAGTAAAATAACTTCAGCATTTTAGTAAAATCAGAGTATAGTTAAACAAACTCTGATTCAAATTCATTTCAAGTTATATGTGGAATGAACTAATTTGAGGAATAATTTTGAGCAAGACTAAATTGTGTTCGTTTGTGTGAGTGAGAGTATACCCAGCGATGGATTGTCACCTTGTCCAGGGTGTATCTGCCCAGCATCTCCCCATGCCCAGCATCTCCCCTAAATGGGTATGGGGAACCCTCCTGCACCCCTAGTGAAGGATTAGGCACAAGATAATAAGATGAGATAAGATATGTATACGAATGCAAAATTAAATAGGTACAAAAAACATAAGATTATATTATGTATAAATATAACCAATTATATAACTGAATAATTAATTCAGGTTTTGTTTATGTATGAATATTGATGGTCTTTTTCTTGAATATGCAGAAAACACACATACTTAAAAAAACAACTTTGATGAAACAAAATTGATTCTGGTCTGTAGTGAGATATATATATATATATATATATATATACAGGGGATCTGGGTTTTGTAAGAAAAATGATGTGCTGAAGCAAATAGGATCCACCTGCCGAGCATAATATTATGTTTCCCAGGGGTCACTAGTAAAACATTGTCTGGTTTAGACGTCTTTTATATCAAGGGAATATTACATATATCAGAATATCAGGCCAATACTCAATACACTTAATGTGTTTTAGAAGTTGGATAATGCAATAACTAGATGATGACAAAGCACAGGTAAAGCAAACAACAGAATGTGTGAATTGGGATCTTTTAGAAAAAAATCCTATTTCTATAGACATAAAATTATTTTATAAGTAAACTGTTTTTATATTTTCATAAGCTTTGGTCTAGGCCTATTAGTTTCAGTGAAGGTTAAAGTTAATGCTACATCACACAAAGACCGTTTGGACAAATATTTGCTTTCTGCTTTGGAAATTTAAAAGCTCATTCCTGTTCCAGCTTGACTCTGCCACTGTGGACAAAGTGTGGTTCAAAGACATAGTTTGATGAGTGTTGTGTGGAGGTACTCCAAAGGCCTGCAAAAAGACCTACACTCAACACTGTTGTGATTAATTGAAATGATAACAGTAAAATTGGCCTTTTATATTCAACAACATTACCTGATATTACATATTCACTTCACTTAATGGACCCAAAATTTCCCAGACATTTTTATTTTTCGTTTGTATTTGGTTTCCATCAATCCATCCATCATCTTCCACTTTGTCCTCTACTAGGGTTGCCCATCCATACCCAGGACAGGGTGCCCATCTATCGATGGGCACACTCACTCACACAGACACACTCTATATGGGGTAATTTGGATAATGCAATTGACCTTGCTCCATGTCTTTGGACTGTGGGAGAAAATCGGAGAACACGGAGGAAACCCATGCGGACATGGGAAGAACATGGAAACTCCACCCAGATTGGGAATCGAACCGGGAATGCCTAGCACTGAGAGGCGAATGTGCTAACCACTAAGCCAACGAGCCACGTATTTGGTTTCTAAACCGCTTATTCTAATTAGGGTCATATCTGTACCTTACCTGCATGTCTTCCAGATAAACAAACTCCCAAATTAAAATTGGACATGAAGAGAATATACAAACTCCACAAAGGAAGATCTATAAAATTAAACACAGGGGAATACTGATATAAGGTAACAGCACATGTTTTTTGTACCTTACCTCACAAAGAGAGAGAGAGAGAGAGAGAGAGAGAGAGAGTGAGAGAGAGAGAAAGAGAGAGACAGTGAGAGAGAAAGAATAATCAAAAGTCTCTCTCTATATATAATCCTGATTAGGAGACTAATAAGCAATGTGATGAGACATTTAGATTTCAATTTATATTTCCTTGAAATTGGACAATTCTTATTAATTTATCTTAAAACACCCCCCTTTGCAGCTATAACAGCTTCCATTCTTTCGGCAATGTTTTGGAGTGTGCCTGTGGGATTTTGTTCCCATTTATCCAGAGGAACATTTGTAAGGTCAGACACTTATGTTGAATGAGAGGGTCTGGCTTACAATCTCCATTCCAGTTTAATCCAAAGGTGTTTATTGCCATTGAGGGCTTTGTGTGAGTGTGTCATGTTCTTCGAAGTGAAACTGATGCACCAATGCCTCTATGGCCCTTGCTTTAAGAACTGGGATGACAACATGCTGAAACAGAAAGATGCTCTTTAACATTTTACTGGTTTCACAGTTGGAAGCATACAGTCCAAATAGCATGGCGAGCTGCTTGAAATTATTTACTTGTGGCGGTGCAAGTATTTTAATACTTTTTTGTTGTAGAGTGTAAATCCAAACAAATCCAGTAAGCTTGTTTATATCAGAATTTATAACAGTGCAATCCATTTGTTAGGTCACCATTTTTGTCAAATCAAAAATTGTTTAACACATTTTCTAGATAGAACAATGCTTGTAATTCCATCCATGCATCCATTACCTTCCGCTTTATCCTATATTAGAGTCGCGGGGGGGGTTCCCTATGCCCATCCAGGGGAGAACGTTTCGGGCACTGGGCAGATACACCCAGGACAGGGTGCCAATCCATCGCTGGACACACACTCACTCACATAGACACGCACACAAACACACTCTACATGGGGCAATTTGTAGTACTCAATTGACTTGATCCATGTTTTTGGCCATTGGACTGTGGGAGGAAACCGGAGAACCCGGAGGAAATCCACGTGGACACAGGGAGAACATGGAAACTCCACCCAGATGGGGATTCGAACCAGGAATCCCTAGTGCTGAGAGGCAGAAGTGCTATCCATTAAGCCACTGTGCCGCCTGCTTGTAATTCTTTTTAATAAATTGAATAGCATAGCTCTGAAGTAAATTTCTTCTTTCAGTTTTATTGCCGTAAAATTTAAACCTGACATTGTACATGTTTTATCATTATCTCATGTTCTGTTGATTGCAACAAGTACACTAATGCATATGTATCCACTTTGACCTCTTTGATTAGTGCCGGTGTAATTGAGACCTAACTTTAAGTAAGGGAAAGGGGCTCTGTGGAATGTTGCTTCCCTCCAGCAGTGTATACTGCTGAACAGCATGTCTACAGGAACTGTAATTTTGTCCACAGACTTCAAGGCCTTGAGTTTAAGGTCCTTAATAAGTAGGTTGACTCTGAAAGTGAACACTGGACAGTAATTTATGAGACAAATGCTAAAGATTGTTTAAAGGTGCCTTGTCAAAACTCTGTTTATGGTCAAAAAAAAGTGGTAACTAGTCTGGACCAGATCAGTCTGGGTACATGTTGTCCGTATTTGAAAAAAATTCGTTACACACCTGGTCTTTGAACCGTAGGAGCAAATCTTTAAGCAAAAATATAGGCTACTGGAAAGTATTTCCACAGATGGGTTACTCATGTTGCTTCAGTCATTGTGAAAGTGTCCCAAAAGACTGTTGTCTTGCAAAATATAAATAGGTCTTACTCTGAATCAAAGTGAAAGATCATGGAAAAAGCTAATCATGCATTCATCCACCCATTCTCTGCATATATTAAAGCTACATTCTTTCAATTTGAAAACAACTTTTCTTGTTTATGTCATGAGGCTGATCTAATTAGCTCATGCTGGTGTTGAGTCAATTATAGGAAAACGGTGTCTAATTAAAGCCTAAAGTCATTTCATTCAGGATTAGTAACTACTGTGAACTGCATCTGGAATGATGTTTAGAAATTTGAGAGGGGCGCCAAACTTCTCACCCCTTACTTTTCAGCTTTATAGCCAAGTGGCAGCGGCACCATGCTGACGTTTAACAATCACAGAACATTGCCGTAAGTCAAATGGCAATCCCTTATAAACGAACATGCTTTAAGGAACTTATAAAGGAAAAAAAATTGTTTGGGTGTTTGTTTTCTAGGATGTTCCCTTTTTTTCCAAACTGAAAAAGGTACATTACCAAATCTCAAATGCCAGTGCATTTCCAACTTCAAACATCCCAATATCCCTTAGTAAAATCAGCCATTGTCCTGGGCTAAAATAATTCATCCATCCATCCATCGTCTTCCGCTTTATCCTTCATTTTGGACGCGGACGGATTTGGGGTTGTTCCCCATGTCCATTCAGGGAAGAACATCTCGGGAGCTGGGCAGATACACCCAGGACAGGGTGCCAATCTATCACTGGGGCTATAATAATATAGGGCAATAATAAAATAAGCATTTATTGAAAATAGATCAATTATTTTAGTCAGTTAAACATGAATGGGGCAGTCACATCAATATTTGTTTGCTTTACATTCAGTCATTGTCATAACATGAGAACTGTAACCATGATCAGGGGTGGCCATGATAATCGGTGGGAGGATTAAAACTACATATCATTAAATTATATCTTAGATTTTCAGTGTATTAAAATAACCATAATGACATTGATCTGACTAAATGACCAATGTCTTAATAGGCAACAAAGCTACTTTTAATCATTCCGTCATGTAACTACAAATTTCTCAAAAAAAAAAATCTCTGTAAAATATTAAGTCTTGGTCAACATGAGGCATTTGGTTTGACTGATTAAGAGAGAGCTCTTAGTTGTGTTGTAGTATATTAGCTGATTGAACTTTCCTGTTCATGCTTCGATCATATGTGTTAGAGTTGCAGTCATTTCTCGGTCAAAAGGTTTCGGATTTTGATCTTTTGATGGTGTGGTCATTATTCGTGCTTTGGATACGATCTTGTTTTGGCAAAGCCCTGCAAACTTCTATGAAATCTTTTATTTTTTCCATTCCATTTAAAACATTAAGCAGGCCTTCTTCGAGTGACGTACAGTAGTGGTCATGATGCAATTCTCCATGATTTAATGCTGAGAAAGATATTCCACTGCTTAATAATGTTCCAAGATTTCCACTCTCACAAGTCTTAGTAGGAAATTTTCAACTAAAAACTTGGAACCATAATTATGATAGATGAAACAAGTCTCTGATGAGTAGTTCACATGATGGATCTGATTCAATGGAAGGAATTTTACTCTGGTGGGAATCTTGTTGTTGTCACTATTTTCTTTACATTGAAATAGAGGGCTAAAAATAATTTCAAGTCTTAATCATACAATCTTATGTATATGAATGAAAGTAAATAAAAAATGGTGTTTATAAAGTATGAGTGCACATCTATCCCTATACTATAACTACAGTACACAGATGAAATATAGGATTATTTGTCTATTAGCCGTGACAAGTGTTTAACAATAAGAGCTGTAACTATTGAAAGACAGGCAACAGTGTAGACCACTGTTATTTAATTATGATAAATGAGACCATGATGCATTTAGGTAAATATAACTAAATGATAGTGTTTTGTGTTTTTGACTAATAAAGAAGCTTTGTGGAAATGAAAAGATCTGTATCCAGCTGTGTCAGGGCTTTTGAACTAGAATTCCAAAAAAAAACAGATGCTCATGAAATTAGCTCCGCTGCTAGTTGCCTAAAATTACTAGTCTTGGTAACTTCTGTTCTGCAAAAGATGTGTGTTTTTTCAAGTCCTACACCAGGAATTACAGCACTATTTCAACAGTTTGTTGAAATATATTGCATTCCTGAATTTCCCTTTAGGATAAATCAATAAGTTGGTAAGTATGTATGTACATATGTGTAAGATCATGCATTATGAAGTCCCTTGTTAGAAACACCTTAGCAATCACTCATGCAATTACACAAAAGTGTGATAGCAGTGCAATGCATGAAATCATGCACCCTATGGTTACACTAGTCACTAGAATCAAAATACACTCTGTTCTCAGTGAGTCTGACTGTGGCAAGGTTGTTAGTGCCAAACTAGTGTTTGTATTTTTATAACTGCTGATCATGGATTTTCAACAGCAACTAGTGTTTTTATTTTTATAACTGCTGATCATAGATTTTCAACAGCAATTTCTCATTTATTTAAAATTGTGAGCAACCTGTCTATTAAAACATTTTATTGATAAGTGAAGTAAATAGTGATGACTGTTTTAAAGAGTAATTAAAGTGGTGTGTTTTGTAAGATAAAGGCAGCTCTTTCTAAAACAAGCAGAAAGTTTTTTTATGAAGTTCTCTGTGTTAATAAACACCATTTTCATAAAATTAGGAGCACATATTACATAATTATTAAATTAAGATGTTTCGTTCTGTCTAATTGTCACAGGTATATACTATAAAGTACCCAGCAATGTATTTGAAAAAGTTTTATGCTTCCAACTTTGTGGCAGCTGATTCAGCATGACTGTGCTCTATTGCATAAAAGAAAGATTTAAAAAAGGGCACATTTGTTGGAAAACCAACTTAACCTCAATAACCTTAAACACATCTAGAATGAAGATTGCACGCCAGGTCCTCTTGTTCAACAACTTCTTGTTGTAAACCATTTAGAAGGAAATAATGATAAAAAATAAACTTTTGCCGGGCAGCACATTAATGATTAGCACGTTCCCCTCGCAGCGCTGAGGATCCAGGTTCATATATCAATCTTGGTGGAGTTTCCATGTTCTCCTGATGTCCAAGTGAGTGTCCTTCATTTTCTCCAGCTTCCTCCCACAGTTCAAAAACATGGATTTAAGGTAAACTGAATGCTCTAAATTGCCACATAGTGTGTGGCAACCCTAGTAGAGGGTTAAGTGGAAGATAATGAATAAATGAATAAACTATTGCTATTTCAAGAAAAATTATATTTTGAAGTCTGAAGTTGTGTGCTGGCAGCACGGTGGCTTAGTGGTTAGCACGTTTGCCTATCAGCACCATTTATTCCTAGTTGGAATCCCCATCTGGGTGGAGTTTCCATGTTCTCCCCGTGTCTGCATGGGCTTCCTCCGGGTTCTCCGGTTTCATCCCACAGTCCAAAAACATGGATCAAATCAATGGAGTTCTCCAAATTGCCCCATATAGAGTGTGTTTGTGTGAGTGAGTGTGTGCCCAGTGATGGATTGGCACCCTGTCCTGGGTGTATCTGCCCAGCGCCCGAAACGTTCTCCCCTGGATGGGCATGGGGAAACCCCCCTGCGACCCTAATATAGGGTAAAGTGGAAGATAATGGATGGATGAAGTTGTGTGCAACACCTTAAAAACAAAAAGACAACCCTGACATAGTGTCATGTGACTAATAGTACCAATTTGTTTAGTTAAATTAGTCATGTTAAAATACATGTTCATACTACATCTTACACAAACTGACCTACAAAAGTTAAATACTAATTAAATGTGAATCTGTGTAGGCTAGAGATAAATTTATAACTAAAATGGTAATTACATAACATTTGTGGTTGTTTGAAGTCACAGTGTGAGAAATTTCAGTGTCTGATTTTGTTAATTTCCTTGTTACACCATGTCTTGCTAGCTGGCTAATGTAGGCTAACAGTATAGCGACTAAACATCTAAAATGTTGTATATTCTAAGTTACTTCAGGTGTCGTTCGGAAGAAATTCAAACATTTTACGTCTGGTTATGCTTGGCATTATGCGAGAGTCTGAAAGGTGTTTTATGTAAATTATGTCTTCCTGAATGCTGAATATTTTTTCCCTTTCATTTCATTTGGGTCAGGGAGCAGGATACAGGAATGTAAACCAGATGGAAACCAGTTGTCTGGACTCAGCAGTTTTAAGAAGGTGTGGTACCTAATCTTCAGCTGTTGAGCATTTTCTAACTGATTTCATTTGTAGGGCTGTAATTTAGCTTCAGTTCACAATCTGGATCTATACTGGCATCCCTGTGCTTAAGAGTTTCATAAGCTTAGTTTTGCAGTCTACTGTGCTCGTAACAGTTTGGTTGGGTTAGCAGCCGAGACTTTTAAACTCAAAATGCACTGTTTACTCGGTGTCACATCCTAGTTATTTCCAATAAAGCCTTGCCACAATTACTAAACTTCTTTTGGAAAAAAACAGAATGTGTGTGCCATCGGGCTCACCGCACTGCCAACGTCTGATGACCTCCACCTGGACATGCCACAGTGGGGGTTTAGTCGTGCATTTGGCAGCCAGATGTTGAAGCAAATAATGTTGTTGTTCTTACACTTGAAAGCACATTTTGCTGCTATGGATGGATGTAATCTTATTCATTCAAATACAGCGACAAAGAAATGATACACATCTTTATCACTGCATTCTTTTATATCATGGTGAATTATGAGGTAATTAAACAAGAACTAATGAGATCCATGAAGCTGCACAGAGCATTTGTTTTCACAGATCATACTGAATTTAGATTCCAATCAAATAAATGTACATTTTCCTAATAAACATTGCCAGATAAAAATTAAGCTAAGTAGTGTTTCTACATGAAGCCATACTTTCACAAATTTGTTATGTTTTCCATTTAAACCTAATAATTGATTTGAATAGCTAGAGCTAAGAGTGTTGGTCCAGAACCAACCTTTGGTAGCTTATCAAAGTAAAAACAAAAAATAGTTAACTGAATTGCAGTAATTACTGTTGTGTTGCTTAGTTGATTGATCAACAGTTTTGAGTTTAAAACAAAACCTGTGAAGTATGGGGTCAACTAAAAAGGTCATCTACTCCTCATCTCATTATCTTGATCACGTAATCCTCCAGCAGCGTTGTGGCAGATATTTTTCCCATATTCATTTAGTGGAGAACATTTCTTTCGCTGGGCAGATATACCCAAGTAAGGCCAATCCATTGCAGAGCACACGCTCATTCACAGAATCACACACACTCTCTATAGAAGCAATTCAGAGCAGCAAATTCAACTTTAATCCATGTTATTCGGACTGTGGGAGGAAACTGAAGATCCTGAAATGAACCCACACTGGCAGAGGGAGAACATGAAAACTCCACCCAGATCGGGATTTGAACCTGAATCCCAGTGCAGAGAAGCAGATGTGCTAACCACTAGCAGCCCAGCCACCTATTTATAATGGTAAATTAATTTTATTACAATTAGATTTCTTGAAGTAGCATTGATTTTGTAAATTTTTGTAGTTTATTTTAATAAAATTCTTTTCATTGTAACACAGCTATGATTATATAATGTAAGTTGGGTGCATGTGTAGTATTCACATACTTGTTTCTTTTCCAACTTCTTTAACATAGCATGTTCATACATCCTCCTGCAGGTGTAAGATAGAAGAGTTTGAATGGCAATTCAAAGTATTTTATTCTTTTATTAATTTTAATAAGCATCTTATTAAGTTACATTGAATTAAAAAGAAATAAGTAGTTAATTGCTGATTTATACCAGTCAATATAGAGTTGAACTACTTTTTGTGCATCAACAAACGGGTCCCTGCAGTAAACTTACTTGTAGAATGAACCACATGGTATGAATAAACTGTTCTGTCACAGACAGGAAGAAGAGCAAGTTAAGATAGTGACCTTAAAAACCCATCTATTTTCATTACAGTTAATAAGGTCAATGTCTCTGAAAATGTTTCTCATGTTGTCAGACAGGAAGCTGTAGCTGTTTTATTTATTTATTTATTTATTTTTGCTATTTAACTCAATACAGGATTGAGGTGGGGAAAATGGATGGAAAAACATGACCCGGAAAACATGATCTGTTATATATTAATATATTTTTAAACATGGCAGTTTTTAATTTTCCATCTCACATGGGGTTCCCCATGCCCATCTAGGGGAGATCATTTCTGGTCCTGGGCATATACTCCCAGGACAGGGCACCAATCTATCTGTGGGCACACACTCGCTTACTCGAAAAAAAACACACACACACACACACACACACACACACACACACACACACACACACACACACACACACACACACACACACACACACTCAGTCAAACAGACACACACACACTCACCTAGTCAGTCAGTCAAACAGACACACACACACACACACACACATAAATACATACACTCAAACACACACACACACACACACACACAAACACACACACACACACAGGATCAATATTGAACAGAACAGATGGATTTAACATAATTTACAACATTTAAGGTGAACCTTTTCTATTTTAGAATGATCACTTTTAACATCGTCTTTACTGATTTAAAAAAAAACAAACATTTTTTAAATATCCACTTAAAACACTTGCTGCACATAATTGGTTTAACCACTAGTGCAAAGAACATGATTGTAAGGTATTGACCACTAATGACTTTTCTTTGAAAGCTATTAATCCAGTGTATCTATATCTATATATGCTAACTGAGTGTACTTTGTAATTGTGGTATTAAATTTTGCACAGTAAAGCAAGTACACATTTCCTCCCAACTTACATTATATGTAATATGCTACCATGCTTAAAATTACATTTTAATTCACATCTAGTAATTTAGCAGATGATCTCAAAGACAGCAAGAAATTAAAAGTGGAAATACAAGGCCACATCATTTCTCTGGAAACATTTACATTACAATTTCATAAATACATGACATTACCCAACATGCGGCTCAAACCCACAACCCCGAGATTAAGAGTCTCAATCTCTACTGAATGAGTGAGCCAAGCTACTTGAAGTTAAAGCTAAAAAAAAGCACGGTGGCTTAGTGTTTAGCACGTTAGCCTCCCAGCGCTACGGATTCCTGGTTCTGGGTGGAGTTTCCATGATCTCACCGTGTCCGAGTGGGTTTCCTCCCACAGTCCAAAAACATGGATCAAGCCAATTGAATTCTCCAAATTGCCCAGTATAGTGTGTGTTTGTGTCTGTGTGTGTGTGTGTGTGTGTGTGTGTGTGTCTGAGTTAGTGTGTGTCCAGCAATGGATTGGCACCCTGTCCTGGGTGTATCTGCCCAGCGCCCGAGACGTTCTCCCCTGGATGGGCATGGGGAACACCCCCCCCCCCCCACGACCCTAATAGAGGATAAAGCGGAAGATAATGGATGGATGGTTGTATACAGTTAAATTGAACTGTTTAAATTAAAATTAAATTCTACATAAAGCCAATTTTATAATCTAGTCAATCTAGTGACTCAACTAAACTTTTTAACTCAGTTTTTAAATTTTATGGCAGAATGACCTAGTTAAATAGGTTTGGAGAACCTCGACCTGCTGCAATTGTACATATAAATATTATATATAGGTGTCTAATAGCAAGGCAAAAAAGGCAGAAGCACAGTTGTACATAACAAGTACATAAAGTGTACATAAAGTACAGCTACAAGAAATGGCCCGGTGGTTCAGAGTAAAGGAAAATAAGGAAAAGATGAATTAATTATGGTGTAGTTTTATAATTCGAATTTTATTGTTAAAACAACACAGATGTCAAATGGTTTATGACTGAAAACAAGGAAAAACCTCATGTTGGAAGAAGCTGAGTGAAAATCGGAGTAAAAAAGAATCCTTATAAACCATATTTGGGAAGTACTAGACAAGGCTTGGGGCAAATTTCAAAAAATATATTTGCAAACTTTCAGGCAGTATGCAAAATCAAGCAATATCAATAATATTATTCCATATATATATTTCAAATGTTGTATGTTAGTCAATGTACTGCCTAAAACGCCATCGGTTTTAAACTACTTTGAATATGATTAATTTGTTCTTCTTTCAAAAACAATACTTAAATATGAATGCCATATGTTGTCTAAATTTTAATGCATTAAAATGCATTTATACTCAGAGATAAGCTTTTGAGTAAGCATGGAAGATACATTGAGGATATGCAACACTCAGCATGTAAGAGCTTGGAAAAGTGTGAGACAGTTGGATTACACTATGAAATCTGTAGCAGCTGCGGTTGGAAAGAGGAAGAGTGCTTAAAGCCAGGCTCATTCATGGCCTTGATTAGCTGCCAGGCTTTGGCCCAAATACTCACCCACAAGGACCGGGGTATGCCAGGTTGACCTTGTTTCTGTTTTTTTTCCCTCACTTTTAAACTTCAACTAACGATACTGTTGAAAGTCAATTACCTGAAAATGGAGGCCCACACAAGGAGATCTGGATTTTGAATATCTGCATAAATTTGGATCTGCATAGCACTTGCCTGCACAATTTGATATGCCGTTCTGTGTAGACATCCCTGTCCCGTTCCACACTGATGGCTTTACATTCCTCGATTCTCATAACAAACCTCCAAACTTTTTTACTACAAAGCATTTTACTACCAGCCTAGAGCAGAGTATGGATAAAAAGGGACGCCGGGGGCCCAAGCGAGCGATTAGTGCAAACCACAGGGCCCGTGACTGCATGATGAACAAAAAGGAATAGATTGTTGTATGTCCCTGCAGGACTCGTAAGCTCATGAATCAGTGTAGTCATCTTTAAGTCCATATATAAATCAGACAGGTCCAGACAAGGGAGCACTCATTTTCTTTTCTGTTTTTTATGACATTTTATATTCTGAATTGCGAATCGAAGAGCATGCACAATCTGCATTGCATTTGACCTCAGTCTGTCCATCGAGATCTGTCTTTTAGCTACCAACCAAAACTCTAGAGCAAGCATATTATAAATTCTATTTTTTAATGCTATGGATTAGGATCAACACAGGTTTGGGTTTTTTTTAGTGTCGATTGTATGAGCCTACAGTGTATTTACCTGACCTCAAAAAAAATAGCTTAAGCTTAAATCCTTTGATATCAAATGTCTCAAACACACAAAATGTAAAACCTGGCCAAAATCAAATCTCAAGTTTCAATGGGCCCTGCTAAGCCTGCCATAGTTTCAATAATGGCAAACATCAGACATTTCAGATCATCAGAAATGAAAGCGGAAATCTTGAGAGAAAAATTTTCAGCTCCGGGCGCTAAGACAAACCTCGGCGTGTGATGAAGTTCCAGGGTCGGCTGTAAGCTGAAGGGATTTTTCTCAGGGTCCCGTGTAGAGCGTCGGCTCAAGCCATCCCTCAAATGGTGATGAGTTCCAGCCCCAAGTGAGCAAAGTCTCCGTTAATCAGCAGCATCCCACGGCCACATTTCTTGAGTCAGTGCTGCCAACTGCCTTCATCGGCTCATTTACTTCCGAGGAGTTTGCTTATTTCCTTCAGAATTGTTCAGGATAAGCTCAACAGAAAGGGCGACTGATCCTGGATCAGCTGCCAGGTGTTTACAAGAAGCCAGGCTTTGGTGATGTCTGTTAGTCAATGCTAGTCACACTCATTTCCAAGCAAGTGTTCTAGATCTGTAATGTCATGTGAAGGAATTCTGAGTCATTTCATACCAGAAAGTAAAGAGACTTGAGGGGACATAACAGGAACAAAGTTGTATGGTTCATCCATCACTTTGTCAGAGATATACTTCTTAGCCAGATCTTACACACTGCGAGAACATTTGACTCTCACGCATCAAGTCTCTGTGTATTTGCCAGGGTCTGGCATAAAGCCTAATATGCTGGTTGCACGCCACATAAAGCCTCTGTCTGTATGAGGCATCATGGTTTGGTAAACCGGGAGAGCCATCGTCTCGCAAGTTACAGGTTGCCTCGCGGTCCTTACATCCACTTGTTGGATCAGAAATGACAACGCAATCAAGCAATCAAGAGCCAGACCTTAAGAATATTCCACAAAGATGGAAAGATGTCGCACTGAACATATTTGAGATTGGGGCTGTTGTCTTGCCAGACATGCTTTAATTCATACATCATAATTACCTTAACAAGGGCCGTAAGGTTACGTGCAACCGCCCTGACATTTTTCTTCATTGCTGACAGAAATGTATTGGACATTTTCAAGTGGGATAAATTTCCCCCATGCCATTTCCCCAAACAACAGTTGTGTTATGTCGAGGACATTAAAACTAGGATGAGATTTTGAACTGACATTTTAACTGCGTTCCGCAGCAGGCCTTTTCATGAAGTGAGAAGGAGCAGAAATGTTGCGTGTTCTTTGCCTTGGCCACGCTGCACATTCTTTGTCCCAGGAAGATATCAAAGTCTCATCAAGTCATGTGACAAGATCGATCACACGAGTCATGCTGGAGTTTAGACAAATGGCATTATCAGCCAGGGGTGAAATATGGGGCTTTCCTGGAATCACATAAAATAAGAAGTTAGAGAGACTAACAAATGAAGCGGGTACCTTTGACCAGGACGCCAGCAGCGGATTCCGTGGTTTGTAGCTCAGAGGTCTGTGCTTTGCCCACTGCACATTCCAAAGAGGAAACTGAAAGAGGCACAATTATACAAATAGCCAAGGATTTGCCAAAGAGGCAGGACTAGTCTGACTGCGCTGCCAAATGCTTCAAGATGCCTCACTAATACTGCATTTCTTTACACTACAATCTGAAAACAGCAAGAAATCCAGCCTGTCACTTTTGTGGAATACACAGTTATTATAATTGACATAGTGTTGCAGGCTTTGTTCTCATCTGTACCTTACCATGAAAAGCTGTTTGCTCATGGAAATCTACTTTGTAAGAATTATGTGTTGTTTAAAAAAGCTATCGAATTAAACTTAACTGAATAACATTCTTCCATTTCAAACAGTGAGTTAAAATGAAAACAATCGCCATCCAGCTGTGCTGTGCCAGTTTACATGGCAGTTTATTTTTTTAAAGGCCTAATTGCCATCTGTTGCTGACATACATAAAAGCATGGCCATATTTGGGGTAACAGCCTCCACAATGTTGCACTAGTGATTTTTTAAAAATCCAGAGCATGGTGTTGCATTGTGATTGAAACACTCTTGGGTCGCTGGCAGATAAAAGGCAGACACTTTCTTTCCTGTCCAGGTAAAAATTCTTGCCTTTGGTTACATCGTAACTGATGAGGTGAAAAAGCTATGAGTAAAAAAAATGGTCAGATAAATAAGCAGAAAACCTTAGCGAAGGCATCATTGGAGTATTCGTCAGGTTAGTGATAGTACACTACAAATAAAAGAAAAAATCTCAAATTTTGACAATGTTGGAATAATTTGATCAAGTTTATGTGCTGCTGGCCCAGTACTAAGATGAACATGTTTTCCGTGCTCCGCAGTCATAATAAATGTTAGCTCAGGGCTCACTCCCTTAACAGTGACTCTTCCTGGCTTTTACAGACACTGACACTTGTGGCTGAGGGATTAGGGTTAATATGTTAGTGATAGTTGGAGTTGCCAACTGTCCTTAATAATTTGGAATTTTATCTGTACTGGAAAATAAATTGCTTAGACATATAATAAATGACTTCTTGACTATGGGAAGTCTGTTGAAAATGGTCAGACTTGTTCAAGCAGATTGAATGTCAACATTTACTCAAATAATAACTCCTTGCAACTTACGAAGACCAACTCTGAGCATCAAACCTTAAAGCAGATGGACTACGGCGGCAAAAAATCACCTCAGATGCCACCCTTGTCAGCTAAGAACAGGAAATTGCATGGACTCAGCAAAATTGGACAATAAAAGTTTGGAAAATCCTTGCCTGGTCTGAAGAGCCCTGATTTCTGCTGCGAAATTCATACGGTTGAGTCAGAATTTGGCTTAAACGACATGAAAGCATGGCTCCATCCTGCCTTGTATCAACAGTTCAGGCTGGTTGTGAACTGTAATGGAGTGGGGAATATTTTCCTGGCACACTTAGGGTTCCTTAATACCGTTTAAACACCACAGCCTACCTGAGTATTGCTAATCTCTCAACAGATGCCTCCAGAAGGATAACAATGAAGTGGGTGTTGTAGATGACAATGAGCTGACAGGTCCTCAAATGGCCTCCATGTTCACCAGATCACAATTCGATAAAGCATCATGGGGAGATTCACTTCATTTCTGCCCAGCAGACAATCTACATCAGTTGTATGAAGTCATTGGGCCGTTCCCAGCACATTGTTAAATCCATGTCGGGAAGAATGAAAGATCTTTTAAAAGCAGTAAGGGCTCAAATTCAGGACTAGCAAGATGTTCCTAATACCAATTGGGACCCAATGTGTACACTTTTCCCCTATAGTCACCTGCATTAAACATTTATTGAGACGTTAAAGTATTGAATTTGGTTATATCACATGATTTTCAGTTGAATATTGTAAACTCGTGCTGAAAAAAATAGACTATTAGATCAAACACAAACTTTGAGTCCATGCAGCATAAGTTCATATTTTGATTACAGTAAAATATTCAGCAGGCAGGTGGCTTAGTGGTTAGCATGTTCTCCTCTCAGCGCTGGGGATCTAGGTTCGAATCCCAATCTGGGTGGAGTTTCCATGTTTTCAATGTGTCCGCATGGGTTTTCTCTCACAGTCAAAAAATATGGAATCAAAGCAAATTAAATGCTCTAAATTGTCACATATAGTGTGTGTGTATTTTTGAGTGTGCCCAGCGATAGATTGGCGGCCTGTTCTGAGTGTTTCTGCTCAGCGCCCGAAACGTTTGCCAATGGATGGACATGGGGAAACCTTCCGTGACCCTAGTAGAGGATAAAGCAGAAGATAATGAATGAATAAAAAATACTCAGCATTTGGACATTAGCAAAAAGGACTAAATTAGTGTTTTTAGAGGTCACTGTACATATTGAGAGTAATATATAACATGTACATCCTCAAACACAAATGCTAATAAATTCTGAACATGCCTTCACCTCCATAAGTTCTTTTAAAGGCTCTATCTGTCTTTATGGAGAACTTGGGATTTTTTTTTCAATTTACTTATCTGATTAAACTATTAACTCACAGATGCCATGTTCCCAGCAAATCAACTTAGCTTAAATGAGTAAGAGGAAACCACCGTTTTCTTCAGCTCAGCCAACAACTGAATCAGTGATTTACTGTTAATGTTCTACATTGTTGCGTCGATGTGTCAGGGCATTTTCAGGAGCTGTTTCTTTCAACAGGAAAGCCCCATCATTATGAGTAAGAGGCCTGTGAGCACTAAAAGCAAAAGCCTCTTACTTTCTATACTTTCTGACTCATGTGTGACTCATGTATGCCCCTGTGTGCATGGTTTGAGCATTGCACCTGCCCCAGTATACATCTAACAATAAGTTTGTATTATACTCTGTACTCTATTTATGCCATGTACATGTATTTAATAAAGAGACATTATTTTATGTAATAAAAAAGACATTATTATTATTGAATTTTCTGGGAGGCAAGGTGGTGTAGTGGTTAGCACGTCTGCCTCTCAGCGCTTTCCCAATCTGGGTGGAGTTTCCATATTCTCCCCATGTGTTGGGTTTCATCCGGGTTCTCCGGTTTCTTCCCAGAGTCCAAAAACATGGATCAAGGTCAAGTGAATTCTCCAAATTGCCCCATATAGAGTGTGTTTGTGTGTGCCCAGCGATAGATTGGCCGCAACCCTAGGAGAGGATAAAGCAGAAGATGATGGATGGTTGGATGCTATACATTACTTCTAGGTGGCACGGTGGTGTAGTGGTTAGCACGTCCACCTCTCAGTGCCAAGGATCCATGTTTGAATCCCAATCTGTGTGGAGTTTCCTGTCCGGGTGGGTTTCCTGGTTTCCTCCCACAATCCAAAAACATAGATTCAAGACAAATTGAATGATACCTAGTGATGCCTAGTGATCGATTGGTGCACTGTACTGTGTCTATCTGCCCAGCGCCTGATATGATAAATGAATGAGTGTATAACAGACAACTTTGTTACTGTGTTGGCTTTTGTCCTTTTTTTGTTCACATTAGCAGTCATCACAGCGGAGAAGTGCACATTATTTTTTATTTCTCATTTCATGTAATTTTCTCAGTTTTTCTTTTGATATTCTGTGTGGCATTGTTAAAATAAAGCTGGCATAAAATTATGAGACGTTTCATTTATTTATTTTTTTTGTATTAAAACTTTTAAAGTCAGTGGGGGATCAAATACTTATTCGCTTATAATATTATAATACTATATATAATAATATAATAACTTATAATACTTATTGTATTCAACTTGGGACAATTTGACAGTAAAAGCCCTAGGCTATTTGCTCTGATTCTGATATGTACAACCTCAAGGGCTAAGAATCAAGCATTGGGATTCTTCTTCTACGATCTGGGATTCTAAGATCCTTAGCTGTTACCCATGCAGGTACAGGGAGGACGTGCAAATGAAGGGCCGAAATTACATGAGGTCATTTTGCAGACACTTAAATTTATAAAGCGATTTACAAGTGGCTGGTCCCAGTGGCTGGTTAAGATCAGAACACAGGGTTGAGACAGCATCACTGGAGTAATGAGAGTTAATGTGCTTGCTCAAGGAGGCAGTGGACCTGGGATTTGAACCCATAACTTTCAGATTGATAGCCCAACACTCTAATCACAGAGCTAACACATGCTTGGGTATGCTGATGTTTAGACCTCAATAGCTAGCCATAGGGAGGACATGCAAACAGAGCACCTTTTTGCTGTAAAGTGGAAGTTTCTAACCACCACCCTGTGCAAGCATACCCGAATCAGTTCTGCTGTTGGCTTGTTCTGGATTGCTGGATTGCGCCGTTGTGATAAATCTGTAAGCCTATTAAAGCTTTTGGTGGTTGATGTGACAACACACATCAGTGTGCAATTACAAATTTTACACAATGAATAATAATAACCAACTAATAATATAATTAGACGTTCAAGCATTCTTTAGCCAACTGAAATATGGAGGTGAAAAGAATAACAATACAATGTATGATCTTCCATGCCTATAAAGTATAGCTGTCTTATAAATTATAATTCATGTGATGTGAATGTGCCCCTGGAAATGATAATAAATTTACCTGACCTTAATTAATCAAGAATAATGTATCTTTGCTATCCTCTATAAAAATATAATTTGACAAATGTACTTATTTTTCAAACGGGATAAGAAACAGATCTTACAAGTAACTCAGACTTCTGGACCCGGACATGCAAAGCTAGCTCATAGGGAGCATCTGTTCTCAATTAAAGCTGGTTTCGTAATAAAAGTACTTAGGTGAGTGTACAGTGGCATTCAAAAGTTTTATGAGCCCCGAAGAATCTTTCTTTTTCTTTAAACATTTAGGGAATTACATAAGTTAAAGCTAAAAAGGCAAGGTTTTAAAGAGCCCATATTCTATAGGAATGCGAACAGTATTATTTTTGTTATGTACAATGAGCATCTTAAAATTGGTGAATGAGACAATTATATATATATTCATTCATTATCTTCCGCTTATCCTCTATTAGGGTCGCGGTGGGGTTCCCCATGCCCATCCAGGGGAGAACGTCTCGGGCGCTGGGCAGATAGACCCAGGATAGGGCGCCAATCCATCGCTGGGCACACACTCACTCACACAGACACACTCTAAATGGGGCAATTTTGAGAAATCAATTAACTTGATCCATGTTTTTGGACTAAGGGAGGAAACCGGAGAACCCGGAGAAAACCCACGCAGACACAGGGAGAACATGGAAACTCCACCCAGATGGGGATTCGAACCAGGAATCCCTAGCGCTGAGAGGCGAATGTGCTAACCACTAAGCCACCGTGTCACCACAATTATATATATATATATATATATATATATATATATATATATATATATATATATATATATATATATATATATATATACACACTACATACATTCAAGATCTGTCTTTTACATAAATATTCATTTTGCTGAAAAAATGTCTGATATTTTTGAAAACTGTTTCCATTTTTTATTTTGTCAAATAAATAAAGTCGCCATTGGAACAATGCTGAAACTCAAACATTCCCACTGCAGGTGAGAGCACAGCACAGGCTCTCCACTTAATCAAAAAGAAAAAAAAGTTAATAAATAAATTCAAAAAAACATCCTAAAGGAAACCATCCAACCCCAAACTAAGTCATATTTTATACACATATATCAGGCATGGTTTTAAAAATTCCTTTAACACAAGTAAGGAAACTTGTACCATCTTGCACCTATATGTTAGTAAAAATAGAATGCACCCACTGAGGTCACTCTTATGTACAAGTTTTACTCCTGGTGATAACTGTCAGTCACGAGATGATGAACAAAACACACAGGATGGCTGACAGAATGGCAGTATGCTTTACAGTCACTGTGCTATTACTGAGACTGAAATACACAATGATTTCACATTCGGTCCATCCACACTGATGAGGATCTCCAGCTGGGGCAAGCAGATGATCAACAACAGTTTGTCAGAGGTCAAAGTGTGACGCCCCTGAATCAAAACCACGTGAGGTATTTCAGAGGGCCATTAAAGGGTAAAGATGTCCGATGTCCAATGAAGAGTTCTTTAATTCATCTCCATGGTTTTTTTTTCCAAGATTCACAGTCAAAATATGTTCAGCATGACACAATTATGCATCAATTATTCTACATCGGCGCCAAAGCTAACAGCAGCTGCGTTTCGGCTTTGAAGCGAGGTTATGTAAGTACGGACAATATGTTGAGCTGAATTTGCGCACGTTTGACAGCAGCGTGTAGGCTCAGAAAATGAACCCGTGCATTAATGTGAAACTTTAGAAGCGTTTAAGGAAAGTTCAAAGTTCCACTCGTGAGAAAACAGCACTGGGGAACTTTTGTGTTCTTTTACAGCAAGCCACGTTTTTGGAGGCAATTTGCTTGGACATTGCAACAGTTCAAGCACTGTGTTCAATAAGCATAAATCTCTTTAATACAAACAACAATAGGCGCTAGCAGAAACAAAAAGTATGCCTTTCAGAGCTCTGCTTTGGATTACCAATATTAGATATTAAGAAACACTCTTCCAGTGTCTGGAGACTGGAGAGGCTATTTGCAATATGACAAGTACAAAACATTCAAACTGAAGACACATTAGTGCATCCATCTGGCTTTCAGCCTCTCTTTTCAAACAACAGGTATTCCATCAATAGAACTCCATTAGAATGTGGGATTTTGGTCAGAGAAACTAAGTTTAAATAAATACATAGAAAAAATAACTATAACTATAAATGAAAACAGCACAGTGAATCATTTTGTCTCAAAGTAAAATCTCCCTTAATGGCATTCTGTTTCACAAATCCTACATTTGCCCTCTCATTTCTTATGTACTGGTTCACGAACCCCAGCATTTTTATAATCCCTCATTAATAAACTGCAAAGAAGCTGTCCAGAGATTTAAATCCAACTCTGAAGAAAAGAGGACACATCTATTTCCAAGCATGATTATTGACCATTTCTGTATAATTATAAGATAATTAAAGTTCTCCCTGGGTATTTTTCACTGCATTTAGAAGTTACATTTACAAGTGCACTCAATTAAAGTGGCTTTAAAAGCTAGAAATAAATAAGAAACAGCTACCTCAGCACATGGCTTATTAATATGGAATTGTCCTTTGTGGAACTTACCATATTGACATATGCAAAGCGTATCAAGAGGGGGGGGGAAATGATCTCATTTAAAACAGGTGTTTCATTTAATCCCAATCCATTCCCTAAAGTGGACATAATTGCATTTTGGACAACTGTAAGTATTAGAAACAGTTTTGAAAATGTTTTTTTGTTTAGCATGGACAGAGGCTGTAAGACAGGTTCGCTCATCCAGCATTATAAAAGCTACTGTGGGTGTACGGTGTAATTGTCCCAATACTTTTGTCCAAATAGGGCAAGTTGACATACATCCTAATAATTCAGGGGTGTTCATTAGATCTCAGGTTTGTGACATCAGGTTGGGAAAGGCTATTTGATAAATGACATCAGGCTATTTCCTGTTTCGACAAGACCGTGTTTCAGTACAGAAAAGTAAAACATAGTGCACGGATCTCAACTCAAAATTTAGGATACTTAAAAGTATCAGTCAGCTGTAAATCATGACAGTCTCAGTTATAATTACTGCTCTCAATGAAGTTAATTAATCTAAAGGGAATTCCCAAATACAAGCTTACAAATCTTGTAACATGACACTGTGGATAGGGAATTAAATTCCAATTATTTTTGGAACGAATTGCCAAACAAGCTGATATCAATGTAGAAATGCATATTAATGTAATGTAAACAAAAGTTAACAGTCACTTTGGGGATAAGGCTAAACAGTTAGCGGGTCGATATCTCAGACTTTTTATTATGTATGTAGCTTATCTTAATTAGTCTCTAAAGAGCTAAAATCCATCGCTGGCTTTGGGTAAAGAAACACCAAAGTGCAAAATATTGGGGAGAAACCAGGTGACCTTGAGGAAACCTGTGCAGGTATGGGGCAAACATGATGACAGAATACAAAACAGATCCAGGTCAACAAACCTGCAAAATAGTATTACTAGATGACTCTGCCATCCAATAAGACAATAATCAGTTATAATATATAATCTGATCTATAAAAAAAACATGGATTTTATGTTAACAAAGGTGGAAAAAAACCTATAACTTCCACCCTGGCTTTCCAGTGCTCTTTGCTGTCTACACTCTGGTCTGGTGATAAAAATGAGGTGTTTGCCAAACTTGCGTGATGCATATTTGAGATGTCGCTCGAACCTACTTTTCATTTTTTGAGATTAACATGATTAATAAACACAAAATTCATCAAGTTACTTATAATGTATATGCATCATCACTGAACCATCATCATCATCACTGTTGCTGCTTCATTGTTTGTTCATCATTGCTGTGGGTAAATAGCTTTGTACTTGTACATGGATCAGTCCCAAAGCTGTCAGTGAGCAATATTGTGTGACTGCTCTGTAATCCCACTAGGGGGTTTTGTAGATTTCGGTTACTGCATTTATTCCGATCATTGGTTTTGAGAGGAAATGATTGATTAAAGCATTAATCAAAATAATTAGAGGATAAACATCTGCAAAATCAGTTTTATAATTAGGCGGAACCTATTCAAGCAGCATATGTGCCCCAGAAACCAGAGTGCCTTCAAATCACTATATAAAACATCCATATGTTGGAAGAGGAAACATATCAGTCAGGCTATATTTTATAATCCAGATCCATGTTTATAATCTACCACATTGTGACATGCAGTATTTGTTTATTTCAATTGTGCGCTTCCTTTATTGTATTATTAGATCCTGTTATTGCCAAATTTTTGTAGTTGCCTATTTTACAATAATTACAACCATCACAGTGAAAAAAAGACATACTTTTGTTTTTCTAAAACTTAGTACAGTGAAAAAGACCCTGTAGGAAACTCCTAAAAACCAGCTAAATATATACTACAGTGTTTTACTTCTATACTAGCTCTTGTACGTGACATTGCACAACAAGAGAATGTAAGACACAGTAAGGGCTGTCAACACAAAATTATTTCGGAAACCAAGAATCTTTAGGAGGATCCGAAACAGAAACTAAATTAGTCTTACTGTTAATGAAACAATTAACAGCTTCTATATACACAGCTTGAAAAAACCAAAAATATACAAATATACATACAACCTTCCCTGATCAGTTAAGGCCAAAGTGCAGGTGAGTGTGTGGTGAAACACTCATCTTAGGAACTGCTACACTCCCATTAAATGCTCCCATTAGTTAATGCCAAACATGTCTTTAGCTTTTCATAAATTAGTGGCTAGAACAACTAATAAAATGAAACTGAAGTATTAGTTTAAATAAAACTTGAATCAATTTCCATCCTTTTTCAACAGTACAAAACCAAGAAAGACATATTTACAAAGCTCCAGCATCCAGTGGAACAAGCCAAAGGCAACTCAGGATCGCATGAAGGTCCTGCCTGAAAGCGTATAGATCTGAACACCAGGTGAATTTCAGCTCAGAGGTCTGTTATTGGAGGCAAAAGGTGCATTGGCTCATATACAGCAGCTCGCTCATTAAGAGGGAGGCCGGCACAGTCGAAATTACTCCAGAAGTCCAAGCCAGTGTGTAGTCAGAGCATACCGAAGCCTTCGCTGCCCTCGCTGATGGCCAGCTTCAGCAGTTTGTGCAGCTCCTCATAGGAGTCGTAGGTAGGGAGGCACAGCTGGTTAAAACTAGATATTTGGAGGAAAAAAAATTTTTAGTAAACTCTATAAATCAACCAACATTGTAGGTCATAGTTTCATTTACTTAATATACCAAGAAAGCCCAGCTATAAATGTAGCAGCTAGATTAAAAGTTAAATCATTTATTAGATATAAATGATAATATATAAAAAAAAAAAAAACACGGTAGTATTTAAGTAGATAAAATGAAAATCACATTTGAAAGGGAGTATTATTTGCAGAGTTTATCTTAATTGTGGTCGACTGCCCATATACTACTGATAGTATTTAAATAATGAAGACAAAAAATCTACATTTAATTGTCTGTGATGTGACCTTGCCAATAAGAATCTTGTCAGTAAGAATCATTTTTCTTTGTATAATATTTGTAAATGAATATCGCTTTTGAAGTTGCTTTCATCAATTCTCTCCCAATAGAAATCATATGCAAGCAGTACGGTGGCTTAGGGGTTAAGACATTCGCCTCTCGGCACTGGGATTCAGAGTTCGAATCCCGATCTGATTTGAGTTTCAATTTCCAGTCCAAAAACATGGATTCAAGGTCAATTAAATGTTCTTCTAAATTGCCCTATAGAGTGTGGTTTGTGTGTGTGTGTGTGTATGAGTGAGTGTGTGCCCAGTGATAGATTAGAGCCCAGTGCCCGAAGCTTTCAAGATTCAAGATTTAAGAAACTTTTATTATCATTTGTATCACATGTGGTACATGAGACAAACGAAATTATGGCTGATGGTTAGCTATAAAATTAAATATAGTAAGATAATAATATGTATAATATAAAACTACAAATCACTATAAATATATAGAATATAGAATATACAACTATCAATGTAATATAGAATATACAACTATAAACATAACAACTATAAACATAACATATATATATATATATATATATATATATATATATATATACACATACATACACACACACACTATACTATAACTATAAACATTATATATATATATATATATATATAATATTAATAATGTAAAAATATATAAAATGTAGTATAAAATGATATAAATATAGCACCATATGCAATGTGAAATATGAAATATAGCAGAAACTATGTATACAAGTGTAAAGTAAGATAGATAATTTCTCCCCTAGATGGACATGGGTAATCCTCCCCGCGACCCTAGTAGAGGACTAAGTGGAAGATAATAAATGAATAAATGATTTTACCCCAGTACTCTGAGGGTATACTGCCCCTCCCTCCACTATTTAAACAGGAACATGTTTTCTCAATGATATCTGCGGCATCACCTGCTTATTATGCACCACTTCATGACAATTAACTTTCATAATTTTTCCAACATGCTGGGAAGGGCTCCACCATAATCTACTGTGCCCCCTCAGCCCCAGGTCCAGACATTTATGCAGTAATTTTTGCAATGACTAGACAAGAATCTAAGACCTATGTTTAAAGATAATGTGTCAGTGTTTATACCTGTGGATCATACAATTTATTTGAATGGGTCACTGAACAGAAACAATCTGAGATTAAAGTGCACAGACTCGTTTTCTTTGTTCATTGACTACTGACAGACTTCTTCAAAGCATCTGACTTGGATTAGACTCAAAAATCCCATGATTTTTTAAATCTGTTTTTTTTTTTTTACTCATAATCCTGTACAAAATTTCAGGTCAACAGTTTAACTGAAAGATAAAGATAATCTGTAGTCTGAATTAACATGATTTTATTATTAGCAAGGTGATATTTAAATAAGTTAAATCTGTGCTAATATCATAAAGAAACTGCTGTCACTGAATCGCCTTTGTATTTACAGTTTGGAAGCAAAAAAAAAAATTTTTAACTGCAGGCTGATGGGCAGAAGTCAATTCATTTGAAATTATATTTAGCTGTAATTAATAAACATGAATAAAATTACATTGCAAATGCTTTTATCCAAACGGGTTTACAAGTATCTCATTTGATTAGGGACAGAGCACAGGGTCCCTGAAGCAGTGAGCGTGAGCACTTGAGCTTGCTTAAGACCCCATACTGGCAACTTCGATATACTCAGTGTTTGAACAACGATGTTCAGCCCAACTTCCTAACCACTGTGCAGAACCACCACATCTACAGTGTGAAAAATCAATGTGAATAAGGTTTACTTATGTGTGGATTTGACTTGCCAACACAAAGCCCTGACCTCAACCCCATAAATCCAATGGGATAAAGACCACAAGCCAGGTCCATTCATCCAACATTGATATCTGACCTCACAAATGCTTTTCTGGATGACTCTCACAAGTAAAATTGTTCTCAAAATGACTTTCAAAAGTAAATTTTGTAGGTGACCCATTACGTTTGTTCAAATAAAATAAATAAAACAATTACATACTGTAATTGCAGCTATATTCACAATATCAGGACAATAAAACACACTTTATTTAGTTATTCATTATATTTTAACAGACACTAAGCACGTAGTGTGTGGAAAAATAGCTTCATCTAAATCTGCCGAAAGCGTACATATTCATTTTCATCGCAGTTCATCATCGGTCTTTATTTAAGAAGGCTAATATGTTGAAATTGAAAGCTTATGGTTAAACCTGCTCTGTTCTTAAAATCCTTCCATGTAGATAATCGACAACAGTGTAAATCCCCTGTGTAATCCTCACCAGATCATGTTCTCTGGTTAACAGAGTTTGCAAAGAGTTTTTGCCATGAAAAGCAAAAGAAACAACTGTGCCTTTGTTAGATGAAATCAAAAACCAGCTCAAACAGTCTGCACTTTCAGTGTAAAATATGATAGATCTATTGTCTTTGCAGATTTAAGGGTAATCAATGCTATTTTCATTTAAAGTGCTGCTATATTGTGGATATACCCATTTCTAATCATGAATTAAGTTTATATGTTACGGTGCATAATAACTGGTCTAATCCAAGCTGATTTATTAATATCGTTTAACACATACACATGGCCTAAACCTGAGTTTGAACTGTAAGTGTGAATGTAAATGTGAAAAATTAAGATTGCAAGTGAGATTGTGTGTGTGCATGTGTGCGGGCTTACCAGGTGTGTGCGGTTGGTAGCGTGCTGTGTGTGGGTGCTGCTATGATTTGGAAAGAGGGACAAAGAGTGTTAAAGCCACCAGGTGGGAGCTGAGAGGAGCCGGTGGTAAACTGAAGAAGGCGCGCCAGCTCTTCCTGAGTGAAGGAGGACACCACAGCCCAAAACCACTTCATCACCTGTGTGCACAAACACCAATACATCACTCTGTTCACAAAGGAGATGCATCATTTGAATAGAATCATTCCATGAAACTCTGCTTAATGCATCAGAATCAGAATCATATTATTTCACCGTGTATGTTAGACCTAAAAGGAATTTGTCTTGAGTGCACATATGTATGCCATGTAACATACTAAAATCAACAAGACAGCACACAGACTATACAAAAAATAAACAGAGATTTCTATGAAATTAAAATAAAATCAGGTGGTTTTAAAGACAAAAAGGTGCTTGAGAAAATAGGGGATGTTAGTACACATGGGATGTGATTTTATATATCCATCCATTATCTTCCGCTTTATCCTCTATTAGGGTTGTGGGGGGGTTCCCCATGCCCATCCAGGGGAGAACGTGTCGGGTGCTGGGCAGATACAGACAGGACAGGGAGCCAATCTATCACTGGGCACACACTCACTCACACATACACACTCTATAGGGGGCAAAACTCAATTGACTTGATCCATGTTTTTGGACTGTGGGAGGAAACCGGAGAACCCAGAAGAAACCCATGCGGACACGGGGAGAACATGGAATCCCCATCTGGGTGGAGTTTCCATGTTCTCCCCGTCCCCGTGAGAACATGGAAACTCCACCCAGATGGGGATTCGAACCGGGAATCCCTAGTGCTGAGAGGAGAACATGCTAATCACTAAGCCACCTATGCGGACAGTTTTATATATATATATATATATATATATATATATATATATATATATATATATATATACACATACATATATACATATACATATATATATACACAACTACAGTATGAAAGGATGTACACTGACAAGGCCACCGTAGAACACTACAATAATACTGGTTAGTCCCTTTCTGTTGGTTTTAAAACAGCCTCTGATTTTAGATTCTGGGATGCAATTTTTCTTAACACAATTATACAGTAAGGATGTGGGCGAATAATGCCTTTTGATCAAACTCCATCCAATCTGGCCATTCTGTGTTTACCTCCCATCAACAAGATGTAAATAGGATGTTAATTACTGTTGTACATTAACATCCTATATCAGTACACACCTGGCCCTAATAATCAAGCCGCTGACAAAATTACTTACAGTGCATTTCTACACGACAGCTTGTTATCGGATACCCCATGCCTACATTTACATGATTTTATGCACTGCACTCCTTGTCACATGACTGATTAATAGATTTCTTATAAAGTGGTTCATTGAGCCTTTAAAATATATTTACATAATAAGTATTCTTAAGAGCAAATCACTTTTAAGAATTTAAACCGCAGAAAGTTCTACTAAGGACAAAATCAAACGTATTTAACCTACAATTACGGTAGAATGCAAAATTGCATTGAAACTGTAAAACAGAGGGGAAAAAAGTATGATCTTATGGGGCAAATGGCCAGGTCAAAGTAAACTGCAGGTCATATAGAGATTTAAAGAACGTCATAAGCAACTGACAATTTAGTAAGCATTGTTAAGGCCACACTGGTTATCAAATAAAATTATTTAAAGGAACTGCTTCATAGACAGGATGTAAAGCCAGTAAATGTAGCAACAGTAATTTAATTATCTTCTTTATCACCATGGAGGTAAACACACAGAGGTCCATGTCTGTAAATATTCCCTTTATTACAATACAATGTGTGTCTGTCTGGCAACAACTCACAGTGTACTTTGACATGGACGACCACACCATAGGATTGCACCGTATAGGCATTTTGTGGTTAGTTCCATTGCAATTTAATACGAGATAGATTTAAATTAGATTTATTCAGATTCAAAATTAATCAATAAGATGGAAAAATAAGGCCTGTGTTAAAATAACCAGTTTCCCACTAACAGAATTAAAAGAGAAAGAAGATACCAATGAGACTTTAGTAAATGTACCTTCTCTCTGAAATGCCAAGAACCTCCAACAATAACAGCATGAGCTTTGAAATCCTGCACATTGATGTCACCAGTTCCACACATCAGTAACTGTGCACAGAAAGTATGCAAATAAATAACATTTTAAATAACAAAAAGACAAGCATAGCCTTTATTGTAACATCAACTATGGAAATAGATGCACACAAGTCAAAACAAGCTCCTATTCCTGGAACAAACACAAATATTCACAGGCTTACCTCCAATTCATTCTCATCAAAAATGGCAAGCAGGTTCTCAGGAACAAGTTCATTTAAACCTAAAAAAAGGTTTCTATTATTTCAGTATTTGTTAAATATATGAAAGAAAATATGACTAAACACAGTTTCATAGTAAAGATATTATCTGGTGAAAGGTGAGGTTATTGAGATATACTAAGTATTAAGAACCACATTTTAAGGTAAGCAGAGCTTAGTGTTTGCAAGCAAGATAGGTAGAGGTTTATTACTTTTGTCAAACTTCATAAGAGAATTGTCTGGCAGTTTAAAGGCATTGTTTCTCAGCACATCATTGCAAAGAAGTTATTTAAGGTATTTAATTAACTTCGTTAAATCTCTGTGCCTAAGGATATATTAGGGGCTTTCTGAGAGCATGTCCTACTTTTTATGTACAACAATTGTACAGAAGTAAAACAGAAGTAGCCTGTCAAATCCAAGTAGTCTGGCCTTAAACTGAACTTGATGTGTATGACCAGCAAGTCCTCAGGCAGCAGTGTTTGTAAAACCATCATTCGTTCCGTGATGAACAGACACATGGGAGTACTTTTGAATAAAGTGGTTGCTGATTCAAATCTGCCAATGAATTAAGAAATGCAATATCAAACAGTATAATGCAAAAAGAAAATCATATTTTCATTTAAAAAATAAACACCAACTAATTTCCTGGATCTAGTTAAGATGGACTAAATGACCTCAGAAATATTTTTGTGGTTAGAGGAGTCCATGTTTCAACTTGTTATTGGGCAAAATGTATGTTGGGATTTAAATATCAATAAGAAAAACACTATGTCTACAGTTACATTTACATTTAGCAGACCAAAGCAACTTACAAATGAGAACATCACAATTCAGTAGTTATGAAGAAAACCAACTACACTATATAATTATCAAACCTGATCTTTATATGATGCTGCGTCCCCCCCCCTTTTTTCTCCTACAACAGGTATTTGTTAAAAAGATGTGTCTTTAGTAGTTTCTTAAAACTGCCTAATGACTCTGACTTACGGACAGAGTTGGGAAGATCATTCCACCAGTTTGCAGTGGTGAATGCCACGGAGTGAGAATTAGCTCCTCGGTGAGGTGGAATCGCTGGGCGGCAATCATCACTGGAGTGTAGTGAATGAGCCGAAGTGTATTTTGAAAAGATAGAGTCAAGGTAGGATGGGGAAGATCCAGAAATGGTCCTGTAAGCTAGAGTCAGTGACTTGAACTGAATGCGAGCAGCTACAGGGAGCCAATGGAGAGAAATGAGTAGTGGAGTGACATGAGTTCGCTTGGGCTGGTTGAATACAAGTCGGGCAGCAGAGTTTTGAATTAGTTGTAGATTAACAAAAAAATGGATTAAAGAAAGAAATCAATAAATGAATCAATCAAAATTTATGTAATATTGTATAGGTGCTGGAGTGGTTCATAGATTATGACAGCTGAATAACCCCACTTTACAGTGAGGGCAGTCATGGGCTTGTGATTAAGGAACCAGCCTTTGAACCTGAAGGTTTCTGGTTTGATTGGGCAATAGTCCTGACCTCAATTGCTCCCCAGGCGCCATATTCAAGGCTGCCCACCGCTCCGGGCATGTGTGTTTCACTGCACGGATGGGTTAAATGTGCAGGACAAATTCCTCTGTGTGTATGCACAGTAGGCAAAATAAATGACTATCACTATGAATAATGACATGAAATAACATGAAAGCTGTGGAGTCTCACTAAACGATTTCGAAATCTTGGGTGGTGAAATGAATACTATTGTGAGTCACCCTACAAATAAACATAAACCCTTTTCACAATATGTTGTGTAGAGAGAAAAAAAAAAGCCTTTTACATCTTACTGACAGATTTTTGCTTCATGCTGCTTTCTGCCTAAAATTTTAGAGACCACATTTGCATAGACATATGTGAAAACTTTATAATCTTATTTTTATTTGCCATGGATCATATGAGAGTGTCACAATTGTCTTTGTTTAAAGCTCAACCAAAATTTTTTTAAAGTGAAACATTATGTTTTACAGATTGCATTGTAGGCAAACCCATCTGCGTCCTAAAAGGAATCTGCATTCATCGACTTAGATTTTTCAATGAATGCCAACATCAAAATCTGATGCACTGGACCAATCATGCATGATGCACAACATCTGAGAAACCCAAACCCTGTGTAAGTCTGTCATTCTTAAGAAATATTTGGGTAAATCATGTACAAATTGTAACCAATTTAAAAGTCCTGTCTGGATCCCTGAAAGAAGTCTGAATAACAATAGAAATCATTTTTAAAGAAAAGAGTCTGTGATCAAAGAAAGACAATGCAACCAGTCTCACATAACGAAATGCATTTCCAAAAGTTTCTTTAAAACTTCCCAGGTGTTTGCTCCCTGTGATAAATAAAGGCCTTTTATAGAAAAATGATTGATGTAGGCAAAGAAACATTTCTGGCTTCATAAAAGTCATTAGTCTAGCTCTTAACACCATACTGGCTTTAACCATTCTATTCCCTTAAAGATATCTAAGAATAAACTAAACTTTTTGCTTTCTGTTGCCATAGTGTAAAAGATTGAAATACTTTAAACTGATACCACTAATATGAAAGAACAAAATTATCCAGAATGCATGGCTTAATGCTCGATTCATACACCTATATTGATTTTACACACCTGTGGAAATGAGCCAAAATAAGACTTTTCCTTAATTGTCCCTTTGTTTGGAATAAATGATAAAAAAGGTATCTGCTTTGTTAACAGGACAGTTTCAATCCATTCAAATTACACATGAGAATAAAGATTTTTCATAAAATGCTTTTTTTTTGAGGTTCTTACCTTTAAGAAAGTGCTCTACCTCTTCCCTCACTTGGCTGGCTAATCTGTACTGAGCCAGCAGATTCAGATAATGCATTTTATTTTCATTAGTCACAGCGATCTGAGCACCACCAGATATCAGCTCCACCACCTGCAAAAATGTGACACAATATCAACTTGATTTAAACCTTGACTTCAGCAGTCTTATAATAGATAATGCCAAAATTTGTATTTTACAATCATTTGCATAATTATAAACAATTGGCATCGTTCTACTCTAAAGATCATGAATCAAAACCCAATATGAGTTTAAACAGTATAAGGCAGGGTAAGGTGCCATATATTTATACACCTCTGTGAGGTTTAACCGAAAATTATTTTTGAATAGTTCATTATATTTGCATAATCTGATATTTAAGATGAATAAAGGTACAGTACAGTCTATAATCTTCATTACATTAGTTTTTAATGTCTATTAAGTTTGAGTATTTGTGAAGTGATTTTTCTTTTTCAAAACATTTTTTGCATTGGGAGATTAATTTTTGTTTTAAAACACTCTTAAAAGTTTAACACTGCAGACTTTCAGGAGTCTTATTTGATGTTCATTTATTCACACTGAGTGAAGTGAGCATACTGCCCGGAGCGGTGGGCAGCATGCTCACTTCACTCAGTGTGTGTATGTTTCACTGCACGGATGGGTTAAATGTGAAGGACAAATTCCTCTGTGTGTAAGCACTGTAGGCAAAATAGAGCACCCCATCACCTTCCCACACAAAACATTTAAATTGCTTAGCATGCATTAACAAAATCAACAAGGCTTTTTTTATACATACTTTCATATTTGGTTCATGGTCTCACCTTTTCCAGTTGGCCTGACTTGCTGTACTTCTCCTCAGCAAAGACAAGATCCATTTCACTCACATCATTGTTTAAAACAAAGCAGACCTTTGTTTTGTAGAACTCTGGATCATCTGTCTCAAAGTACTAAAAACAACAAAGAGCGTTTTGATTGATTTCCATCCATCCATTAGCTTCCTCTTTATCCTCTATTAGGGTCGCGGGGGGGTTTCCCATGCCCATCCAGGGGAGAACGTTTTGGGCGCTCGGCAGATAGACCCAGGACAGGGCACCAATTTATCACTGGGCACAGTCACTCACTCAAACACATTCTATATGGGGCAATTTGGAGAATACAATTGACTTGATCCATGTTTTTGGACTGTGAGTGGAAACCGGAGAACCCTTAGGAAACCCACGCGGACACGGGGAGAACATGGAAACTCCACCCAGATGGGGATTCGAACCGGGAATCCCTACTGCTGAGAGGCGAACGTGCTAACCACTAAACCACCGTGCCGCCCTGGATTGATGTCATTATAATAAAATTAATACTTTTTCAGATTGTTTCAAATAATCTAATTTATGGTTATATGGGATTTTCATAATGTCTGACATTGAGCCGCTTAATTAAACGGACTGTTAAAGTTGTCACCTTGTAGTTCATTCGCAGGCCAATGATCTGAGCCAGGAAAGAGCGGGTGAATCGAGCTCGAACCAACTGCTTGTACGCCCCTCCTAAAGCTGACTCATACAGGCACTTTCCCACCACACGGCCTGCAAACTCATACATCTTCAACCTCAGGTGGGCAGGCCGTTCTGCATTTGGGTGAACCTGTCATTAAACAGTTCCAGATCAACATTTCAATCTTTAATTAAAATCAGATTATTACACCGCCTAACGCATTATAAATTCATGACACCATAGTTATGACACAATCTTAAAAAAATACATTTTGATTGAAATATGAGTTTTAGGATACTGAAACAAATGAAACACCATGGCAAGCAAGAACGATTTCCTTATATCACATATTTATTTTACTAAAGATTTAATGAAAGACTGGCACATGGACTGCACTAAACAGCAGTGCTGTATTTTATCATCCACTCTTCAATTTAAACACTACAGTGCTGCTTAGTATCAGAGAGCAGAAGGAAATAGATGGAAGATATAAGAAGTGCATACCAGACCCTGATTGTTCTCACTGAACCGTGTGAACAGCTGGTTGTTAGTGTCAAACAGAGCTTTACAGACGAGCTCAAACCACTCACGCCTCGGTCCGCCCCAGTCCAGAGCTAAAACACACATCCAAACAAGTCATACAGACATTAGCAATGAATGCAAACCATGTACTGATTACATCAAGTTTATTTATGTGTGACCAAACCTTCTTCATCCTGAAACACCACCTCGAAGTTCTTACTCCAGTCTGATACGGAGAAGTTTCTAGTAGCCTTCAGAGACTGCACAAAAATGAGTAGCATCGATAATCATAAGAATTCAGTAAAGATTTTGAATGAAAATCCATTATTTGAAAATAATAATTATTATTATTATATATCTATATGGGGGCGGCACGGTGGCTTAGTGGTTGACACGTTCGCCTCTAGGCGCTAGGGATTCAAGGTTTGAATCCCAATCTGGGTGGAGTTTCCATGTTCTCCCCGTGTCGGCATGGGTTTCCTTCGGGTTCTCCGGTTTCCTCCCACAGTCTAAAAACATGGATCAAGTGAATTGAATTCTCAAATTTCCCCATATAGAGTGTGTTTGTGTGTGTGTGTCTGGGTGAGTCTGTGTGAGTGAGTGTGTGCTCAGCGATAAATTGGCGCCCTGTCCTGGGTGTACCTGTCCAGCGCCCGAGACATTCACCCCTGGATGGGCATGAGGAACCCCCCCCCGCGACCCTAATAGAGGATAAAGCGGAAGTTCATGAATGAATGAGTATATCTAAATGTAGTTGAATCTATATGTCTATCTATATGTAGGAAACACCACCATATGGACAGACTATAGTGAATTTATTTATTCATAACTTATTGTATAAAATATGTACAGTTCTACACAGGTCAACAGGTCCTGCTACTCACAGAATCAAGAATAGAGTGACGGCTGATCTTCAAGCATGTCTTGGTTCGAGGTCTTTTTGAGTGAATGTGTCGGAGCTCTCGCTGGAAAAAGCTCACTTTGTCCTGAAACGTCTCTGAGCCCCCTAACATAAAAAAGCAAACTAATGAACATAATATTCAGGTCCGTTTAGATACAGACTGCAGTCCATCAGCCCATCTTACCAATGTTCTTGTGCAGGAAGCGAATAAACGTGGCAGCCATGATGTTCCGTTCTTTGCAGCTCAGTTCCACAGGAGGCTGAATTCCATCATCAACCACCAATGTCAGGTACTTATGGACTGGGTCAGGCCCATGGTATGTGAACTAACAGAAAAAGTGCAATTGTAAGAAGGAACTCTTTAATAAATACCTCAAGCCTGTCATTGCAGCTTTGTAAGTTTTACCTTAGTTCCTGGGCACACCCGAAAAGTGAAAAGGCGCCAGGGGATAATCTTCAGGTAAAATTCTTTTACAGAAAATTGCTAACAAATTAAAGCACAAGAAAAAAAAATTAAGACCACTAAATCATGCTGTAGACCATCTTACACTAAATACACCAAATTGCATTACCTTTGGTGATATGTAGCAATAAACCTTTTTTGGTTTCTTGACCTTCTCCGGTTGCCCCTCCACTGGAGAGTCGTGCTCTTCCTCATCATCACCCATGGAGGGTCTTCTAGGCGGAGACAGCAGAGAGGAGGCAGGAAACTGCCAGGTGGAGCTGCTGTAGTTACCAGTACCATAAAGGTAGGCTTCGAAATAGATACTAAGGCCAGGATTGGACACGTTTTTCTCTACAGAACTCTTCTCAATCTCTATGAGATAACACAAGCTAAGGTTACAACGCTTACAACTTAAGTGTACAAAACCATATTATTATATCCACATTACTATATTATTTATCCATCCATCCATCCATCATCTCCTGCTTTATCCTCTTTTAGGGTCGCGGAGGGGTTCCCCATGCCCATCGAGGGGAGAACGTCTTCATTCCATTTAGTGTATACTGTAAACATATAGTACCTTACCATTAAGAACAATCACATCAAATTCCCCATTGCTGAGGGGCTGGTCCCGGTATGTAAGACGTGCCCTGAAGCAGCCGGTCTTCTTAAGCATGAGCTTCAGCAAAACCTGACACTGAGGTTTATTACAAGACACATTTGTACTAAAGTAATCTTCAGAACTGTCCTCCTCTACTGTTCCCAGCTATAAAAGACATAGAACATAAACATAAAACATTTAAAACATAAATAAGATTTGAAAATTGTTCCCATGTCCATACAATGTATATTTGTAAATTCCAAAATGATTAACTAAAAAAAGAAAGTAAATAAAAAGTTGGCTTTTAACACCCTCTATTTTCATAATGATTGAATGATGCTATAATATATTTTATAAACCAGGTAGTTCTGGTCCTTAAATCTGATTGGCTGAGCCGTTTGTCCATTATTGTAAAATATTTTAAAACCCCTGTTTGGGTTTCATTTCCCAAAAATTACTTTATTTTTTGTCCTGTGCCTGTTGTTTTACCCTACAAGTTTAAAAGTTAAAGGCACTTACTGAGTGCACGTGTACACTATAGTTGACCTCATCCACAAGGGAGGTTGAGTTACTGGTGGGGTTTCCATACTCGTCTCTAGGCTCAATCTGCAACGTGTGTGGTTGACCACATGTCAGCACCAGTGTGGAAAAATGGTATGCAATCTTGGTTTTGGATGGCACCACTGTCCCTGCAAATAATCCAAATGGTATTATACAACAGAAATAAAAAAAATAATAATACATAACAAACAACTGTGTACATGCACATAACCAGTGTCACATCCAAACACAAACAGATCAATCAAAATGACACACAACAAATACCAATACTCATACAATCCAAATAAAGCCAAATTCATAATCAGTTTTAACACTTTAATAAACACTATTCATAAACACAGCTGACTAATGGAGCTCTTTGTAAACCTTGGAGAAAGAATCTAAACACTTGACAAATTACAGAAAAATGAATAGTAGGACATATGCCTGCAGGCAAGACCAACAGAAAAGTGTAATGAATTGAACCATGATGGTTAAAATACAAGTTAGGACAGCATCATGTGTTCATGTTAGTTTATAGCACAACTCACCTGGCTGAAATATCTTATAATAAGGACTGTAGGCCACATTAAGGCCCCCCAGTTTAACTGCGACCTCATAGCGGCCAGCTTTGCGCACAGTGAATGTGATCTTCACCACATTGGACTCAGGCTCCTGAAGAACTTCCTGAGTGACGGGAATGTCCAGGGCCAGCTCGATGTGAGTGATGTTTACCCTCAAACCAACGGGTCGGTGAGCCGGAAACGGCTGACCATTTTTGTAAAAGAGCTTGTAAAAGACAAAAATACATTATTATTACACAGCTTGTTGTATACTCCGTTTGTATTGGTCAGTTACAAAAGTCAATAATTATTCCCCCATTCCCAATTATTTACATATATTAGAACTTTTGTCATCTGTACTGTCTTGAGTGGCTTTCTAAAAACAGATAAAGATTAATTCTACTGCCATAGTGCATTTTTGCCCCATTCTCCAACAACATTTAGCTGTGGGTGTGGTAGCTTAGTGGTTATGATGTGGGAATATCAAGGATTATCTCTGTGGGTTCCAATCCAGATTCCACTTGGGTTTGTTCGTTTGTTTGTTTAACACCCTGTACACTCTTAGGTTATTTACTGGGCAAGAGAGGTTACGTATGCATCTAGATGTCGATGCTAATTTTATTTATATTTGAAACTTCAGTCCGGTAATTTTTAGGTAGGCTAGGACTTTTTTTTGTGTTTGTGGGTTTCAGTGCTTTCTTCAATGTCTGTGTTTTTTTAGCAGAGTGCCGGTGCTGTATATATTTAGTGCATTCTACTAGTAGGTGTTTCACAGTCAGGGGTTTGTTGCATGTTTCACAGGTGGGTGTTGGTTCTCCCTTTATCATGTGTGCATGGATAAGTCTGGTGTGTCTAATACAGCATTTGGACATGGTGACCTGGTCTGTTCTGTGTTCGGGCCGTGATCTGCGTTGGATAGGTATGGTGGGACATATTTCCTGCAGTTTATTTCTTGTTTGAGCATTCCATTCTGTTTGCCATAGTTTTTTAATGTATGGTGTGATGAGAAGGGCAGCGTCTGTTGGTAGAAGTTTTGGATCTCGTGGTTGGGTTGCTGCTCCCTTTCTTGCCTTTTCTTTGTCTACCTTTTCATTTCTAGGGATTCCACAATGACCCGGTATCCAGCATAGACGTACGTCCCATTTTTTACTTTGAAGGAATTGTATCTTGTGTGACTCCACTGAGGTAATCATTATTAGTCCTTATAAAACAGGTAGTTCCGGCCCTTAAATCTGATTGGCTGAGCCGTTTACCCAGCCGTGACATTATTACAGATAACCCACACCTCTGACAGCTTCACATGAACATCAATGCATCATATACAATATACTTTTTATAACCGTTTTATTTATAAACTGCGTTTTATAATTTGGCCACTAGATGGAAGTATTTGATTTGATTCAGTCCCATTGACACGTGCATAAATTCAAAGTAAATAAAAGTTATAACAAAATGTTGGAAAAGGCCCATTGCTGTTCCAGCATGACTGTGCGGCAGTCCATAAAGACATGGCTGCTATGTTTGGGGGACATAATATGTAGACGTCCCAATACTTTTGGTGATAGCGTGTATGACTGCTTCATTCGTGAGTACAGCAGATCTACATTAATTGAAAGCATCTTATTTCCACTAGTGTTAGTGTGTTAACTAGGTGGGAGACGTCTGCCATAGAAGAACCCAAAATTCTGTCATAACCAAGACTCTTAACACAGGCCAGATCACAAATCCAAAGGGGAAAATGTAATAATTCCTTGATTTAGCTAATTTGCGCTGGTTAGAAAAACTAAATATTTTCCACTGCCTGCAAATGTTTATTTAAAAGTTATGTTTTAGTACTCAACTAAAAAGTTATACAACATGCTTGTACCGGTTTATTACATTTATAATAGCTTTACAATGAGTTATGTACGCAGTTCTGGAGATACCTGCACTCGAAAGCTCATAGTCTGACCAACTTCCTGTGGCTCGTTCCAGTCCCAAGAGACTTTGCAGGAGCGTGGGTCCAAATAGTTCCCACGCACATAGTCATAAATGCTGCGGTCGCCACGGCGCCCAGGGTCTTCATTTTGCAAGAAGCTGACCACACGTGCTGCAAGCTCACAAAGGAACTTGATGGTAAAGACGAATGCAATAATGGAAACGGTTATTCCACCTACAGGAGACATGGTAAAAAGAGTAGATCTGGTCAATATGACCATCATGATCATGAGGAACAGGATTTACGTATTAAATAGATGCCTTACTAATTTATTTATAGTGAAACAGCTAAAATTAAAAAGCAGAGCTAAAAATGAGTTGCTGATTTCTAGTTATGTGCCAATGTGGTAAAATAAACACAGTATTAAAATTAATAATAATAATAATATATTAACAATAAAATGCAAAATTATCAGCAATAAAATGATTTAGTTGAGATTTATTTTAGTTGAATTTAGTTGAGAACTAAAAGTATCAGCAATAAGATGCAATAAAAGTAGAAGAGCAAAGGTTCTATATCCTCTGTATCTGCTCTGTATCCTTTTTCAGATATTATTATGTACACTTATTTACATTACCATATAGATGCACTGAGACTACGGTCTGTGTTTTCGAATACTATGTACATGGTGTATTTTAAAGATTTACAAAATTATTTATTCTAAGGGCATGGTAGCTCAGTGGTTCGGTGTTGGGCTATCAATCTGAAGATAGGGGGTTCAAATCCCAGGTCCACTGAAGTTACCAATGTGGGGCCTTGAGCAAGGCCCTTAACCCTCATTGCTCCAGGGATGTTGTGATTACCCCTGTGCTCACCTTGTAAGTCGGCAAAACAACCAAGTAAATGTAATCCTTATCTTAAAACAGGATGTAATAGCTCAGTGATTAAGGTGTTGGGTTAATAATCCAAGGGTTGTGGGCTCAAATCCCAGGTCGACTGAAGTTACCAATGTGGTTCCTTGAGCAAGGCCCTTAACCTTCATTGCTCCAAGGGTTTTGTATGTAAACCTGACCCCAAACATTAAGTTGGGACACTTGTAAGTTGCTTTGGATAAAAGCATCTGCTAAATGATCTAATGTCATGTAAAGTAGGTAAAACATAGTAAACATCAACATGTATATGGACATATTATAAGTATACGCCAGTAAAATTTACAAAACTTACCAATCACGTAAAACATGAGGTCCCGTATCAAAAAGCACAGTGCAACAGTACATCCGAATATAAGCGCTCCAGCTGTGAGAAAAAGAAACAGATCAGATGATCGAAACACCAATTGAATAAATATGGCAGTACTGTCTGTGGCCTCATTTGCACTTGAAATTATTAACTTTTTATTGCCTCATATAAAAATTACACTGGCTGCTATCACCGCAGCAGTAAGCAAACGCCATTTGTAGCAGGGCCGTAAGGCATGTATCAGAATCATGTCATATCAGTTTAACTATTATAAGAATGTTTAATAAGGTTTCAACCAATTTATCTTTAAAAACAGCTGGTAAAATAAATCTCCTTAGCAGAACTCAGCTTTCACTTACTTCTGTTTTTGCAAGTAATTTCAGACATCATAAAAACAACATTTTCATCCCTATAAGCCAAGATTGACTCTCTTATACAGCCTTACTTGAAAGTATGGTTAAAAGTCGCATTGACAATTTTATAAATATTAAATTTTATTTTATTAGATTTTTTTTTTACTTTATAAATACTTTCTACTTTTATGGTGAAGTTAACTTGATGGCAATGTCTCATCTGATTATCATGACCACTTAATCATGTATTAGGGTCACAGGGGGAATGTTTCGCATCCAGGGCAGAACAATTCAAGCATTGGGCAGAAACACCCAAGATAGCGTGCAATTCTATCGCTGAGCACGCACTCACACATTCACCGGGAATCCAGCTTTGAATCCCGATATGGGTGGAGCTTCCATGTTCTCCCCTTTTCCGCCTTTCCATTATATAACACACTGTTCATGCCAACACTCACCTATGGACCACTTCTCATTGAGACGGCGCTCAGCAAGGCTATGCACCAGATCAATCTCGTACTCTTGATCTCTGCTGAACCTGGACGCTTGAAGAACTTTGACGCCTGTAGAAAGCTTGATGTAGTCCTCGTAATAATAACCCCAGGCTGCTAATGAAAGCTGTAGCTGACTGTCAAACTGGGCTAGGTCATCAAGATTAGTGCATCCCAAAGTCTTTAGCCTGCAGAAAGTAAGGTTCAACAACCTGATTAATAACAACTTAATAAAAACAGTACTTACTGTATACATACACTAGATTTAGATTTATATGAACAATTATATAAGTTCTATATAGAAGAGAAGCTGTGGCTCCTGATGACAGTCCTTAGCTGCTTGTTAAATTGCAAGAGATTTAGGACTATAGCAAGTCCTGGACAGAAACCTTCTGCGCCATCATTTGAGCATAGTACAATTGTTCCAAACTAAAAAGTTAAATGCAAAATAAATTATTATATTATACTTGCAGCATGATATATGAACAGGTCTATAAAAATGTACTTATGTGTGTCTGATCTACCACAACCCCACCATTACCATGTCTATTTCCCCAGACCGATACTTATTCATCAAGTTTGCTTCCTGTTTAATCTAAAGTTTATAATAAGTGTTTAAATTTGTCTATGTCAGCATATTTTCCCGTGCAATCCTAATAGGTCAAAAATGGAATAAAATTATTTTCTACTGTTTTGTGTCAAGCATTTTTTTCTAATGTGTGGTTATTAGATTTACACTTCCTAAGTAGTATTAGACTATCCAGCACATTTGTGAGTTTTAAAAACCTATTTAAATACGCTATAAAAATTTTACACATTTATATATATTAAAAAAATTATAATAATAAATAATAAATATATTTTTTAAATGCTGTATTTGTTAGCTGTGGACAGACTTCTGACTGATGTCATTAAGTATAAAAAGTTCAAGACAACAATGTGCTCGGTCCTGCATGAAGGCATTTAGTTTGATTTATGGTGCAGGTATTCAAAATATGTAAGCACAATAATTTACATTTGTTCCTTTTGTAGTGTCCTGCCTTGCACAATCTTCATTCTCAATAGATTACCATTGGAAATGTCTAAACTACAACTATACACATTATCCTACACAGGTCAGGCAAAGAAATTAGATTTTATAAAGCTCTTAAGCACTTAAGAGGTTGTTTAATTTAGAATAAATATACAAGACAGCACTTTCAAACCAGGCAGACCTGAAAAGGTAAACCGCACACTTAATTATACAAAGGCATGCAAACATTTCAGTGCCACCAGTCAAAATGTCACTTTAAATAAACAGATGACACAATTTTAAAGATAAAACTTTTACTTCAACATTAAAAAAAATGTTAATGAAATATTGTTTTGTAAAATTTAAAGTGATGCTTAGACAACTTATAAAAATGCTTTGAGGCTCAAATATCATAACGGGTTATGATTCTAATTACCTTTTTTTGGCCTGTTCTCTGCCATTATTAGGTAACCAACTGAAGTCAACAAGGAGATCATTTATATACCAACCATAACCATGCTTTATAATATTCTAGGAAAAGTCCATATTTAGCTGACATTGTACATTAAAAAATTATTAACTTAAGATGCTTGGAGTTGTTTATTGAATTAGTGTCACTGCAGTGCTGAGAATCATCTACCACCTTAATAAAACTTGCGTTGTGGCGGTCCTGTGGGGATCATGTCATGACAAGTGAGAGTATATAATTAAACCGACCAACAAAGCAGAGTAAAGTGCATCTTTATGGTAAGTGGAATTGACAAATGGAGTTAAAAACTAATGAGTGTATCTAACAAACAATTACAAAATAACAACCTAACTAGCAAAAGTTAAGAACGCTAACCTAAGGGAGGAATCTGGAAAGAACTGGGCTGCTGTAAATACTGCGGCACTGCAGAGAATGTTTAGCTTCTGAGAAAAACAAACCCTTCATCAGTTACTGCTGCATTGACCTCCTGCAGCTGCAGCTCAATGTCACCCAGCTGGAGAAGCATCTACTGTCCCCATGTGGACAAAATGCAAATTGTTTCAAAAATATCCTAGAAGCAAGCCATTCAGTAGGAAACCGGTTATCAGACACCTTAGTGTTTTTTTTTTTTTTTTAATTTTTCAAATTTTTTTTATTGAAATGCTGTGGACCTACGTGTGGTAGTAGTGCTCAAGGTTCTGGGAGCACAGCCACTCCTGAAAGGCAAAATCTCTGAGCAGGCGAACGTGAGCTTCAGCAATTTCCCTCCAGCGCCGCTGTTTGTTCACCACCTCCTCCAGACGAGTCAGCAGACTTAAGCTCAGCTCTTCCAGAGATTGCACATCTGCATCCACACACACATATTTGAACATAAGTAACAAATACATAAAAACACATTAACGTCCGTCGGAGCAGGATCTTTTTGAATCCGACACGAGTAACTAAGCCTGTAATAGGGATGAGCTATAAAATGTTGCATTAATTACACAAAGATTAATTACACTGACTAATGACAAAAGACTATATATATATATATATATATATATTATATATATATATATATATATATATATATATATATATATATATATATATATATATATATATATATTATGTTACATAACATACACTTACAGGACACATTATTTTGTACACTGCCTTTTGTTCCCCACACTTATTGACCACTTATCATCTTTGAACTACTTTAAACTCAACTTATTTTTGTTCCTCTTTTTGTCCATGTTATCAACAATTAAAGATGGACATTGTACTTCTAGAATTCCAGAGTGTAGTCTGTGTATTATGTATTATGAAATACATTGATGAAAATTATGAAATACAACCCTGTCCGAAAGGCAGAGTCACTAGGCAGTTTTAAGAAACTACTGAAGACGCATCTTTTTAACCAATGCCTGTTGTAGAGGGAAAAAAGGGGGGGAGGCGTAGCATCATATAACAATCAGGTTTGATCATTTTACAGTGTAGTTGGTTTTCTTCATAACTACCAACTTGTGATGTTCTCATTCGTAAGTCGCTTTAGATAAAAGCATCTGCTAAATGACAAAATGTAAATGTATTATCAGTTTTCATATCGCCCTGTTCTAGCATGTAGAGACCATTTTAAAATTGTGAGCATTTTTTCTCTGCACCAGAATTAATTCATGTCTACACTAAAACACCTGGAGATGCAACTTGCTGTTCATTCACACTGAGCTGAGTAGGCTGTCCACACTGCAGATGGTTGCTATGTTAACACAATAAAATACAATCAACAAATAAATTAGGACAACCCACGTCAAAGAAGATGAATCAGTACAGGATAGGTCATGACTCATAAGCACCAATCCAGAACTAAAACTGGGTGTCAGCAATTATAAAATTGGAACACTGTTTTCCCATTGGAACAAAGCTGATTTGTCAAACTTGTGCTATAATTATATTACCTGCCACTTTCCTCAGAATCATTGCCTTCAAGACTGCCTTCAGAATCATTTCATATTGTTAGTGATTTCTTTTTTTTAATAATTCCTTTATTTAGCAACAAAATTAGCACAAAACTTGTTGGGTGGATTTTGGAGAATTACTAATTTGCATCACTTGACATACATGACTATGAAGGCTATTTTAGAACAATGAACTCATTGTCATGTTTAAGGATTAACTTAGTGATAAAAATAGCTTTGTGGTACACTGCGTGTTCCAGTGGGAGGTTGTTCCCTCTGATTATGGATGAACATGGTCAGCAACAATACTCAAGCAAACCCTGTTAAAACCATTCTTAATCCAGTCATTGATAAAGGTTTAACTGTTTTTTTTTTTTTTTTCAAATTATAGAGTTGATACAAAAAATAAAATAGACTAAAGCTTTGTAAGACTGCATTTTGACTTACCATCAAATAAATGTTGGTGTTCAGAAAGGCTATGGCCATGAAGCCATTCTTCAATTTGACTTTCCTTGCTTTTCTTCCAACGCAATTCCCAGAAGAAAATCCATGAGACTGAGCAAAAGATGAAGGTCACCCAAAAGCGCCGGTCCATCAGATCATTTTCAATCTTGATCAGACCACTGTGTGTGAGGAAAAAGAACATCGGACTCAATATAGCTGAGCACTTTCTCTCTTTCTATCTGTAGATTCAGCTTTGGTGCTCTGGGAAGCAAAATACCTGTCTGTTCCTCAGTGTAGTTCACATCTCGTCTTCACTAGCAGAACATTTCTGCTTAAAAAAAAGAGAATATTTAATGAATATTTACAATGATATTGTGCTTTGTAACAAAATAGAATAAAGCTGTGGTTTAGGGAGAACATGGCAAAGTTTCTGTACACTGTGGTAAGGCTCCTTTGAAATTGAAATGACAAGGGAAAGGTGTAATCCAAATGCATTTATTATGGATGAACCACCCCGATGAAAACAACTACTGCATTCTTAATGCATACTTTAGATAGCTTAGATTTCAGAGTGCTTCTTTGGTATTCTGTCTCATTGGATATTAGTTTGAGTTCCCTCACACCTGTCAGGCATTTCTGAGCTGAACGACATACTGCTGACAAACGGCAAATACACCTACAGAATATAACGTACTTATAAGCTTTATGTTCTTTGGAAAACTGAATGCACCTTACACTATAACTGTTACTGAAAATTCTCACTTTATCCATCCATCATCTTCCGCTTTATCCTCTATTAGGGTCGCGGTGGGGTTCCCCATGCCCATCCAGGGGTGAACATCTCGGGCGTTGGGCAGATACACCCAGGACAGGGCGCCAATCCATCGCTGGGCCCACACTCACTCACACAAACACACTCTATATGGGGGCAATTTGGAGAACTCAATTGACTTGATCCATGTTTTTGGACTGTGGGCGGAAACCGGAGATCCCGGAGGAAACCTAGTGCTTAGAGGTGAACGTGCTAAACACTAAGCCACCGTGCCGCCCTTATTCTCACTTTATCAATTATCAAATTATTAGCATTATTACCCTTAAAACCATTTAAATTCCCGTTGAGTTATTTGTGAAATTCCTACTATTTATTTTGAAAGTCAGAAGGCAGACAAACAAGAATACGGCAGGATGACAAATAACAAATTTAGAACCACAACGCAATAAACCAAACACCCAGAGGAAACAAACCTCATCTCATCATCTTAACCACTTAGTCTTATGCTGTGGTCCAAGAAGTTACGTTTCAGAAGCCCAAGACGTTCAAGACGCCCAGGACAGGGCACCAATCCACTGCTGGGCATACACTCACTCACTCACTCACACACACACACACACACACACACACACACACACACTAAAAAGGGGAAACTTGGAAAATCCTTGTTTTTGGACTGTGGGAGAAAACCAAAGAAAACCCTGGCAGACATGGGAAGAACATAGAAACTCACTCAGATCGAGATTCGAACCTGGATCCCCAGAGCTAAGATGCAGACGTGCAAAACCTACGCCACCATGCCAACTGGAAAGAAATCAATCAGGAAATCATATTCCCGCAATTTTAACTTAAATTTCAGCTCTTAAGGTTGACGGGTAATACAAAATCCAGTGCATGCTTCTGTGATGCATTTCTACTCCAGAGACTATATGCTTTTGTCAGCAATTATTTGCCTTGTCTTACAACATTCAATGACGTGAATGTTAAGAGCCTTGACACAGCCATGAACTGGTTTTTAACAAAGCTAAGATTATATCTTTCATTTTGAAATTTTAATAAATGACCAGTTAAAATGTATAGCATTGGCAGTTTCTTTACCTTGCGCAGTTTAAAAAACAGGATCGTGTTTATCCAAAGTAGTTCAACTTTGCTCTCTTGATGTCACCTATTAGCAAACTAGCTTCTTAAATCTGGTTGGATCCACCCAGAGAGGTTTCCACTGGATTTACTGGTTTGCTCAGCAGGACTCAGTTAGTGATGTCATAAATAGCTATATTGTTAACAGCAAATGCCAATTTATCTCATTACCATATTGTCCACCATACACCAAATGTATAAATTTCTTAAGCACAGCTCATGAGTATATTGTGTGTATAATATTTATTGTATAGTGGTTGTACATGTAGCTTCCCTCAGGTCAGCGCTTTAGCCAACAGAGGATAAAGACCACCAGACAGCCCTAATAGAGGATAAAGCGGAAGATAATCGATGGAATATTTGCATTATTGTACCATTACCGTGTTTTTTTGCTACTGGCTGCTAAAATTTCTCCAGAAAAAAAAATGAAGTATTCTATCTCTCTCTCTCTATCTATCTATAACCTTCTGGATTAATTAAGCCATAACCCACACGCTCCCTGCATTTACATATTTGAAAGTGTTTTTATTTTAGGTTGCTCATACATAGTTCACTTCTTGGGGAATGGTCAGCTGTTCTTCTCAGGCCTTTGAGATAAATATTAATATTATAAATATTAAACCCAGGGCAGCACAGTGGTTTAATGGTTAGCATGTTCTCCTCTCAGCGCTGGAGATTCCCGGTTCGAATCCCAATCTGGGTGGAGTTTCCATGTTCTCCCTGTGTCCGCGTGGGTTTCCTCCGGGTTCTCCGGTTTCCTCCCACAGTCCAAGAACATAGATCAAGAATATTGATTTCTCTGCCCCATATAGAGTGTATTTGTGTGAGTGAATGTGCCCAGGGTTGGCGCCCTGTCCTGGGTTTGAGGCGCTCTCCCCTGGATGGGCATGTGGAACCCCCCCAACCCTACTAGAGAATAAAACGGGAGATAATGGATGGATGGATGGATGGATGTAATGCACACATTTATTTTGCTTTCAGTGGAAAACACACACACACACACATATATATACATACATACATACATATATATATATATATATATATATATATATATATATATATATATATATATATATATATATATATATACATACACACACACACACACACACTGCATTTACATATTTGTAAGTGATTTTTATTAGTAAATATTAAACCCCTGAACATCACTCTGCTTCAGGTTTAGCGTCACTGCTAGCTGTCTTTTTTCGCTTTCACCAAGAACCAGATTTCTCATCCAAACTACCACCACGCACGACTTTAACAGACATTCTGAGGTAATGACCTCTAAACGCGGTTTTAACGCAGAGATCGCGTTACCTGCAGGACTCCGACCCGCTGCGCGTCCACTGCCGTCCGGAACAATCGCAATATGTATCGGTGGCGCCCGCTGATGACGTCAGGTACTACGTCGATTTCTCCGCACACGAGGGTTTGTAGCTAAATGCTACAGGAGATACTAAAAATCAACAAAAATGGTATGTTTTCTAAGATCGCCTTTAAGTATAGATTTTATAATCTGTTAAAACATTTTTAATGTTGTTTACTGTTGCCGTTCGATGACCTGAAGTTATCTTCCAGCTGTTATTAGCCATGATGCTCATTAAAGCCCTTTATTATCGTGTTTCGTACAAAGCTGACTTTTTTGCCTAATTGTTATGATTTTGAGATCTATTAAGGGGGGTGTTGTCTGTTTTAAATGATTTTAGTGGTCCAAATGTTAATAAAGATGGAAATGATTGGATGTACAAAACACAGCCTCCAGAAATTTTATATTAACTTATATTTGCTGTTCGAATCCCCATCTGGGTGGAGTTTTCATGTTCTCAGCGTGGGTTTCCCTCGGGGTTCACTGGTTTCCTCCCACAGTCCAAAAACATGGATCAAGTCAATTGAGTTCTCCAAATTGGCCCATATAGAGTGTGTCTGTGTGAGTAAGTGTGTGCCCAGCGATAGATTGGCGCCCTGTCCTGGGTGTATCTGCCCAGCGCCCGAAACATTCTCCCCTGGATGGGCATAGGGACCCCCCCCCCCGCGTGACCCTAATAGAGGATAAAGCGGAAGTTAATGAAAGTAAAGCAGGAGATACTTATTTAATATATGCTGATCTCATCTGTTTAATCATCCTAGTTTCACTGAAATAAACATAATGCTGAAAAGTAATGCTTTCAAAAATCCTTATATATTAATGATGAATTTTGCTGACTGTGCTTAAACACATTTACACTGTGCAGTAAAACACACACTGGTGTGGTGGGTAGCCTTGTATATGGCATCCAGGGAGCATTTTGGGTTAGGTGCCTTGCCCAAGGGCACTTCATCCAAAGTACTTGTTTGGACCGGGAATTAAACCTAAGAAAATGACTGTTCCTTAATCACAAACATCCAATTAGGGAGCTATAATATTTGAAACTTATCATTTATGATGAATTTAATCTCAGTAAAGCTGCAGATCTGTTTTGGTAATCGTTTCATTTTTACTTCTGAACAGGGAAAGCAGAAAAAACAGAAGTATGCTGTGATGAAAAGAATGATCAGCTTAAAGGACCAAAGAATGTAGGAGTTAATTCAAAACTGTATGAATAGTATACTGATTTTTGTGTAGTGTTGCTGAAATGAACTACTCGGATTTACAGAAGTCTAATTTAGTTGTTTTTTTTCTTCTTCCAAGAAAAGAGAAGGACAGGCAGAAAACTCAGAAAAAGAAGAAAGAAGATCCCTCAGCCATTAAAGAGAAAGAAGTGTAAGCATGATTGCAGACCATTAAAGTTGTGCTTAATTGTGTAGTCTATCTCTAGCAGACTCCAGATGTGAGCCTGTAGTCAATAGGCCGCTGTAGTCGTGTGTCATTGTGTACAAATATGGAACACATTTTATGGTCTATTTTCACTTTAGTTTCATAGAATTTGGACAAATTTTTGACTACAACATCAATATGCCTCCTACTTAAATAGACCCTTTAAAAAAAGCCTTATTTTTCAATAATTTTACCCCACTGTTAGAATACTGATTCTGACAGTATTCTAACAGGATTCTGACCTATCTCAGGCCACGTCACTAGCAAGCACCAGATGTGTGCTTGAAGACCATTCGGTAGTCTTCATTATGACATTATATAACTGTCTAAGATTTGTTCAAACTATAAAACTTTTTCATCCTAGGCCAAAATACCCATCATGCATGTTCTTCCAGTACAACACTCAGCTCGGTCCTCCTTATCACATCCTCGTGGACACCAACTTCATCAATTTCTCCATCAAGGCCAAACTGGATGTGATGCAGTCGATGATGGATTGCCTTTATGCCAAATGTAAGTAAACACAAAGTTGAGTGGTTTTTGCCCTAAACTAAGGGAGATGTGGATTAAGTTTTCTGGGTTTTTTTGTCTTTAGGTATTCCTTGCATCACAGACTGTGTCATGGCTGAGCTTGAGAAGCTTGGAATGAAATACAGAGTAGCACTAAGGTACCATGTTCAGTCCTTTGTGTTCAGTAGGTTTTTCTGGTTTCATAGTCTCACAGTCCTTATGCGATATAGTGCTGACCAATTCCTTAACATTTGCAATTTTTTAAATTTCCATCAGTAGATTTTTTTTATTTCCTTTCGTTTCACTGATTAAGCATTTCTGACATTTGGTTAATAAATTTACTCCTTTTAGGAGATCCAAAAGTTATGATAATTAGGCCTATCCGAACACAATTCAAAGCCCATTTTGGGGATGCCTCGTTTCATAGGGTCTTGCTGAACACTCAGTTCTTTTTTTATTTACCAACAATTTTGACAGATTTCCGATGAGCTCTATAATATCTCTTACTCCACCAGACATTTCTTAAAGATAAAGTTTTTTTTTATAGTTTGCCTATTTGTTCTCAACTTAGTTCTTGAGTTACCAGAACTGGTCTGAACTGGAGAAATGTAGAACTGGACAAAACTCCCACACATACTTCTGATACCAAAAATGGTCAAAATTGCTGCTAATACTTTGCACACTTTTTTGTTTTACATTTATTGACAATTGCTGCTAAACATACTGGTTTTATTTATAACTGTATTTGCACCTTGTGGCTCACGCCACTAGGCGGTCACCTGCACTGTTCCCTTCCAGTTCCAGTTATTGTCCTGTATATTGACCTGTATTTATTGTAATTCTTGTTTTGCACTATTTGCACACATGCACTTCATGTTGGGTCGTGTAGTTGCTGTTCTGTGTGGCACCATGTTCCAGGAGAAAATTGTTTCTTTATAACTACTGACTTGTGATGTTCTCATTTGTAAGTCGGATAAAAGCGTCTGCTAAATGACTAAATGTAAATGTAATTTGTTTCGTTCCACTATACACTGTACACCACTTTATACTGTTGGATTAAAAAAAAAAATACTTGAGTGCCAAATATGTGCGCAGTTGCATGCCGCAGTATGAATTCTGTACATTAGCCAGATTTAAAATTGAGAGCCGTAACGAAACATTAAGGCTGAGGGTTTAGGTTCTGCCCCAGCTGAGCTGCCAATGATGGACCAGTAATTTTTCAGCACTATGTACACATTACTATCTACACAAATTCCAGGCGATTTTATTGAAGGTGAAATGTTTCTTTAACTGAAGTTGGTTGCCCTCTTTGTAGGATAGCCAAGGATCCACGCTTTGAACGTTTGCCATGCTCACATAAAGGAACATATGCTGATGACTGCTTAGTCCAAAGAGTCACACAGGTAGGAGTGTAGTGCCATCTGCTGGTTAATCTGAATTTTACTGGCTATAAAAATATTTCTGTAGATCACAGAATGTCATGTCAAAGGCTATTTTGTCTCTGGGTTTTTAGCATAAGTGTTACATTGTGGCTACAGTGGACAGAGACCTGAAGAGAAGAATCCGGAAGATTCCAGGAGTCCCGATCATGTACATCTCCAATCACAAGTAAGCAAATATTTAAGTGAAATATGATTTTTAAATGTGAAATAGTGGCTTAGTGTTGGCATGTTCACACCCCCCACACACCCACCCCGCAACCCTAATATAGGAGTAAGAGGAAGATATTGGATAAATTGAAGATTTTATGTATTGCAGTATTTCAAAATATACATTTTTAGTTTAATCAGGATTTGCAGATTGCTGTAACTTGTAAGTTTCTGTAATAATCTCTTTGTCCGTAAGAGGATCTACCAAGTTAAGATTTTCTGCAGGAGATTCTAGTACTAATATGATTTACTTACAATATTCAGAAATATTTCTTTGTAAATTGCCTGGATTCTGCACCTAAACGTGTAGTAAAGTATCTAAACATATTTATTTGTTCATTGTACAATTACATTTTTTACAGCATTGTAAGTGTTTTATAAAAAAATCCATACCATATTTAAACCAAATTTGAATGACTATTGTAAGTAATGCCAATTTTTATGCATTTTATCTTAACAGATACAACATTGAACGAATGCCAGACGATTATGGTGCTCCAAAATTGTGATATTAAAGTCCTCTTGCTTTTCAGTTTAATTTTGTATTCATTGATCTTTTGTCAGTACCATGTTCCCTAGTACCTATTTTTTCCTGAACACCGATGGTGTAAAAGTTGTAAAATGTTATGTGAACTTGTGTGAATCTATAAGGAGTGTGAAATTAAAATGCTGTATGCAACTGCAATAAACTGAGCAGGTGTAAATAACAAAAAAAATATTAATGGGCTGTAAAAAATTATAGTCACAAATAACCTGAATCTTAGAAAACACAAGTCTGTAGTTAAGGAGAAACCAGCTACACTTTAGTATAATCTAACCTGATCTAATTTTAATACCTAGATTTTATTTTATAGCAAGTGCTTCTGACGGAGATGTGTGTTGACTTGTTTCTTGAAGCTGCTATATATCTGCTATATATGTTATTACAGACAGAGTTGGAAAGATCATTTAAGCATTTATCAGAAATGGAAAACAGCAAAATTAAAAATAAAACGCCTTTTAATTGTAATGCATTAAGTTTATATGCATTACAACTAAACTTATTTAGTTGTAATGCATATGTAAAACTTGGTACCTCCCTTATTATATTGCTTTTGTTTTGTGACTTTTATCCAGAGTCACATTTCATGATACAATCCAGGTTAAGTGCCTTTCTTCGGGTTTCAGCTGTGACAGTTTGATAGTAATGATGCTTGAACTATATATAAACTTTCCAGTCTTTGATCTGGCCATGAAATCATCTAACCACCACCTGAGTATTTTTTTATGTATAACTGACAGCTGTCATTCTTTCAGTGCTTTTAATACTGAGAAAATTGTCAAACTTTGTTAAGTTTTCTTTCTTAAAGTAAAATGTGTCCTCAAATACTCTAAATCAGAGGTGTTAAATTCAATTGCACCAGGGTCAAAACTAAAAACACACACTTTAGGTCACGGCCCGAACAGGATAAACCTTTATTGAACATGCTAAATGTAAATGTTTTCTGAACATGAATAGAAATAAAAAGACAGGGATATTATTCCACAATAAATTAACTTTATATAGCTTAAAATATTTTGCTTTCTATAAAATATCTAAGTTATAACGGAACATGAACAAAATCAAATGCAAAGTATGCTTTTAAAAATAACAAATCAAAACATTCAGTTTTATTTGCTCTTGGGCCATTTTGGAAAAATCAACTTAAACTTTGTGATTTTTACTTTTGTGGAAAGCATCATTTTTTTATTTTTTTATTTCCTGTTTTTTTGCAGCATGTTCAGAGTTGTAACTTTTACCATTTTGAGATTATTTATAGCGAGCAAAGTATTTTATGTCATATAAAGTTTAAGTTTATTTATTATGAAATAATATTCCTATTCATGCTTAGGAAACTTTTACTAAAAGTGTGTTCAATAAATGTTTGTCCTGTTCGGCCTGCGATCTTAAGTGTGCTTTGGGTTGGTCCCTGGTGCAATTAAGTTTGACACCCCTGATATAGATGGTTGAAATGAGGTGGCCCATCCTTCTTATTAATAAACTTCTAATGACTGAATTAAGTTTGGAGCATATTACACACATTAAATTATGGTCACACATTTGTGCCAACACAAAACCCATAAAAGCAATCAGGGATTTAAGGACCTGCTTTGTAGGGAAATTTGAGTGACATTTTTATTCAATCAGAACTCCAATAAACAACTTTGTAACTTGAGTGTAAATTATGCCTTCTTATCCACAAATAGTGCACAACTTAACATGAATTCTTACAGCTGGATGTTAAAATTCTTCTGAAAAATAATAGTTTCATGTCCTTGTTATATTTTAGAATGTAGAATCTGTTCTTTAATAAATACAATATGTTTAGCTGCGGGCTGTTAAAGCTCCATTGCTGATGATCTTATACATGATCTTTGTTACAGACTGTATTGTTCATGGATCGTTAATTATAATACGCATTAGATCGGTTTAGCATCTGGCCGCGGGCCGGGCTTCATCTCAAATAAGGCCTTTTGAATAGTTATTCCACTTCGTAGGGTACATGTCACACACTAGCTTAGTGCACTTGTTTTAGCGGAATAGCTGTTTCAAATTCAGCCTTCCAAATCCGTTTCGACTGCTCATGCGCAGTAGCGCGCTTTATGGGCGTGTTCAACAGGGCAGTTCGAAGCTTAAAATTATAAAGTCGGCTCAGATTTTGAATCAGACTTTGGGAATCGAATTATTTTGAACGATTCATTTCAATGTTTCGAAAATAATATCGAATTAATAATTTCAAAAACGACAATCTTGTAAAGTCTTGTTTGTAAAGTAAATATTTAAAAGTATTTAAAAACTTTAAGGCATTAATAATGCATGATTGTTCAGTTCAGTTTTACTTAAACAGGTCAAGCACTTGCAACAATACAAAATAAACTCAAAGCGGCTTCAGGTTAAATAAGTAAATGAAAGCATAATACACAAATTCAGCAACAACAGTGTATAAACAAAAGTTTATAAACAAAACACCTGAATGTGACATAAGGTAACATGCAAAATACTACAAGAAGTTGTAATATTATAATAATATGCAGAAGTAGGGCGGCACGGTGGCTTAGTGGTTAGCTCGTTCGCCTCTCAGCGCTAGGGATTCCCGGTTCGAATTCCCATCTGGGTGGAGTTTCCATGTTCTCCCCGTGTCTGCGTGGGTTTCCTCCGGGTTCTCCGGTTTCCTCCCACAGTCCAAAAACATGGATGAAGTCAATTGAATTCTCAAAATTGCCCCATATAGAGTGTGTCTGTGTGTGTGAGTGTGTGCCCAGCGATGGATAAGCATTTATTGGTCTCACAATGAGGAAAGCTCTGAGCAGCAAAAAATGACAGTATTTGGGGAAAGTTACACATTTATGTCTAATATATATTAAGAGAAGTAATTAAAAAAGAGGGTGGCACGGTGAAGCACATTTGCTCCTCAGCCCCGTGTCCGTGTGGGTTTCCTCCAAGCTCTCCGGTTTCCACCCAAAATCCAAAAACACGGATCAAGGTCGACTGAATTCTCCAAATTACCCCATATAGAGTGTGTTTGTGTGTTTCAGGGTGAGTGAGTGAGTGAGTTTGTGCCCAGCGATAGATTGGCGCCCTGTCCTGGGTGCCCGAAATCTGCCTAGTGCCAGAAATGCTCTCGCCTGGATAGGCATGGGACCCCCCCCCCCCCCACCGCGTGACCCTAGCAGAGGATATTATATATACAAAAATATTTACAAAAGTATATACAAAATAAAATCTATTATGACATATAAAACAGAGGGGAGGCAATAGAAAAATTCAGCACCAAAGTAATGCACTAGAAATGAACCAAAAATAAGGACCCCTGCATCCCCTTATCATCAAAATTTAAATAAGAATACTTGATTAATCACCAGGTGAAATTGCAGTTGTTACACATGCACCATTTACAGAGTTTACAGAAATAAGGATTAAAAAAACATAACAATATACAAACATAATAACCATAAATTAGCAGTGTTTTAGTCTTTTTTATTGGATTACATGTCATGTATATAACTGTATTTTATTTATAATTATTTTTATTATGAGTAAGATTTTTATGACTTTTTTGGTATTACATATATAAGGACAGTAAAGTCAGAAAGTTAAAAAGACTCATTCATTTCCTTATCTTCTTCTTAATCCTTTATTAGGGTCCTGGGTATTCCCCATGCCCATCCAGCTGAGAACATTTCGGGCACTGGGCAGATACACCCGGGACAGGGCGCCAATCTATCAGTGGGCACACACTCACACAGACACACACAACCACACACCATATGGGGCAATTTGGAGCATTCAATTTACTTCAATTGAATCCATGTTTTTTCTGTGGGAGGAAAACAGAGGAGAACATGGACACTCCACCCAGATTGCCATTTAAACCCAAGAGAGCTAAGAGGCAAATGTATATAAATTCTGTATCCTTTCAACTTTCTGTTGCTGTTGTAACTCAGTGAATTCCCCCATCATGGGAGCAATAAAGAATTAAGTAAACATGGTGTAGAATGTAAATACCTTAAACCTACAGGTTTTTTGTATGTTTGTTTTTCATTTTTATTTTACATTTTTTATTTATTTATTTATTTATTTTTGCTGTGGTGTATAAATTTTATCTGTAGCAGTTCTGTCGCCAGGGTTCGATTCACAAGATTTTGAATCGACTCTAATTTCGAATCGGTTGTTTTAAGAATCGACTCTTTTTGGAACACCACCCAGTCTCTGTGAGGACAGTATGGAGCGCTATTTGTTTGGCGTTTGTCTGTTTCACTGCTGATTAAACCTCAACATTAGAATAAAACAGTTAGAAGATGTCTCTCAGTTTGCCTCGACTAAATATAGCAGAAATATGAGCCGGAATGATTTATTCAGCAGCTTGGACCGAACTGAACGACCTCCGCAATAGAGTCGCTATATTCATTAGATCTGGTACTTTTTATCCTCATTATCAGATAATTAATGTTTAACCAATGAGTATGTCATTTGTTGTTGTTTTTTTTAAATATTTTTTCTATTTGTAATGTTTTCATTTAAAAACGCATGACAACAATATAACTGCCGCGTGTCTAACGGTTTATATTGTTAATTATATTTAATTGCTTTATAATAAATAATTAGTTTCTTTTTACTGGTGTATTTTATAATTTAATTTATTAGTCTATTCATTTTCTTAACTAAACCGTATAACCGGGAACTTAACTGTATACGAACTGTGGACAAACGATACTGAGAAAACGATGTAGACGATATATGTAAGACGATATTTAGTTTTTACAATATACTAGTATGTAAAATAAACTATATCAATTATTATAATAATTTCACATATCATTTATAGTCGATTTACCACAAAATATTTTGTAAAAGAAAATCAACATGATTTTTTTACTCCTCAAATTTGCATCGTAAATGTGTTTTTTTTTTGGATTTCTGTAATCAAGCCGACATGCTGGACTCTTAATAATACCCTGTAGTTCAGACCTGTTTTCAAATCATGATGCAGCTGTGTCTAGCTGTCTTGTTATGACCACCCCATGCCTGTCACATGTTGTGGACGGGTCCATGATTGCACGTCTCCACGGAGACCGATGGACAAGGCAGGAATTGGGATCTGTCTAAGTCAGCCTTACTCCCGGTCAAGGATCCCAGCGATGGCCATGCAGCGGACCGCCGTCAGCCTGGACGGCGTAGAGGAGAGAGACGAGGAGCAGGAGGACGACGGTGAGGAAGATCTGCGAGATGGAGGGATTCCATTCATTGTGAACCGAGGTGGGCTGCCAGTGAATGAGGAGACATGGGAGCAGATGTGGCAGCATGTTTCCCGGATTCACCCAGATGGAGCGGAAGTGGAGGGAAGGATCCGGGGTGCTACCGACCTGCCCAAGGTTCATTAATTCATTCATTATATTATGCTTAATACTCTACTAGGGTTGCCCATCCAGGGGAGAACTTTTTGGGTGCTGGGCAGATACACGCTGGGCACACTCACTTACACAGACACATACACACACAAACACAGTCAATATGGCCAATTTGCAGGATTCAGTTTACCTTAAATCCATGTTTTTGGACTGTGGGAGAAAAACCACGCAGACACGGGAACAAGTAAACCCAGATGGGGATTCGAACTTGAATCCTGCAAATCCGGCGCTGGGAAGATACACCCAGGACGGGGCGCCAATCTATCGCTGGGCACACACTTACACATACACACTCTATATGGGGCAATTTGGAGAACTCGGTTGACTTGATCCATGTTTTTGGACTATGGGAGGAAACCGGAGAACCCGGAGGAAACCCACGTGGACACGGGGAGAACATGGAAACTCCAACCAGATGGGAATTCCTAGTGCTGAGAGGTGAACATGCTAACCTCTAAGCCATTGTGCCACCCTGAAATAAGCTCAGTCTCCTATTATTTAATGTTTAACATTGTTCTAGATTTCAGATTAATGTTTCATGTTGCATGGGCTCCAAAAAGCCTTAAAACCAGAATAAACAAAAACATGTTAATGTAAAGAGTTTTGGAACTATTTTGGCCAGAGATTAAGTTTGATTTGAGAGATTTAGTTTGAATTCAAATGTCATTGCTTCACTGACTGTAAAACACCAGAACTTCTTGTTAATAGAAACAAATCAACATCAAAGTATGTGTCTTTCTTTATTGAGGTTATTACATTACAATTAAACGAGTTGAATTCTGACAAAGTGATTTTGCCCCAAAGGGCACTATTGTCAGAAGGAATAAAAAGATTGACCACTAACATAAAAAGTTATCTCATTTTTTTCCCCACAGATTCCTTTGCCTACTGTGCCTACACACCAGCCAACCACCAGTATTCCCCAGCGCCTCGAAGCCATACAGAAATACATCAGGGATTTGCAGTATCCTTTGAGTGGCACTTCACAGTTAAAAACCCATTAAAGATGCAACAACTGTTTTGTTTTTTTTTAACTAGAAGCGCCACGATTCTCTGCTTTGCAGTACTGCAACATGATTGGATGAGTGGATCGTTGTGTGAATGAATAGGTGTACAGGTGTTTCTAATAAATTATTAGTGAGTATATGGTAATTAATGGTAAGTGAGACCATTACAGGTGATCTTAACACCTCTAGAAGTTCCTTAGCAGGCTAATAAACAAGCATAAATATATTAGAATAAAAGGAAAGTCTCAACATAAATTATGTACTTCTCTTAATTTACATATACAGTCATTTGCTTAGTCATGGATTTTATGATTTTAAATTGAAAAAACACTAAATTGATTTATTGTGTTAGTTATAGGCTTGTGGTTAAGCAACCGGCCTGGTGACCTGAAGGTCCCCGGTTTGATTCTCAGTCCCACCAAATACTATGGCTACTAAAACTTTACCACCTTAACCATGTTACCCAGGTACAATCACACTGGAACCCAGTTCTTTGAGATCAAGAAAAGCAGACCTCTCACAGCGTGAGTCCCAAATCATTTCTTATTTGAATTTAGTTTTAATTTTAAAACTAGACAGCTAGTTTTAAAGACTACTAGACTAGACTGCAGCTGTCGATGGCTACCTAAAATTTGTTATTGCGCATTCCAGTTCATACTGTTTTCGGTGTTATTGATGGTTTTTTGTCTGTGGTCAGCACATGATTCTGCAAAAAAATGACAACCAAATCACAAGGACCTGCTTTTAGCTGCCTTTCTTTACACAGGAATCTTAGCTCAGACCCTGTACCCTGTTCCTGTTTTAATTGTATTATAAGCAGAGGAGAAACAGGAAGCAGGTGTATTTGAGTATTTAAGGCTCAGAGGAGGTTATTTAAGTCTAGTAGCACACCAAACCTGCGGAAGCTGGTTTAGTCATATGGTTACTATGACCACCAGCTACTATTTAACACCTATAATCCAAGATACACAGTGCGTCTTAAAAATTTGTAAACCCATTTAATATTGTAAGTATTTCATTCATTTATTCATTATTTTCATTATTCATTCATTATTATATTGCGCTTAAAAAACTCATCTAATAATATGTATTTTGTTCATATCTTGTCATCTTTTGCAGGTTGATGGACATTGCTAAAGAAATGACCAGAGAATGTCTACCAATCAAATGTCTGGAGGCTGTAATCCTTGGAATGTATCCTTTCACATGGAGTTCTCTTGATGACAAATGGATTCTGTTATAATTTTTAATGTCTTTAAACATTTAAACCAATATAAAGGCAAGTTTAATGAGTTCCACTTATCATATAGAATTTCATTTATTCCCTTTACTTAATTCTTTAGTAAGGAATTATTATTATTACAGGTATTATTAGGGTGATTTTCAGTATAGTAGTAGCACTTTAGCAGTGATACTGTTGTGTTTTTCTAGTATGACTGTAACAAACAGTAACAGCAATGATACTAAAGTATTAAACACTCCAGCCAGCAGTGTCAACCCTAAGATTAGAAAATGACTAACATAAACCGTGCAGCAGCAAATGAGATGCTGTCTCTGGTATTACATGCGCACACTAAAGTGAATTTCCCACATTGTGGGACAAATAAAGGATTATCTTATCTTAAGAAACACCACCACCACATCATTGGGACTGCACTGCTGAGAATATTGTGATTTTTGGGTATTATTATTTGAAAATAACAGTGATCACTATTAGAGATGGGTTGCACAGTGGCTTAGTGGTTAGTACATTCACCTCCCACCACTGGGCATCTGGGTTCGAATCCCAATCCCAAGTCGAGTTTAATGTTCTACCAATGTCCAATTGGGTTTATTCCCATGGTCCAAAAACATGGATTCAATGAAAATTGAATGATCTAAACTGCCCTATATAGTGTGTTTGTGTGTCTGTGTAAGTAAGTGTGCCCAGCAAAAGATTGGCGCCCTGTCCTGGGTGTATCTGTCTAGTGCCCGAAACGTTCTCCCCTGGATGGGCATGGGGAACCGTAGTAGAGGATTAAGCAGAATGAATACAAGTAGAATACTTTAAAAGATAGATACCTCATGATTCTCAGACTTCAGTAACATCACATCTCCACCCTTAGAGAAAGTACCAGATTTTTTAACTGCACAAGTTAAAACTGTAGGTAAAGCCTCATTACAGTCTAGTTTATCTCAAAGCAGTTTGGTGGTATCAAACCCAGGGCTCTATGAACAATTTTTTTACACATCAAATTTATTAAACCAATGGTCAAAAGCCTTTAGTGCAACATGTCATGATGCTCAAACCCTCAACCTTGAACCTTACCAACGTTGTAGACATATGCATTGTATTCTTTAACCAGACCCTCAGTTACCTCACCAACAGCATGCCATCGGTGGAGCGCTTCCCCATCAGCTTTAAAACTCAGTTCTCAGGGAGCCATTTTCGCCACATAGTGTTAGGGATCCACAGCAGCGGTCGGTTCGGGGCGCTGGGGATCAGTCGGCGTGAGGATCTGATGTTCAAGGCGCTGGAATACCGCACACTTGCCGACCTGCTGCAGGAGTTTCAGACTGCCTATCAGGGTTACTGGCACACACTGCGCAAGGTGAATATTGGCCAATATGTGTCACATGACGCACACAGTGTGGAGCAGATTGAATGGAAGCACTCGATTCTTGATGTTGACAAACTTTCAAAAGAAGAGCTCAAGAAGGAGCTGGAGCGCCATACACGTGACATGAGGCTTAAGGTGAGCAATAAGTGTCAAAGTCAAATATACATAAGCTATATGGAAACATATACAATCGGTTAAGTAAGAGATAACATGCAGAAGGTAACACAATGCAACCTGATAGAACGTGTTAATGCATTGAAGCCAATTTGAATTCAACAAAGCTGTGATCAATGATTTGAAACACCAGAGTTTGATATAGGGGCGGCACGGTGGCTTAGTAGTTAGCATGTTCGTCTCTCAGCGCTAGGCATTCCCGGTTCGAATCCCCATCTGGGTGAAGTTTCCATGTTCTCTCTGTGTCCGCGTGGGTTTCTTCCGGGTTCTCCGGTTTCCTTCCACAGTCCAAAAACATGGATCAAGTCAATTGAGTTCTCCAAATTGCCCCATATAGAGTGTGTATGTGTGCGGGTCTGTGTGAGTGAGTAATATAATATTAAGCGGAAGATAATGGATGGAGTTTGATATATTGTTCAGTGTAATTGTGTTGATGCCAAAATGTCAAAGGCTTAAAGGCAAACTTGTGGATATTTTATATCCAACCAAATTACATTACACAAATAGCCCTTACAGTACAAAAAGTATAAAATGTACACATAGGCAATAATGTGTATATTATACTGGTCAAAAGTTTGGACACGCCCCCTTCTTGCCCCATTCTATTTTTTCTTACTATATAGATGGACATTGTATTTTTACAGTTACAGATTGTAGTCCATCTGTTGCTTTTTTTGTTTTTGTTAGTTTCTTGTTGGTTCTTTGTTGTTTCTCCATTGGTTAGGATCATCACAGAACAGATATAATTTGTGCGGTTGATTGTTTATTGTCAGTTCTGCACTGATGTGGTGAGGGGGTTTTAGTGCAGCAGTGCTGCTGTAGTTTAATTCAAACACCTCAGTGACACTGCTGGGATAGGAATAATGCACCAACCAAATAATACCTGCTCTGCGGTGGTACTATTGGGCTCCTGACCATTAGAGAACAGATTAAACACAGTATGTAATGTTTTCCACAAACAGATGGACTACAGTGTGGACTTTTAAAACTACAAAGTACATCTTTATGGTACGTGAAACTGAGAACATAGACAATAAGTGGAGCAAAAATCAGGCATGTTTAAACATTTATCTGGTACTAAACATTGCTTGTCACCGGTATTGCACAGATTTCGGAATAAACATTCATATAAGTTATGAAATTAAAGTTATAATGTCCATAGTATATTAAATAGACATGCAATAGGACACTATTTGTTGGTTCCTCCTTTTAAACATTAAACCAGCATTACATCATACCAACAAACTGTGAATTTTTTGGTTTACATTTGACCTAAATGCATGCTGACATTCTACACTCAAAGCTCTGATCGTTTTTCAATAGCGGTTCCACTAAACCAGAAGAAATGGAAAGAAATTTCATTCAGGTATAATGTATTTATTTACTTTCCCCTTACTTTGGCATTGCACATGACTTCGAACATCATCGACTGATGGTATTAGAAAGGCCATTGCATTTAATTGACACGTTTCCATTAGTGAGGGAAAGAGTTTATCGGTCTGCTTCCCCCTCTTAGCACTTTCTAGTGCTCCCTTCCTCAGATGCTCACTTTACATGATTGTGGATGATTTGGAATGCATGCTAACGTCTTAAATCACTTGAACTGATTGATGTGTGCGGTCTGGGTGGAGGTTGGAGAGGTATCAAGTGTACAGAATTCTGCCAACGTCAATTATATGACTGAATACTGCGAGAACATACTGGGCCTGTTAGCACAGTATCGAACCTCTAAGTTGCAGCTGTGTCTGCTGTGGCTTATTACAGCTCAGCAGCTTTTGTCAGGATAATTTCCTCAAGCTCAAGTGATTGGTCTGAAGTCATTCAGAAGTGCAGTCATTCAATCAATATTGTGGTTTTGCGATATGCTATAAGTAATAATTACCCATCCATTACACTTAAGGTAGCTTGTTAGAGTTCTTTAAATAGCTTTTCCCCTTTGCGCAACTAATACAGCCATAACCCATTTGGGAAATGTTTGCAAGATTTAGATGTGTCTTTGGGAGCAATTGACATTTTACGGTCAATATATGGACATTTCTTCAAACAGGAGACAAAAAAGTGCTTTTTAGTCTATACAGTTCTAGGGACTTGGGGAATAAAAATCTACCCATTGGGGAAGTTTCTACTGAACTAGACACCTTAATATGCTTCTCTTTCTTTTCACATTGCCAGTGAATTTAATAAAGTGCTGTAACCCTTTTTTAATCACAATCACATCGACACGCTTAGAGACAATACCATATTCTTACTGCACAGGTTGTGTTAGTCCACCTTTAATTCTTTTTAAGAAAGCAGTTCTTTGAGCCAGGACACTGCACAATGTTTCTCCATACCATATTTATTTAATAATGTTTTAAAATATTCAGTCACAGCATTTAACAGTTCCTCAGTCTTACAAACACAACATGACAATCACATCTACATCCTCAGAGACAGTACCACATTGTTGGTTTCAAAAAACAGAAAAAAGGGCTATTTTTTTCCATAATTTCTTCAGGCACCTTAAAGACACACTGTATTCCTATTTAAAGGTAGCTGTTGTTTTCATGTTTTCTACTGTTTTATCACAGAGTATCTACCTTCAAGTAGGAACTTAACAAATCCCTTAAATCATATGTCTAAAATCCATGTACACACAAAACATGGTATTTATTTTAATAGCTTTAAAAAGATTTAATTATTGTTTTTAAAATTATTTTAAAAATTATAATAATTACAATTGTCCCTTTTGACCAATAGCTCACAATTATACTGAAACAGAAAACGTATCTTCAAGTTTTTTACTATTCTTGCATTTAATATTTTTATATAACACTTTTTTAGATGCTTTTTAGCTGGAAGTACCAGTTCTAAAGCTCAAACTAGCAAATCGTACAGAACTGTCCAAGTTGCCCTTGCTATTAAAAGCTATCAGATGAACAGTGTCCAAGCGTTGGTCAGTCAAGTTTATGTTTTTAATAGGATCCTATTATAAAACAACTCAAGATGAAGACACTTGTTCACAGCAATTTAAAGGTAGCTAAAGCAATATGTTACCACATGGCTCTACACTAAAACAAGAAAACACGAGAGTGTGCGTGTCTCTCTGACCCATGTAAAATATCTGGATTAACATGACTGGGAAAACTGGTAATGGCAGTGATGTATGTTTTGCAGATTGGTAAGCCTGCACCTGTTTCCCCCACCAAAGACAGACGGAAAGACATGGGATCTCCCCTGCGTAACCCAGGCAGCCCAATGCGTAGGAACAGCCGCAGTGAGAGAAGGTATGACTGATTATTTATCACTACATGCATTTGTATAGAATTAACACTGCGTCTTATAGGAAGGACATTTGGATTGTTTCCTAACTTTCTGCTTTACAACTGACAGATTGTAACTTATTAAATGTTACTCACTTATATGTAAGCAGTGACCAGCTTTGTGTTTTTAATATGAGACGTGATGATTTATAGTGTAAGATTCTGGACTAGTAAGTGCTTTTGCCTATATATAGAAATTTTAAAGAATTTTTAAAAAAACCTTTTAGTGTGTTTATGTGTCAGAAACCTTGGAGGAATAAAGTATTTCATTTCAGAAGGCTTTTTTTTCCTAATAATAACCGCATCTCTTAATCTACTCAGGCCATCTAGTGAGAAGAAGACTCTGGATCCCAAAGCAACCTCTGATATGAACGGATACCAGATTCGGGTGTGAGCAGCCCTCTTGCTTTTTACTTCTTTTAGCCAGCCAGTCAGCCAAAGTGCTGGCCTTATACTGAAGAACAATGCAGTGTAAAAAAAAACGAAGTGTGAATAGTATCCGGTTACGGCGTGTATGAACTGTTACTAGGATGCCAGGTCACGTTCTGTAATTAGGCTGAGCCACAGTACTGCAAACACTTTTGTAGACCCTCAGCTCAGTTATGCATTTCCTTCACTTGTGTAAATATCAGTGTTAATGTGGATTTTTTTGTTACATTTAGTTTGTAATCCACTTATCAGGTGCCTTTTATACCACTCACAATCAAGCTAGCTATTTGATAGATCTGCAGAATCAGAATTTTGCACTTCTGTAACGTTCAGCCCTTTAAAAGCAGCTGGTCACATTAACATTCTGAAATGATGCCACTACGAACCAAATGTGTAGGATTTAGTGTAGAAAAGCAAAACACTGTCACTAAATGGCAATCACTTATATGTAAGCAGTAACCAGATTTGTGTTTTAAAGACAGGGTTTTTAAATATGAGACGTGGCGGTTTAGAGTGTAAGGTTATGGACTAGTAGATGCTTTTTGCCTATTTATCGAATTGTTAAATATTTACTAACTTATTAGTGTATTTATGTGTCAGGAACCAGAGAGGAATAAAGGATGTAATTTCAGGGGCCGTTTTGAGCTCCTATTTCAAGGTAGTTACTTTGATCACACATAGCATTTTTAATATAAGTGTGTGTTGAATGGTCCAAATAGAAGCAGACAATAGAGTAACCCCCAAAACCCATTAAAAACACTATATAGACAAAAGTAGTGGGACACCTACATCACACTTATAGGTTTTGTGACACCCAATTCTAAGTTACCCTCTTTTTAACCCTTACAGTTTCTATTCCTCTAGAAAGGCTTTCGGCATTTTAGAATGTGACTATTGGATTTATTTTACTTTGATCAACTAGAACATCTGTAAAGTTAGACCGTAATGATACATTAAAGGAGCCAAGTTTAAAATTTTAAATCATGTTTATCTCAAAAGGATTTAGCAGGGCCATGAGTCAAGTTCTTCCACACCCTATTTTGTGAGGTAGGGTAGAGTCATGCTGGAACAGAAAAAAGCCTTCCTTAAACAATTGGAGGCATTTAATTGTCCAAAATGCCTGGCTACATGGTCACTTATAGAGGTATATATAGAATAGAATGCTTTTATTATCACAATACACAGGTACAATGAGATTAAAAGGCATTCTATTCTCTCTCTCTCTCTCTCTCTCTATATATATATATATATATATATGAGAATTTTGATTACATGACTGACTCTGATTATATATGGAAAGCTAAATATTCAGTCAAAAAGACTTATTATTCTTAATGTTGATATTAATTTTAAAAGGTTTACAAAGTTTCACTAGAATTTTAACAAAGTAGTCTTTACTTAGCATATAAGAAAGACCAGTTTACATCATGTTTATGGTAGTGTATGTGAAGACTGATCTGAATTCTTTCAAATAACTAAACAGCTTCACTTGTAAATTAACACTAAAAAACATTTAAGCATTTTAATGTAGAATTGTAAGTGAGAAGGGTTTTAAATAGCCATTGTGCACCTGGAAAATGTAGCTCCCCTAGATTTGATATTAATATACCGTAAAATAATTACGTCGAAGCACTTTAGTGTGCGTTGGTCACTGAAAAGTCATTATAGGAAGAACATACATGAGCTCGTTTATGTCCTTTATATCTGAGACAATTAATGGAGTTTTCACAAACTACCAGCTCTTTATTTTACCAAAACACTGAAGTAAAGAGCAAAATCTGGGGCTGAATAGAAAAGGTAGCGGTGATGTAAAATTGTTAACAATGAAGGTCATTTTTATATCTTCGTAGTGTAATAGTAGGTCCTCTGTAAGGAAATGTTGGACTGTGAGAAAGATGCCTCTTGTTTACATCGACACTTGAAGACAAAATAAAAATCATATATCCACATGATGAAGGGTGTCATTCATATTGAAATGGTTTAGGTAATTAAAAATGAACTTATTTATTATGTCTTAAGAATTATTTATAATATACTTTAAAGTGTGGACATGAAGTTTAATTTATTATAATCTGGGAGGATGGCACTGGGCAGATATCTAGGTCAAAGCATCAGTCAATTTCTGGACACACACACAGACTATATAAGGGCAAGTTAGAGCAGCCAATTAAACTTGAATCTTATGCTTTTGGTTTCCTGTGAATCTAGAGAACATTTTGAAAAACCCACACAGAAGCAGGGATAACATGTAAACTCCCCCTTCTAATCCATGGTTCTAATATCCATCCATTATCTTCCGCTTTATCCTTTATTAGGGTGGCAGTGGGGTTCTCCATGCCCATCCAGGGGAGAACATTTCGGGCACTGGTCAGATACACCCAGGACAGGGTGCCAATTATCAGTGGGCACACACTCACTCACACAGACACACACTATACAGGGCAATTTGAAGGATTCAATTGACTTGATCCATGTTCTTGGACTGTGGGAGGAAACCCACGCGGACACGGGGAGAACATGGAAACTCCACCCAGATGGGGATTCGAACCGGGAATCCCTTGTGCTGAGAGGTGAACGTGCTAACCACTAAGCCACCGTGCTGCCCATGGTTCTAAAATACATTATAAAATTTTACAAAATGTAAAACAAAACATTTTTGTTGGTGCTGCTGTCCCTGTCTTTCTCATGATCCAGAAAGAACCTAGCTAAACTTTTAAGTAAACACCTTTCATAACACTCCCAGTAAAACAAACAGTTAATGGAAGCTTACGAAGTGTTTACAGGGAATGCTCATGTGGGCCTAAGAACAACCATGTGAGTGTTTTGCCTTCAGAGGCTGCAGAACTCATTTTCTCCTGCTGTGCGTTTCCTCTCCTTCTCAACACGCTTCTGCAAAAGCTCCAAATAACACAGACTACAGCAGACAACCCATATATCAGAAACGCAAGCTGCACAGAGGTAATCAGGAAAAATCAATGTTCATAAATGTAAAAAGTGTCAGCTTAGAACTCATTTGGGTCTGAGGCTAGATTACATTACAGTAGGTCATTCTGCAGATGCTTTTATCCAAAGTGATTTATAATTATTCCAAAATGATTATAGGTCAGTCATGATGCAGCACAATACAGATAACCTCACTGTACTTGTGATTTAAACCCCCAACCTTCAGATTAATAGCCCAACACCCTAACCACTGAGGTACCACGTTCAGCTTAGAAAAAGGCACTGTGCTTTTATTTATGTGGAGTTTGCATGTTCTCCCCATGGCTGTATAAGTTTTAACATTCCAAACATATGCAAGTTGGGTGAATTAGAGATACTAAGTTAAGCCCCAGGTTCAAAAGCATGTCCCTGTGTTCAAGTATAAACCAGCAGTCTGTCCAACGTGGTGTACCACCTGTCACCCACTGAAAGCTGTGATGGGCTCCAGTAGTCTCATGACTGATTGGAAAAGAAAATATATAAACATTTAAAGCAAATGTACTTCACACGTTTTTCTTTATATTTATTTTACTTCGCAAAACACATTGAACATGAATTTAAAATAAACGGCAACATACTGTTAAGAAGTTTCTCCCAATCTAAAGAAATGTTCAATGAACTAGAAATAAAAATACATGGAAACCAGTACGAGGTATTCTGTTCCCAAAACCCCACAACCCCCCCCCCCCCCCCCCCCCCCCCCCCCCCCCCCCCCCCCCCCCCCCCCCCCCCCCCCCCCCCCCCCCCCCCCCCCCCCCCCCCCCCCCCCCCCCCCCCCCAGATACACCCAGGACAGGGTGCCGATCTATCGTTGGGTGCACACTCACATAGACACAAACACACTCTATATGGGGCAATTTGGAGAATTCAATTGACTTGATCCATGTTTTTGGACTGTTGGAGAAAACTGGAGAACCTGGAGGAAACCCACAAGGACAACATGGAAAGTCCACCCAGGTTGGGATTGGAAACGGGAATTCCTAGCGCTGAGAGGCAAACGTGTCCACAAAAGGTTGATATACATATTTTTACTGTGTACTTTATTGGAAACATTAAAGCACTTGGATACAGTCGTTCGCTGCTGTGTAAAACAATGCAAAGTAAAAAAAAAAATAGTAATGCTACCAAATCAACGTCCCATGGCTCATATGGCAAGAAATAGGAGGTGAATAAAACACTAAATCGTCCTGGTTTCTGACTTCAAGAGGCTTTACTTAAGCCCCAACAGAACTTCCCTACAGAGTTCAAAAATCTTGATGTGACCCTTCTTGCATTCACAAACTATCAAAGCCTAAACTTTGCCAGCAAACTGAGGTGATCAGAGGGGAATATTTGGTTTGGAAGTCCACTCATTGGCCACAGGTCAGCCTCAGACAGCAGCGCAAGACGACCGAGCAACTTCAGACCACTATCTGCAGGCACACAGTTACAATGAATTAGAAAAAGATTTATATATATATATAAAAAAAACAGCAGAATGCATCATGATAAATAGTTAACTTCTTGCTTCCCAGTGCTGAGAGCATGCGAACATGCTAACCACTAAGCCACCATGCTGCCCCCCCACTATTTATAATTATCCAATAATAATTTAAACATCAGTTAAATCCCATTTTTAATGTGTAACCCAACAGGTACCTTTACTTCCCGTCTGTATGGAGTAAAAGATGTAATCAACCATGGCTGCTCCATCCCTGTGAAGTGTGGTGACAACGTTGTGTCCATTGTTTATGTTCTGGCTGTACACTGAGCTCAGGTTTAAACGGTGACTGATAGTGTTTCTGAAACATCTGTCAAACCAAACAATCATTCGCATTACTAAAGATTTAGAGTTTATCCTCATGGGATAAAATTATATTTATTATATAAATATATATATATATATATATATATATATATATATATATATATATTATATATATATATATATATATATACCCAGTATATATATAAATAATAATAAATCGTGCACCTTGGTGCTGCTGCGCTCTGATCAACGGGAGCTAAAAGAGAAAAGTGAGATTTAGTTTTTTGCAAATGAGAATAAAACAATACATACATATGACAGAAACTGTTAGGGTCCCGACTGCAAAATCAGAAATCAAAACAATTTATTAATTGCAAAATAATGTCCGCGTGTCCGCATGGGTTTCCTCCGACAGTCCAAAAACATGGATGAAGGTCAACTAAATTCTCCAAATTGACCCATATACAGTGTGTTTGTGTGAGTGAGTGTGTGTGCCCAGAAATAAATTGGCGCCCTGTCCTGGGTGTATCTGCCCAGTGCCCGAAAATTCTCCCCTGGATGGACATAGGGGAACCCCACCGGGACCCTAGTAGAGGATAAAGCGGAAGATAATTGATGGATGGATATATATATAGGAAAACTCACGTATTTTTTCTATAGGAAGAAATCTTGTTGGGATCGAAGATGGTGGATTAATGTGGGACTTATCTAATTTTTTTTCCAGTTTATATATAATGTATAGCATTGGTTAGTATGAAGAGACAGATTCAGAGCATTAGATCATACCACTTTAAATGAGGGTGCATGCAGGTGTTCTTATGCTGACTCATAACCTGATGATCAACTGAAATTCTGAAGAAAAAAATTGTTTTCCAGGAAGTAGCATCATCTGCCTCTCACATTACCCATTTGTTGCTGCAATCTTACTTGGTTTGATGTCTGTGACTCCTGGTATGAGCTCCAGATCAGGTGGCCGTACACAGGCTGCTGGGCAGAACCGCAGCTGCTGCAGGAAGTCATGATTATACTGAAGTTTCCCTGCAGGAAGAGTAAATATAGCTTTACTAACAGACACAAAGAAACACATGCGTTGACATACTGACCCCGACAAGTCTCACACACAAAGGAAATGCACACTCATCAACTCGGAAAACACACTTCCATTTATTCAAAATAATAAAAATGTTACTCTTTCTGCAGGTAATTAAAGAGGAAGAAATGAAATACCCAGCAGCACGATCTGGGTGAAGTTTCCATGTTTTCCCCGTGTCCGCGTGGGTTTTCTTCCGTGTTATCCGGTTTCCTCCCACAGTTCAAAAACATGGATTTAAGGTCAATTGAATGCACCAAATAGCCCCATATAGAGTGTGTATTTTGTGTGTGACTATGTTAGTGAGTGTGCCCTGTCCTGGGTGTATCTACCCAGCGCCTGAAATTTTCTCCCCTGAGAAATTTAAGAATAAAAAGAGCACATAGTTATAGGTTCAGTAACACCAAAATATAACATGACAGTCTGTGGTTTATTCGGACATGACTGAATATAAAATGCAAATGTACCCAGCTTAATAATACGTTCAGCAGAATCAAACGAACCAACTATGTATGTTATTTTTGTTTATGAATGTTTGTGGGCATGGTAGCTCAGCATTTAGGGTGTTGGACTATCAATCTGATTGTGGGTTCAAATCCCAAATCCTCTGTAGTTACCAATGTACGTCTTTGAGCAGGGCTCGTAACCGTCATTTCTCCAAAGGTGACAGCCAACTCTGTGTTCAGACCCTTACCACGTTTGGATACTTGTAATTCGCATTGGATCAGTGTCTAACAAATGACCAAATATTAATTTATACATCAACTATTTATCAATCAAATTTATTTAACACACTTGCACTCAAAGGTGTAACAAATTAATCAGTGCACTTACCCGATTCTTTAACATAACTTTCTGAGACTTCAGAGTACTGACAGTTGTCATTGATTCCCAGGCTGCTGGGCCACAAGGGGGAATAGAGACGTTTGTGATAAGTTTTGTAAGACAAGTCTTCCTGGCCAGACACCTGCAATTCCACAGGTAAAGAATACATTACAAAAATTTTGTTAAGCCTTTAAATTTAAGGTAAAAAAAACCTGAACGCAGAATGAAAAGTATTTCTTTTTTTCCTATTTTGCTTACTGTGCTTATACAAATTGTAATTTGTCCTTTACATTTAAATCATTAGAATCAGCGGATGTTGTATTGGTACCAGTGGTCTTAACATAGCGTTGCTGCTGGATGTTTAATATAATTTATTGCTCATATAATATTTGAGACAGAAGCGCATCAATTGTGATACAGTTTTTGTTAAGACAGCCTCTCGTCCTTCATCAGTGCTTATTGTATATTGCCTACAGGATCCTGGTGGTGTGTGGATTATTCTGTTCATTAGAAACACAAGGGTTTTTAAAAACTGCTGCATGTGACCCACTCATACCAACACAAAACACAGCGATGCAGTATGTTGGTGTTACTACAGTACCGAGAATAATTCACAATGCCAAAACTGCCTAATTCTACAACTAACAAAGTATATACAACACCAAATGGACCACATTCTGAAATTAGAACTGCTCAATGGATTTATATGGTGGGTAGAACTTCTGGAACAATGAACAATAAGTATAGAAACAAGGAGGTGTATACAGTAAAGTAAATAGTGTATAGTGTTATAAATGCAATTAAATAATTTCTGCAATAAATGGATTAGAATGTGTGGTGGCTCAGTGTTTTGGGTGTTGAGCTATCAATCAGAAGGTTGTAAGTTCAAATCCCAGGTCTACTCAAGTTACCAATGTGGGTCCTTGAGCAAGACCCTTAACCCACATTGCTCTGACCCCAACCAAGTTGAGATATTTTGAAGGCGCTTTGGATAAAAGCGTATGTTAAATGACCAAATTTTATTTTTAATGCGAATGGATTAAAGCATACCATCCAGGCAGGTAGTCCATGGTAGTACAGCTGGCCGGTGCATATCAGCTGGTACAGTGGGGTGTTGGGTAGCGAGTTTAAATCTCCACATAGAATTATTTCACAGTCGTGTCCTTTGGCCTGGCATTTCTTGACTATGCTATGGATCTCTGCCAGCACTATAGCCAGCTGGGCCAATTTGACATCTCCTCTCCTGGGGTTAAAAAGCAGGTGTGTGTTGACCACACATATGGGTCTCAATGTCAGGTCTTCGCATTGGGCTGCAATGGGCTGGAGCAGCAGCACAATGGCCACGTTGTCCCGATCCAGCAGGTCAGTGTCTTGGCGCCGGAACTCGAGTAGACTAACAGACAGCTGCAAGAAGCGCTCAGTGAGATAACACACTGCACAGCCATCCGTCTTGTTGCCTGTTCGCCGTTTGTAAACACACTTGTACCCTAAGTGTGACAGAGATAGCAAGCTTATTGACTCTGTCAGGTCTTAGACATAAAATTAAAAAAATAATAATTTGCTGTTAATTACTCAAATAATGAAACCTATTTATACATATATAAATAGTAGGCGCTGGGGAGCCAGGTTCAAATTCCATTCTGGGTGGAGTTTCCATGTTCTCCCCTGGTCCACGTGGGTTTCCTCCTGTTTCCTCCCACAGTCCAAAAACTTGGATTCAAGGTAAATTGAACGCTCTAAATTGCTCCATATACTGTGTGTTTGTGTGTGCCTGTGTGAGTGAGTGTGCTCAGGGATAGGTTGGTGCCCTGTCCTGGGTGTGCTCAGCACCCGAAACATTCTCCCCTGAATGTGCATGACCCCAGTAGAGGATGAAGCGGAAGATGATGAAAGAACGAAAAATGTGTGTGTGTCTGTGTGTGTGTGTGTGTGTGTGTGTGTGTGTGTGTGTGTGTGTTCTTACCCAGCTCAGTCAGGGCTGGATTTAATTGTTCTTCAAAGTGATTCTCTTGGACCTCTTGAAGACAAATGATCTGTTTTAAACATAAATTGTAATTTTTTACCACAATTACAAATTTATTTAGTGTTAGTCTACTGATGATCTATATTTAAATAGCTTTAAAACAGCACTTGGCAAGGTACCGATGCCAAATATAAATACCTGGCCACTATATACATACACATCTTAAAGTATGGAGTGTGTCTCATACCACCACCATTTCTCCACACTGGACTTGTTGACAGATGCTTTAGACTTAAAAGTTTTAGGAACAAATATAAGTGGACATTTTTTTCAGAAGCATTTTTATGATCTTGTTTGCATCTATACTTGCATTTCGTTACACTTTATCTTTGCCGCTGCCAACACTGAGTTTCCCAATGGTGAGGCTAAAAATGGTTTATCATATGTCATCATAGAAAGATCACTAAAGGGAAATAAGCTGGCAGATTAAACATTTATCTTTATTCAAACATCTATTTTTGCATGGTAGTGTTAAACAGAGAAATAAACTCTGTTTAATAGTGATGGTATTTTTTGTTTATTATATAAACCCATTATCTTTCATACATGAGGTGATTTCTAAGGTTTCAAAAATCACATATTGTTTGTCTGACTGTATTTGTGTAAGATTTAGAAGATAGCAAAAACCGAGACCTACAGTCACTACATTATTAAATAAGAAAATTAGAGTGTGAGGAAATCATAGCAGCATACATAATTACCGAGGTTTAACTCACATCAGGCCTCCAGGTTTGAAGTTCTGTTAGAATGGTACAAATACGGTTTTCCCAAACTAGTGCATCCTCTAAGCAGTGTGTATACAGGTCAAAGTTAGCCTCCAGAAGATCTTGTGCCAGGATGTTGTAGGACATAACACTGAAGTCAAATGTAGTTTTAGAGAGTGCACTGGATGGATAGTGTGATTGCTCGCTAAGGTTCTCCCAACGTCGCCACGTCACTAAAGAAAAACCACAACAGACATGACAAATGTTAAGGACGTGTTGACTTTAAATTTTTTACTAAAACAATAACGATCTGGTTTAGGGAATAATATTCCATTGCTTTACTACTTTAAAATTACTGATGCATTTGCTGAACTATAAAATATCAACAGCATGGAAAATTAACATTGGTATAATTCTGCATACTACCATAATATTTTGTAAACTAATATTTCACTATTAGTAGTATGTCTAAATACAGACGTAAAGAACACATTATTACAAAATGTACATGCATGACACATTTCTAAAACATTTTAATCCTATAAGAATGGGAAATGATATGTAATAATGATGAAACCGGATACAATGTATAAAAACATTAAAATATACTACGGGATTGAAGGCAAACCATCAATTTTCCCCATATTTTAAAAACATACAAATAACAATGCATGGTATAAAAAAGTGATTTATAAAGTAAGGTCTTAAGATACCCAAGGGATCCACATATAGGCAACTGGTGAAAAGAAAATCATGTAATTTAAACAATACCTACCTTTGAGTATATTACTTACAATAGAAAGCAAAAGTAAATTATATTTAAATGTTTTTCTCCTGGGTGGCTTAGTGGTTAGCACGTTCACCACTCAGCGCTAGGGATTCCCGATTCGAATCCCAATCTGGGTGGAGTTTCCATGTTCTTCCCGTGTCCGCGTGGGTTTCCTCTGGGTTTCTCCCACAGTTCAAAAACATGGATCAAGTGTATTGAATTCTCCAAATTGCCCCATATAGAATGTGTCTGCCCAAAGATGGATTGGTGCCCTGTCCTGGGTGTATTTGCCCAGCGCCTGAAACGTTCTCCCCTGGATAGGCATGGGGAACCCCACCGCGACCCTACTAGAGGATAAAGCGGGAGATAATGAATGAATGAATGTTTTTCCCCTTTTAACATGTTATAAATTATTCTTAAAGAGTAAGAGTAAGTTATGCCTTTATTGGTACCACATGTTCACATGCTCAGCAGAAAAGTGACAGTAATTATGAAAGCTACATCCGATACATCTATTGAGAGAAGAAATTAAACACGACAATAATTACAACAGAAATCATTCATTCATTCATTCATTATCTCCCGCTTATCCTCTATTAGGGTCGCGGTGGGGTTCCCCATGCCCATCCAGGGGAGAACGTCTCAGGCGCTGGGCAGATAGACCCAGGACAGGGCGCCAATCCATTCATGGACCCTTTAAATGGATGCCGCGCAAATGGAAGCATGAAGCATTCCTCATTTTTTTGTTCTTTCATTTGTAAGTCACTTTGGGTAAAAGCATCTGCTAAATGACTAAATGTAATCTAAATGTAAAGGTAAATTAACGAGTACCAACCAGTTTATTAATGCAGTTATCTCAATAAAATATTTGTATATTTTATATTGGTAAGTAAATGAGAAATTCTGAGCTTATCATCTCCTATAAAGGGTTTTTGTTGAAATCCTGAAATTGATGATTAATTAACTCTGCATATCAATGTTAAAAAAGAAAATTACCTTGAAAATTGTCAGGTTTCTGAAACATATGATGGTGTTTCATACCAGGAACCATTCCTATGGGACAATGTACGAACTCTGATGGACCGAGTCCCACTGAAAAATGCCATTCCATGGGTGCAGACTGCACTAAAGGCTTTGTGTTATCAGCAAGTAGTGTTTTGAGGTTATACACACTTTCTGCACCTACAGATACTTCATGTCTAGTGGTGTTTACTGCTACTGGTACTGAGTAACAATCACTGTGTTTAACAGGGTCTGTGTTTTTAACTGATTGATTCTCATGAGAGTAAACTTGATGTTCTTTTAGTATTTCCCGCTGAGGATTTTCACCATATTCAGTCTTCTGATAATTGCCAGGTGTAGTATGTTTGGCCACACTAAAAGCAGGTGTTAAACAGGAACTCGAATGACCTGCTGCAATGACTGAACTTGAGACTTTATCATCATCTGCAGTTTTAACCACAGGATGCAAAGTATAACTCTTTTTCATGTCCTCTTGATGTGCTTCCTTTAAATCCATTTTCCTTTGATGATTTCTCTCCTCCAACTCCCTGATCCCCAGAGGAGATCCGCTGTCCACCAGCTCCTCAGCTTCTCTTTTTCCTTGCTGACAGGGCTGAAGTGTTTCTGAAAATTTTGTTGTAGTGCTGCACAAAAGATCTTTTTCAGCAGTCTGCCGATCATTAAGCTTTCTAGATGGATTTTCACCACCACAATTCCACAATGCATTGCCATTAATGTACACAGTATGCCCATTCCACCAGAATTCTGCAAAATTAGGGTGTATAAAAGAAAAACATTAATTAATTCATGTATTTATATTAATTCAAATATTACTTAGCAAAAATGAATGAATGGGGGAAGGGGGAATTGTACAATATGAATATTTACAGACCAAATTGTTTACAGATACTATAAATAAATGGAATACCCTTTTGGTTTCAGTGATTTTTTGCATCAAGTCAATTGAGATCTCCAAATTGAACCATGTAGAGTGTGTTTGTGTGTGTGAATGTGTGCCCAGCGACAGCCTGTCCTGGGTGTATCTACCCAGCGCCTGAAACGTTTTTCCCTGGATGGGCATGGGGAACCCCCCCGCAACCCCAATATAGGATAAAGCGGAAGATAATGAATGAATTAAATATATATATATATACACACACAAACATACTGTATATATATATATATATATATATATATATATATGTGTGTGTGTGTGTGTGTGTGTGTGTGTTTTAATTCAAGTGTTGTTATGAATTAACAATGATTAAAAATACAGCAAACAACAAACCGCACACTATCCTTGTATCCCAAATGCCACCAACCATAAATATGAAGTGCCCTACGTAGTGCAGTCAAGTAATTGCTTTATTCACTAAGTAGTGCACGTATATAGCAAACGCAGGCTAATTTTAATTCCAACCTAAAAATCCTCGTACAAAACGTCAGTTAACTTAGTCAGGTAAATGAATTAAGGTAAATATGACAACGACTGTTTGTTACACTCGATCGTGTTGCTTCATTCCAGTTTATATACGCGGTTTCATTATGTTTTACGAGTACAATACGATACTTCATTGGCATCGCAGCTAGCTTGCTAACAGTTGACAGCAGTGGTTTGCACAATAGGTCGTGCACTCTGAAATAAACTTGTGACGTCACCGCGGTCCTACCTGAGAGAGCAGAGATGAGTTTAGTTAGCGGATACAGTCCATAACATATAAGACTCCCAATCATGGCTTAATAAGCAGTTACCTGACCATTTTAGCACAAAGCTGACTTATTCTGGTGACCTGGTTGAATGCAGCACGTGTTGGCGGGTAGGCGGACCTAACCATAGTTTCACACATAGTTCAGAGAAAGTGCGAACTGCCCAACTAATTAGCATGTTAAACCCGTTCATGTACACACTGGCAACCTTAAAACGGCATTTGAGGACTTAAATAGTATATAAAAAAAAACTAATTAGGAGAAACTGCCTAGACATCATAGTTTCTGAAATGACAAACAATAATCTGTCATTCTGCATTAGTGATTCATTAGTACTATTTAAGTGGTGTATCATTCTCAGCATTGCAGTGACATGGTGGTGTCGTGTATGGACATTGTGTCAATCATATTGCTATATATTTCTTTATGTCCACTTTTTTAGGCAAAATAGTTCAAATCAACCCAGCATGGAGTCAGAATGCAAAAGCCAGCAACTGCAAAGAAACTACGGAATACAGTGGGGCAAACATCCGTGGTTAAGTATACGGTTTGTGTTTGCCAGTAACAGACTCGTGATATTAAAAGGTATATGCATCATGCATTTAAATAATCTTCACAGTGATTGACCATCAAATTACCACCATGGTTCATTGATCAACATGGCTGATCTGAATCAGAAGAAAAAGGCAAACGGGTGACTGTAGAAACGATTATCCATCCATCCATTATCTTCCGCTTTATCCTCTATTAGGGTCGCGCTGGTGTTCCCCATGCCCATCCAGTGGAGAACGCTTCGGGCGCTGGGCAGATACACCCAGGACAGGGCTCCAATCCATCGCTGGGTACACACTCACTCACACAAACACACTCTATATGGAGCAATTTGGAGAATTCAATTGACTTGATCCATGTTTTTGGACTGTGGGAGGAAACCGGAAAACCCGAAGGAAATACACACAGACACGGGGAGAACATGGAAACTCCACCCAGATGGGGATTCGAACCGGGAATCCCTAGCGCTGAGTAGCTGAGGTCAGTAGCTGAGAGGCGACGTGCTAACCACTAAGCCAACGTAACGCCTTATTATTATTATTATTATTATTAGTAGTAGTAGTAGTAGTAGTAGTAGTAGTATTTATGTATTTATTTATTAGTTTTATTTTGCAATTATTCAGGTGAACATCAAAATATCTATATCAGTAAAGACATTTTTCCATGTTGTCAGACACTTATAATATTATAGGCAAATAGGTAAGTTTCCAGCTAATTTTCTTCCTTACCAGTTTATTAACATTACTTTGGGCAAATTTGTTAAAAACTGTGAAAGAATTGCCTTTATACACAATTCGATTTACTCATGGTCACGTGGTTAAGATTTGCCATCGAGCCTCGGAACGAGAATTAATCTTAACATCCACTAGGTGGTGGTGCAGCACTTTCAAATCGCATTAGTTCCCATTGTATTTACATCAAAACTCCAGCCTCTTCACTTACATTTGAACTCTTGATTGCTTCGTGTTTTTTTAACAGTCATTAATTTTTCGTGAATATTTGCTTCTTGAATCCTTAAACTGAAAAATGAATCAATTATTGGGTAAAATTAGAATTTGCATACATACCCACACTGCTCAAATGTATTATTTATTGAACTAAAGAGTTGATATCCACTACTGTAAATGCAGCTCTGCAGTTTTATGTTAATAATTATTTATTACATTAAGTATTACACATAGTGATTTCAAAGATTATAATGGTATAAAATATACATTTTCAAGAACTAATCCACTAATTGTAATGCACTTAATTTTCGCTGTAACTGCTTTAAGATAACATTTCTTTAATAGCTTCTTTTATTTTTCAGATCATTTAAGCATTCATTTATTCATTATCTTCTGCTTTGTCCTATATTAGGGTCGCGGGGGGGTTCCCCTTGCCCACCCAGGGGAGAACTTTTCGGGCGCTGGGCAGATACACCCAGAACAGGGAGCCAATCCATCGCTGGGCACACACTCACTCACACAAACACACACTGTATGGGGCAATTTGGAGAACTCAATTGACTTGATCCATGTTTTTGGACTGTGGGAGGAAACCGGAGAACCCGGAGGAAACCAACGTGGACACGGGGAGAACATGGAAACTACACCCAGATGGGGATTCAAACCAGGAATCCCTAGCGCTGAAAGGCGAACGTGCTAACCACCAAGCCACCGTGCCACAATCATCTAAGCAATTTATGTAAATTACAGTATATGTATACTGCAATATTTTAAATGTTTTTTTAACATCAAATTAAATATCTATCTATCAATCTATCTATCTACCTTATTTTATATTTAAATATGTAAGTACATATTTGTCAAATAAGTTATATCATGATTTTGTCATAGCTGTTCCAGTAATGAAAAGGATATTTTCTAAATGTCCTTAAAATAAGGATCTTTGACGATTGATCACATTGTGCTTGGGCTATAAATAATTCATGCAGAGGGCAGTAGCCTTGTCACTGAAAACAATTCCACAAGCAGCACAGGTATCACATGGATTCTTGTTGCTAGGACTGACTCAGAGTCTATCCACAAAGTCAGTTTTAAGCACATTAGTATACAGGCGTTTTGAATAGATACAGTTTCCTGAGAAGAAATAGCACCAAAAACCAAGTTAATTAACAGTGGAGCTCATGGCAGGAGACATGAGAGAGTCTGTCCTGTCAGTAGCTTCCCTAAACCTTGCTGAGAAAGACAGTTTGTATGATACAGACTTGGAGGAAGAGTGGGATGGAGACAATGAAGATAAAGGTAATTAAAATCAGCAAGCAATTGAAGGTCACTACATTCTAATATTGCTTTTATAAAATAATTTCTGCATAGGTTTGAAATATATAAAAGCCACTGAACAAATGTTTATATAAAGATTGTGATGTAATCAGCATAGTGGTCTTTAAGCATTTCGATCATTACAACTTGCCAGGTTAAATTAGGTTTGCCAAAATTTTACATATACTCATACATTTACATAAAAACGTATAATTCTAATTTTCTAATTTTTTATTTGTTCCAGCAGGGCAGAAACAAATTAGAAATGCCCTGTGTACTGCTGATGTGTATCTGCAGGCATGTAAGCTGGTTGGAGTTGTTCCTGTCAGCTACTTCCTAAGAAATCTTGGAAATGCCACCATCAACCTGAACCATCATGGCCTGGGACCTTTAGGAGGAAAAGCATTAGCCAAAGCACTTGTGGTAAAGAATAACATATTTGTGATTACAGAGTCCATAGAAATGAGCATGGCCACCCTGTGCTATATTGATTACCAAGGAGAAATTACAGGTATGGACAGTCAGATGGAAGGGAGGAAGAAAAGAAAAAAGAAAAATGGAGATTAATGAAGGGTGGGGATAAAAAGGCTAAAGAAATTTTGGAGAAACAAGAGAAATGATTGAATTGATGAATGTAGAAAGGGAGAGAAATAGAGGTGACAATAGGACTGATGGTGGAGTAGACAATGTACACGTATACATGTATACGGAGAGGGGAAGAGGAAAGGAAATAGGGAAATAAGTAAAGGTGGGGGTTTCATTTATGAGAAGCAATATGTTGTTCTTCAAATTAGCATGTTTTTAAATCTTTGTGTGTGTTAACACTGGCCACATCACAGGTATCTAGCCTGCAATGAGCTGGTGATTTCACTGGATGGTTTCCTACATATTTCCTAATGCCCATTGGGGCAAGCTTCAGCACCCCCATATGACTCTATTAAGAATAACCAACAGGAAATAAAATGTATAATTGTGAATATATTAAATAAAGCGTAAGCATTTTTTAAATTACAAATATATATCAACCTGTAAACCATAGAACATGTGTCAATTTAAATATTTTATATGATGTAATGCAAAATTATGCAGTTTTAAAAGTATATTCTTGTCAACATTTATCATTTTTATGATTAATATTGTACACAGAATGATCTGCACACTACTACGCTACAACTGGCTGATAATTATCTGCTGGCTGAGGGAGTCCGACACCTCATGGAGATGCTAAGGGGCAATTTTAACATCCAACATTTGGTTGTTATTTTTATCTTATTATTGTTATTATGATGATGAGAATTTGACATTTTCAGATTATAGTGGAATTAGTATAGTTTTGCACTAAATATTCAGATTTAATGATCTTAATTTCCTTCAGTAGGATCTCTCAGACAACCATCTCCAATCTGCTGGAGCAGTGTTTATCACCAGGCTGTTAGCAGATAACATCTCTATCAAATCAATCAAACTTTCTGGTACTGACTCATGACCTCTCTTATTAAACATTCATTCATTCATTATCTCCCGCTTATCCTCTATTAGGGTCGCGGTGGGGGTCCCCATGCCCATCCAGGGGAGAACATCTCGGGGGCTGGGCAGATAGACCCAGGACAGGGCGCCAATCCATCGCTGGGCACACACTCACTCACACAGACACACTCTATATGGGGCAATTTTGAGAATTCAATTAATTTGATCCATGTTTTTGGACTGTGGGAGGAAACCGGAGAACCCGGAGGAAACCCACGCAGACACGGAGAGAACATGGAAACTCCACCCAGATGGGGATTCGAACCGTGAATCCCTAGCGCCGAGAGGCGAACGTGCTAACCACTAAGCCGCCCTTAAACATTTTAAAACAAAACACAGATCTTACAGTTTCTCTTTTCTAGGGAATGAATTTACTGAAGATGATGCCAAGTTGTTTGCAGAAGCATTTACAGTAAGTGTACATTTGAATTCATTTAGCAAAAAGAGATTTGTAAGAGAAGGAAACAACTTGAACAAATTTAAGGAAAAATATGTGGCAAAGCAAAGAAACAAAAAATTGGCTGTAATTATTGGCATTACATTAAATTCATCTCATCCCATCGCTAAATACAATACTAAAGACTAGGGTCGCAGGACGGGTTCCCTATGACCATCCAGGGAAGAACATTTTTGCCACTGGTGCACACCCAGTCCATCGTTGGGCACACACTTACTCACAAAGACCCACGCTATATAGGGGTGATTTAAAGCAGAAAATTCATCATGAATCCATGTTTTGGACTGTGGGAGGGAACTTAAGAACCCGGAAAAAACCCACACGGACACAGAGAACATGGAAACTCCACCGAGGAATTTAAACCTGGATCCTCAGCGTTGAGAGGTAGAGGTGTAAAAAAAAAAAAATTCAACAAAACAGCTACTGAAATATCTAAAATAGCCAAAAAATATTAAAATAATTTAAGATTAATAATTTTAAAAATTATATAAAAGTATAATGTGTAGTTGTAATCTGTAAAATAAATAAATTAGACATAATAAAATTAAGATAGGTGGCTGAGTCAGTTTCCTTTGTCAAATAAACTATTCAAAACTATAATAGTGATGAATAATTTATCTTAATAATTGATACATTTATTAAAAGGTGGTGCTTGGTGGGTTTTTTTAGAATTTGAAGAATATTGTATTATGTAAAATGAACGGTTTTTGATATAAATGATGCTTTATTATTCTGGCCACTTTCTTTTAGATCAACTACAGAGTTAAAGAATTAGACCTGAGTCACAATCAGTTCTGTGGAAGAGCTGGTGAACACTTGGGCCAGATGCTAGGTAAATACAATTAACTTGAATCTTAACATGATGTACACATTTCATATTAACAATAAAAAAATCCTTACATTGTTTTTTATGAATAGCTAATAATGAGGGTGTTGAGAATCTTAATCTGAGTTGGAACCAACTGCGAATGAAGGGTGCTGTGGCTTTCTGCGCTGGACTAAAAGTACATTTTACACATCCACTCATTTAGAACTAAAATGACTAGAACATTACTTTTGTGTTGAATGATTGTGTTAAATACGTTAACATGTGTACAATGTTGAGTCAGAGATATGTGCACTTATTACATAAGTACTAATAAAACTTGAAATGAGATTAGGTGTTTACCTAAATTTACAGATTGTCAAGTTTATCCCATTAATGTGACTTCCATGATGCACAAAAGTGTGGGTACAATATGTTTAAATGCTTTTGCATCGTAAGGAATCAGTGGAAGAAGCGACGTTTTGACGTGTTCAGCAAGCAGAACTCAGACATGATACAGTAGAGTGTGGGAAATTCCATCCATCCATTAACTTCCGCTTCATCCTCTGTGGGGGGGGGGGGGGGGGGGGGGTTCCCCATGCCCATCCAAGGGAGAACTTTTAGGGCGCTGGGCAGATACACCCAGGACAGGGCGCCAATGCTAACCACTAAGCCGCTGTGCCGCCGTGTGGGAAATTCATTTGAGCAAAAGATCAACAGCTGACTTGGGGATTAATATCAGTAGAACTGTACACAAGAAACAGATTTTGCTCCATGCCAACCAACCAGTGCTCTGTGTAATACCTTGTGCACTAGTTCTTAATTCAGTATGGCATGGCTGTTTTAGATCAATCACATTTCTTTACCCTAAAAGGTCATGAATGCAATCTTATGTTCAACTAATATTTTTCACATTTACTGTGTTCTGTTAAACAGGTTAATGTGACTTTGAAGCATTTAGACCTGTCTTGGAATGGCTTTGGTAATGAGGGAGCCCTGGCTTTGGGTGAAGCTCTTAAATTTAACAATACTTTAGTATACCTGGACCTCAGTAACAACCGGATCGGCAATGAAGGAGTTGGAATGCTCTGCAGAGGCCTCGAGGCAAATGATACCCTCTTGACCTTAAAGGTTCATGACAACAGTTTTGTTATGCACTTCTGATTTAGTTGATATATACATAACATTAAGTGATTCCATTTAATACATAAACATTGAAATAATGAATCTAAATAGTCAGAATCTTTGCCTTATTGTTTCAACCTTACCCCAAAATCTACTTGATTAACAGATATGTATTTACTTATTTTATTAGCTTGTCATATATCTTAAATACTAGCCATAAAAATAAGTAGAGCCATTAAGGTCTTATGTCATTTTCTAAAAGCTGGTTATCCTAAAAATTTACTGAAGTAAGTGCCAAATTTATGCAGACCAGTACAAAATGTTACTTCCCTTTCTTTGCTTACACATGAACGTAGGAATAAATGAGTATGATGTCATTTTTTTATAGCTCGCCTATAACTCTCTGACCGTGGAAGGAGCCATGACCTTGATCAATGTTGTAAAGAATTCTCCTAAGACCGTCCTGGAGGAGATCAACATATGTGTAGGTCTCATGTACATCACTGAGTAAACAGATGACTGAGGTGTCCATGACATTTTTAAAGCTTTGTCATAACCTGCCTTCTTAAATAAAAAGAAACTCAAACATTTAAAGCATGTTGACATACTAATCATAATCAAATATACATCATGTGGTCAATAGTTTATGGATCTGACTATTTCATTTCCAAAGCCATGTGTTCTTGTTCCCATATAAAAAGTATGGGGCCTTTTGTAATTGTGGGAACAAGCTTGTAATGTAATTGATTAAGTTTTAATAATTTAAGTAAAAATGTGTTGTATGATTATTGTTATCGTTCAGTTATCATAACAGTAAAATTATGGTTAATGTTATGATGGTCGTATTTATGGTTAAGGTTTATGTAGGTCTATTCAAAATAAATGAAAGTATGTAAAAGTGTGTGTGTGTCTATGTTTGTGTGTGTGTTTACAGAATGTGCTGGTAAATGAAAGTTTTGTGCAGCTGCTAGAAGTGACATGTCAAGATCATCCCGGCTTAGAAGTACAGTATGCTGGTGTTGGAGGTTTTATTGCCAAAAAGCCTCCAAAGCGACGCGATCCTATGAAAGTCGTTCAGGTACATTTAATCATTTAATCATTCACATCATTTAATAAACAAAAAGGAATCAATATCTTATCATGTACTGTAAATGATATTATAATTAGGAAAAACTGGTATGATAATTAAAATTCAGACAATTTTGATTTACCAATTTTAGATCATTTACTTTGTCATTTCTAAAGGACTACCTCGATCAGCGCAAACTTCGTCTTTGGGATTTCTTCAAGAATATTGACAAAGACGGGACAATGCATGTTCCTGTCTCAGAATTCCGAAAGGCTGTACAGGCATGATCTCATCTTTTTTTATTCCAGGGCTCCTAAGTAATCTGATCCTATAAATTTTTACCAAAACATAATCATCGTAGCCTCTTTGCGTGTTTAATTATATATACATATATATTTCTTTTTTTTTTTTTTTTTTGACTCAGCAATCCAACATTCCTCTCGATCGCTTTCAGCTTGAACAGCTGATTCAAAAACTGGATAGGGAGAGAACAGGAATGGTGGACTACAGGTATTATTATTATGCTTTGTCAGAATTTTATTTATTTATTTTTATACATGTATGTAAAAGTATGTGTAATATATATATATATATATATATATATATATATATATATATATATATATATATATATATATTCATTCATTTATTCATTATCTCCCGCTTATCCTCTATTAGGGTCGCGGTGGGGTTCCCCATGCCCATCCAGGGGAGAACGTCTCGGGCGCTGGGCAGATAGACCCAGGACAGGGCGCCAATCCATCGCTGGGCACACACTCACTCACACAAACATACTCTATAGGGGGCAATTTGGAGAATTCAATTGACTTGATCCATGTTTTTGGACTGTGGGAGGAAACCGGAGAACCCGGA
>JAFMOD010000193.1:2502754-2513919 GCA_019802435.1 Corydoras maculifer
TTAGCACGTTCGCCTCTCAGCGCTAGGGATTCCCGGTTCGAATCCCCATCTGGGTGGAGTTTCCATGTTCTCCCCGTGTCTGCGTGGGTTTCCTCCGGGTTCTCCGGTTTCCTCCCACAGTCCAAAAACATGGATCAAGTTAATTGAGTTCTCAAAATTGCCCTGTTTAGAGTGTGTCTGTGTAAGTGAGTGTGTGCCCAGCGATGGATTGGCGCCCTGTCCTGGGTCTATCTGCCCAGCGCCCGAGATGTTCTCCCCTAGATGGGCATGGGGAACCCCACCGCGACCCTAATAGAGGATAAGCGGAAGATAATGAATGAATGAATATAGTTCATTATGCTAAATGTTCTTTTTTGATTTGTCAACATGAGCAATAAATGTACTTTAGCATCTTTAAATTTTACTGTTTTATTCCAACACTATCAGTAACCCTGATAAGTATTTTCTTGCATACTGGTGCCTTTACAACATCAGTGTATTTAACCAGGTGCTGTATAAAACACATTTTCTCAGATAGTCCTTATGTCCTGTCATTTGTAACATCCTATGTCCGATAATATGTCATGATTTAGCATTAGTTAACTGATATACAGTATCCAAAGCAAACATGAGTATGTAAATACTCACCATCCAAACCCATAATGAACTCCAACTGTACAAGGTCACCCAGCAATAACTATGGGAAAGAGAAAAGGTGGTCAGCATGTCCTGAATGAGTTGGTCTTTAAAAGGCAGGATTTGGGACAGCTACAGCTTCATTCACATGTAAGACGCTGAGACAAGATGTATCTCATTGCTATACTCCTTGTTTTTGCTGGTGCAACACATGCTTGGCTGGTAGAGATGTCCTTATTGCCTAACTACATTTAGAGATGTTAAACCAATGCCTTTAAAAACATTCTTTAACATCATGTTGTCTTGTGTATCTAAAATGTGTCATTGCTTTGCAGCCAGTGGAGGATTGGGGTTCTGGAAATGTGACAGGCTCAGTGGACGAATTTGGGAAGTGCATCTGTAAAGTGTATCTTCCTGACACATCGTTTCCCGCAGACCGTGTGGAAAGTGTGCAGATATCTTCCGACAGACTGACTGCTAATGTGGAGCTCCACATTAAAAAGGTATATTCTGTATCACATATTGTTGTGAGTGTAGAGCGCTAAAAGTACCAAGAAAGAAAGGTTTGAAGAACTAGCACTAACTAACTCAAGTTAACTGAATTAATATTTATAAAATCTGTCATGTGATGATCTGGCATCCTGCAGGACAGCCCCTATTATGATTATAATTAAAAATTAATGACTGTAACTAGGGTATGCAGCCTTAAAAAAGAAATCAATTTATTAATTTCATGACTGTAATATAGTTCTTATATTATTAAAATCCATGGTGTCATTTGCACCAATTAGAAAGACTTAATTAATATAAAAAATAATTAATTCAGGAGAGTATGGAGAGAGTCTCCAGAGGCACTAATCAAGATTCCCAAATCTCACCCTCAGTCATCTACAACAGAGGAGCACAACAGCCAAAGCTTGAGCATTCTGAAATGTAAACATGTTAAACTATCTTTAATCAGTCATACAAACACTGATTGTACTGAAGTATTGGAACACATCTTTGAAGTCTTCCCATTGTCACAGGTGTATTAAATCAACCATCCAGCCATGCATTTTGAAAACTGTATGCCTTTAACTTTGAAGTAACAATTAGGGGAAGGACCCTTTCTGTGCCAGTTTCAGTGCACAAATAGTGTGGTAGGCTCCTACACAGCTCTTTTACTATGTAATGCCTGTGGGATGAACTAAAATGGTAATTATGAGCGAGTAATCTCTTCTCCAACATCATTGTCTGATGTACAATGCTCATTTGGACAAAAGGACAACATTTTTCACAGAACCACTCCCAAGATCTTTTAAAAAAAAAAGGCTACCCATAAAAGTGGAATCAGTTAGAGCTGCAAAAGGGAACCACCTTTGAATAAGTTTTGTAGGTAATTTTTAGGCGTCCTATTACTTAATACTTATATATATATAACATTTGCAGTGCATAAATCACATACATACATATACCAGATGCCTATATGCTGATATAATGAAACCATTTAGTTTGAATAATGATTTGATTTGATTTTCAATTAACTACATATTTTCTCCATACAAAAAAATTAGGTAAAGTTTAACTTTACTTTTACTTTTAAGTACTTTTACTTTTTTATTCTTAATTTACTTTCTTCCTACTTTTTTATGTAGAAGTAATGTAAAAACAACTCCCCCCTCCCCACCAGGTAATCAGTATCAAATCTGAGCTGGTTATTCTTCTCGCGGAGCTCACCAACCTGACCAGCCGTTTAGAGATTATGGAAAGTGGGCCTGACAAGTACATCAAACTGGAATTTGAGCTCCTGCGGGTTGAGGTACGAGAGTTTGAAACACTGGTCACACATCTGAAGGCATCTCTTAATTCCTCCTCAGCCATCTTCGACAGTCTTTTTGAAGAGGTAGGAATTCCATAAAAACTATTGTGACATTTTGAGCTTTAACATATAAATACAAGCAACTGCAATAAACTAAATAAGCGATTTGTTAATGGAAATTTAGATCCGCAACATGAGCTTGACCATAGATCAGCTGGAAAGCTATGACCAGAGCAATCTTGAGGTGATCCGTATTGAGTTTGTCAAACTTCAGAAGAAGCTGGAGCAATGTAGGGACGAACAAGATGACTTTTCTAATGCTGCAATTGGTAAGGTTTTATTGGATTGCGGGTTATTTACTGTGCACACTATTATGTCGGTCATGTGACAGTTTTATTCAAAGCTTACAAGGGATAATTAGTTGTATGTGTTGGTACAGCAATCCTGGATCAATGTGCCTTGCTCAAGGACCCACATTGGTAACTTCAGTGGACCTGGGATTTTAACCCCCAATCTTTAGATGAATAACCCAACACCACAAACACTGAGCTACCATGCCCTCAACCCTAATTGTTTCAAAGTTGGTGTATCACCCTGTGTTCTGATACAAGCATTTCATTTGGATGTTGGATTGGTTTGAATTTTGTCCAAATTACCTAATGTTAAATTACTCTTAAGTGACTTTTAATATCAAACTTTACTAGCACTATGATTAAGACTAAACATAAGTGGCATGTGTATAAATGTGTCTGTATTTTGCTTTGTTATTTTCTTTCAGGTTCCTGTAAGCATGGAGGTATTCTGAGAGTCGGTAAACCTGTTGTTAACCAACTGAATGCAGATCTGAATGGCAACTTTAAATATGGCGGCTGGGGTAAAGACTCCAAGCCCCTCCCTGGTTCTGAAGATATGTACTTTTACTACGCTTACTCTGATCCATTGCTGAGTAAAGTAACTGTGTATGCAGACTACTACAAACTGATCATGAGGCAGTCAAAGGGAATTTATGAGCTTTACATCAATTCCGCCAATGACTTTCGAGGTCTGGGTGATAATTTCATTGTGCACCATAACGCCCTGTACTATCAGTACAGAAGTCCGTTTAGCATGGCGAAATACAACATGACCAGTAAAAGTAGTGTGTATAGAGTGGTGCCCAAGGCAAGCAATAAATTCTCGTACCATTACTCAAGCGATCAGAATTTGGACTTTGCAGCTGATGAGAGTGGACTGTGGATAACTTATGCAACAGATGAATCAAATGGTAAATTGGTGTTGGGGAAAATCAACGAGGAAGCATTTGCTCTTGAGGAGGTTTGGCAGACAAGTATATTTAAACAATCTGTGACAAATGCCTTTATGGTTTGTGGCGTGCTTTATGCTACGAGGTCTGTGGATGTCCAAACAGAGGAGATTTTCTACACTTATAATACACAGACGAGACAGGAGAGCTATGTTAATATTGAGTTCGAAAAGTTCAATGATTTCTACGTTAGTCTGGACTATAACCCTCGTGATCAGAAACTCTACATGTTTAATAATGGCTATTATGTCTCCTACCATGTGAAGTTCAACAGTGGGTAAAAACACATCTAAATATAAAGTCAAAGGCTGGAATGTTTTGTAATTCCATATAAGATTTTAATAAAAATCATTTGAAGCATTACATTCTATGGTAAGTTTTTAAATTCTTTCTTAGACAATGGCTTACATTTAATCGTTTTGCAGACGCTTTTATCCAAAGCAACTCACAAGTATCCCAACTTGGTTGGGGTCAGACTACAGGGTTGATACAGCACTCTGGAGCAATGAGGATTAAGGGTCTTACTCAAGGACCCACATTGGTAACGCCAGTGGTCCTGGGAAGTTTTATTAACCCTTAAGAAGTTAATAAAGGTTAAAGTGATGTTTTAACATACAGTATACAGTGTACACACAAATTACTCAAAAAGCATAAACAACGTTAATCTATTTGTAATAACAAACCTGGTTTGAACTGGGTTAGAGGTATTTGAGCAGGTTGTGGATGGTCTTCTGTGTAAAAGGTAGTCACATGTAGAACAATTGTACCTTTTGTTACTTCAGGCACGCAATACACTTAAGCTTTATTGTTAACATTTTTTGGGAATGTACTTTACACATAGTGACTACTACTTCACTATGACAAGGCAGGAAAAGAAAAGGATAACCTCACAAAAGAGGCTTCATATAGTGTAATTGGATTCCCCTTGGCCCCTCCTCATGCTTTTTGGGCACGGCTGGTCTCTGTAAATGCACTAATTCCCATTTCCATAATTTCCTGCAGCTTCCTAATCTTTAAGACCAATAAACCATCAATATGTCTTCTTTGCGGGGGGATTCCCCATGCCCATCCAGGGGAGAACATTTCAGGCGCTGGGCAGATGCCAATCCATCGCTGGGCACACACTCACTCACACACTCTATATGGGGCAATTTGGAGAACTCAATTGACTTTTGTCAATTGACAAACCGGAGAACCCAGAGGAAACCCACGCGGACACGGAGAGAACATGGAAACTCCACCCAGATTGGGATTCGAACCGGGAATCCCTAGTGCTGAGAGGCGAACGTGCTAACCACTAAGCCACCTAAGCCGCCTGCCACTAAGCCAAATTTCTAATTATTTCTACCTTTTAAATCAACATTACGTTTTAAAATTCCTGCACAAACCTTGTGACGTATACTATAATAAAATGTTTTTATGGATGTACCAACGTGTTTAACGTGTTAAGGTTGAGACATACAAGGACTCAGTATGTTTGCATTATTTCTAATATTAGAATATTAGATTAGATTAAAATCATATTAATATAAATATTATTCATTTATTATTATGGCCGGGGGCGCTGTCCGTGTAGCTGTTACGTCGTGCGTGACGTCATCTATAGACAATCGGGCGCTTCCTCTTGTTTTGTCCCCGCTCAGCACGGGCCTTGTCACTGCAGAGGCACAGCTGTGTACGGAGCACCGATTCCAAAAGGTAACAGCTCAACAGCTATTATTTGTATCTCTCCGGTTCGGATTGTCTGTCAAATTCCGTCAGATAAATATTAAACCGATGCTGCTGACATTATCCTCACAGCTTCGTTTCTTTGCTGCTTCCGAAACAATCAGCGCGGTTTGTACGGATGACCGTGCATGCGAGCAAGTGCATGCGAGCAGTGGTACACCGATTACAGCGTTCAGCGACGATTTCCTTTTTTTTTTTTTTACCAATAATGTTCAGAGTTTTGTTGATTAACGGGCTGGTGAGATTTGTGGTTGAAGTGACGCGGCGCATTTGGAAAGTGTAATTGGTTTTTGAGGCTGCATTGCGGTCCCTCCCTCTCCTCTCGTCTCCTCACATCTGTCCTCTCATTTAATGCCACATCGAACACGCCGATTTAAACTGCACGTTTTTATTGTCTTTTTTTGTTTAACAGTAAGATGTGTTTCTATATGGTTTCCATGTGCCTTTTTACTGCACAAATTAATGAACAAATTAACACTATTCTCCTGGAGAAAAAATCTAATATCAAATTGACCGCGTCCTAACTAGAAAGCTGCTGTGTTCCAAACGCATTTCCGCTTCAAATACAAGTGCCCTTCATAGTAAATGAAATAACATCTGTTTTCACACTTGCTGTGATTCAGTTTTTTATGATTTATGATTGCCATAATAATATCTTGAATTTAATCCTATAAAGTTTTTGTTTAGGAATTATTTTTACAATATTAACAATGATTCAAATGTTTAAATGTGCAATATTTTATTATACTATATCACCTAACCCACAGTGCAATATATTTTGCTTGATTGCAAAATGATTGATTGCTTAAATTGTTCATTAGGATACACCTGAAAATATGAATTGAGGTTTAAGGATTAATAAGTTTTAAAAAGCATGTTCATAAATCCAGTATGTTCAGATATTAAATTAAAATTGTTGTCCAACTGTGTTTTTTATATGCTACAAAGTAAAAAGCTGGTGAAACATCCTTCACGTGTTCTGATTTACATTAGGTTGTACATGTGATGTTCAGGTGTCGTAGATTGTAAAGCTGGATAAAACTCATATAAAAGTTAAAGTTTCACAACTATGTTCTGTTTGAACTTCACCCCCTCTTTAACTGCACAATTAAAGCTTTTAATCTTCTCAGGGTCATTTTACTAAAAATCATTTGGCAATACCGTATTTTTGGAATGATCTAAACTATTGTAATTATAATAAATGTGATGTTTAGGGCTGCAACAACGAATCGATAAAATCGATAAAAATCGATCATCCAAAGTGTCGATAATGAATTTCCATTATCGATTCTTTGGGTTGCACTATTTCCGCGTTACTCGCAATGTCGTAACCGCTTACGTCACCTGCAGCGCTTCAATAACGCTGGAAAAAATTAGCGGGTTGAACAGAACAGAATGAGGTGGAGTCTGCAAAACAAGTTGATAAATCGTAAAAATGAAACACAGCCAACACTGAAAACAAACTTCCGTTTTAAATCAAAACTGCGGGAGCTTCACCTTCACACAAATAACGAACGTGGAACGTGCAGCTCTGCGAACATGATGTAACCTGCACGCAGCACCACGGATAATAACAGCGATAGAGAAAGTGTCTTAATGTCCATTATACGAATACGTCCGTATTTCACGTCCTGTCCTGGGCGTCCCGGTTTATATTTTAAGGTGAGGAAATGTCCTGGTTGTTAGCGTATCAGATGTATTAGATGATGCATTATTTCTTTCATTGTGCTTTTCATTAATTACAGGAAATGTTAACTTAAATATTTTGTATAAAATTACTACATATAATACTATACTATAGAATAATTTTAGAATAATTTGAAAAACATACATCTTTGGATAAAAGCGTCTGCTAAATGATTAAATGTAAGACATGGGGGAAAATTTTTTATTTATCCGCTTTATCGATTAATCGAAAAAATAATCGACCGATTAATCGATTATCAAAATAATCGTTAGTTGCAGCCCTAGTGATGTTTCCAATTATAGATGAAAGAGCTTTGTCTCAACCAATCACACATTATTATAATTTAGCTACTCTTAATTGTCTTTTTGGCGGCACGGTGGCTTAGTGGTTAGCACGTTCGCCTCTCAGCACTAGGGATTCCCGGTTCGAATCCCCATCTGGATGGAGTTTCCATGTTCTCCCCGTGTCTGCGTGGGTTTCCTCCGGGTTCTCCGGTTTCCTCCCAAAAACATGGATCAAGTCAATTGAATTCTCCAAATTGCCCCATATAGAGTGTGTTTGTGTGAGTGAGTGAGTGAGTGTGTGCCCAGCGATGGATTGGCGCCCTGTCCTGGGTCTATCTGCCCAGCGCCCGAGACGTTCTTCCCTGGATGGGCATGGGGAACCCCACCGCGACCCTAATGGAGGATAAAACGGGAGATAATGAATGAATGAATAATTGTCTTTTCTTACTAGTAGCTGATGATTAGACTTGAGGCTAATTAAGGAAAGGCATTTTGCAATTTGGACAACATTTTAGAACATTTAACAGGAACATGAGTCATAAGAACACTGGGAACATTATCTTCCTCATTCTGCTGATGATTGTATGACTTTAGGATCTGCATTGCAGCATAATTTGTCATTTTTAAACGTCAACTTTTTAATGAACATTTTATGTTCTGTTAATTAAGGTAATGCAGCAATCTTGTGACTATTTGAAGCACAGGGAAGATTAATAAGTGACTGCTACACAGCTCTTTTTTGTAAAATGGTTCAGAGACTCGCACAAGACAGGTATGTAAGGCTTTTCTATCTTTTGGTTTTAATTTAGCACTGCAATAAAAACATGGTGTTGATATGGGGAAGTGTATCCCTTCTTTGTTTAAAAGTCATAGGTGTTTGCTTTGTTAAACACCCCCCCCCCACACACACACACAACCCTTGTAGAGGATTAAGCGGAAGATGATGGATGGATGGACCATGGTCTTTCTGTCAGGTTGAATCAGTCTGCCTGTTTTTCACTGACCTCTCTCATCAATAAACAGTCTGCAGAATTACTGGATTGCTGTTTGCTTTCTGTTCATTCATACTCTTGAGTGAACTTTATAGATTGTTGTTTGTAAAAGATCTAAAATTACAAATGACACTTACAGGAGATTTTATGGCATTCATTTTCAAGCTGGTCTATTGTCCATGTTATTTTGATTTTATTTGTTAATGTATTTATTTTTGGAGTGTGTCTGTGGGATTTGGCCATTGATTTAAAAGAACATTTAAAAGGTCAGACACTGATGATGGATGTAAGAGGCTGGAACATATACATTCTTGACAGAACTTCCCCAAACTGTTTCTACATTTGGAGGCACACAACTGTTCAAAATGCACGGATAGTTGCTTAAGTTTTTTTTTTTTTATACATGTGAGACTAAATGAAATTAAAGGTGTGTCCATTTCGTGTAGTGCATGTTCCACCGTGTGTTAACAAATATATATATATATATATATATATATATATATATATATATATATATATAAAACTTACTACAACTCAGTAAGTGTCATTAAGTTTGATTTGTTCAAACGTGACTCCAGGGAGTGGGGTTTCATATCTCTACTACTCTACTGCTACCATATCATAAAAAATTTACATATTTTGGATTTAACCAAAGTTATGAAAACAAAAGATGAAAGTATTATATTCTGTCTGATTATTACATGATGTATTTACCGACAACAGCTTAACACTGTGAAAACATATATTTTTCTCAAATCTCTTTATCTGATCGAGGGCAGACTGCCGCAGTAATGAGGAAGTCATCAAAAGCCCGCTGGTTTGGGAGCGGAAATAAGGAACATGCAGAGAAATCCAGATCCTAGAACTGCAGCTCGACTTAATGTGATCAACCTACATATGAGTCCACTGCTCCATTGTGGGTTTTGTGGACTGGGGTTCCACCAGGACTTGTGCAAAGTTCTTCCAAAGCAGACATGGCTAAAGGAGACTATCTGGTCGACGCAGCCAAGCAGATCCGCATGGCTCTGGACAGGGAAGTCAATGAGGATTATGAAGCTGCTTTCAGCTACTACAAAAATGGTGTGGACCTGCTTCTTAATGGAGTTCAAGGTGGGTTTTTTCAGCTGCAATGTTATTTCTAATTCTGTGTTTGTGTTAAAAAAATAGGATGTTACATTTGATTAATTTACAGATTACAAAACTTTATTCCTGATAACACATGATGTGACAAAATTCAACCACATAGAACAAAACTGTGTGCTGGATCAGTAACAACCAATAATTAATCTTATTAATTATTAAATTAATCTTAGAAATGCCAAAGTAAATCTGACTTAATAATGTTGCAAAAGTATTAATAGCACTGTCTTAGAAAAGCAGATATCTGTCTTGTGTAAAAGTCTTTCAGTTTAACTGCTAAGATGCTCTCTAGCAAGTGTATCAGCAGTGTGAAGTTAAAAACCAGAGAAAACTCCTCATCTCATTACGACTTGTTTTATTCAACTGTTATTTTAAAAGTCTAAAGAAACAAAAAACTATATTTGCTTTTAATTATAATTACAGAAAAGCCATACTGTTCATACTAGTGTGTGTAATTTTATTAATCTCTGTGTTTTAGTGGATCCGAACAAGGAGAGACGGGAGGCTGTGAAGAGGAAAACCACTCAGTATCTTAAAAGGGCAGAAGAGATCTTTAACTCTCATCTGCAGAACAACTTCAGCAGGAACACAGCAGAGTTAGGGGTATGTGAGAATCTCTATATGTCAAAAATGTACAAAACCCAATAATAGTTTTAATGACAAAGTTTAGCATATATGAGCTTTTATTTAATACTTCCACTAATAATAATGTATTATTAGTTTGGAAAGGGCCCATTTTTGAATGAAAACCCCATGTGTTATTTATTATTTATATTATTATTATTATTATTTATATATATTTATTCCATGTGTAAGTCCTTAACTATCTGTTTTCACTAGTTTGATGGGAAGGTACTAAACACATGGAATAAATAAGAACAGACACTAAAAGCTAGTACTCCTTAGCTGAAAGAGTGTAGAGATATACAGTACTCATGTGTTTGCAGTAGGCTGCTTTTAACACAGTTTTATTCTCAGGTTATAGGAAACCTGAGAATCTTGTGACTTATCACTTTATGCTTCCTTATGCTCTGACGGCATGTTTAAAAAATTCCAGCTCATATAAATATGATGCTTACTCATACCCGGCGTTTTCTTCTTCTCTTCCCTATCTGCGTCATTTAGTAATCTCCATTTTGGGGTTAAAAAACATAAATCCTGACTTTTACATGCTATATAAACCCAAGATTTGTACGTTTCCTTTAAATTCATGCTTTAATTATGTAGCAGTGATGCATTTTTTGATGATAATTTTGTGCCACCAGGGTTACAGCAGCCTAAGGTTTAGGTCTATAAGACATCTCAGCTCACCAGTGGAGGATCTTGAAATGTGTAAAGTGGTTGGAATTATCGATAAGGTATAAATAAATACATTTTGTATTACGTTTGTACATATTACTATCATTACTATCATCATCACCTTCCATCATGCTACTGTATTTGAAATAGCCACACACTCATTGGAAATTTACACTCACTTAAACACTATTCACTGCTGCATCAAGAAATTAAAAATGAAATTGTATCAGAAGAAGCCTTTACACATCTTGTGCAGAAACACAAGCGAGTTTTGTTGCCCAAAATCACGATGAACCAAAAGACACTAGAAACTTGTTCT
>JAFMOD010000193.1:2513945-2532445 GCA_019802435.1 Corydoras maculifer
CTATCATTACTATCATCATCACCTTCCATCATGCTACTGTATTTGAAATAGCCACACACTCATTGGAAATTTACACTCACTTAAACACTATTCACTGCTGCATCAAGAAATTAAAAATGAAATTGTATCAGAAGAAGCCTTTACACATCTTGTGCAGAAACACAAGCGAGTTTTGTTGCCCAAAATCACGATGAACCAAAAGACACTAGAAACTTGTTCTTGTACAGGTGGTGATTGAAAAAAAAAAAAAACATTTTAAATAGATTTGCTAAAAATATTTTGGATGGTTAAGCAGATCTAAAACGGGTGTCTCAACTTTCAGTTACAATATTTATTTACACAATTTAAAGGTGTCGAACCAAAAGTATCGACATGTGTCGACATGTCAACAGTTTTTATTCAGTTAAATAAAACTTAATAAATAAATTAATTAATATAATTGTCATTATGAAAGTGATTAAATTGAGTTTGGTTATAGAATTTAACTGACACTCTGACTAACCTGAACCTCCTAGGTCATACTAACATTTTTAATTACTGAGCTAGTTCATTTGTTCAATACTAATAAGACATGAGATTACGATTTGTTTGTTAATTTAGTCATTAATTTGGTGTTGATTTGATATTTCCCAGCTAATCTGGTCTGTTGCATAAACAGATGGAGGTTTACAGGTTTATCTTAATGATAAAAAAATGATGGGGCGGGGGGGGGGATCCAGGGGAGAACATCTCGGGCGCTGGGCAGATACACCCAGGACAGGGCGCCAATCTGTCGCTGGGCACACACTCACTCACACAAACACACTCTATAGGGGCAATTTGGAGAACTCAATTGACTTGATCCATGTTTTTGGACTGTGGGAGGAAACCGGAGAACCAGGAGGAAACCCACGCAGACACAGGGACAACATGGAAACTCCACTCAGATGGGGATTCGAACCAGGAATCCCTAGTGGTGAGAGGCGAATGTGCTACTCACTAAGCCACCGTGCCACCTACAAGACAAACAAACTTGTTTATTAGACTCTGAAAAAGATTTTTGATGATCGACAGTTGACTGTTTTTTGTGCGGTCTTGATTGATTTCTTATCTTGTGTTCATGTCTGCAGGTTCTAACTGTTCAAAACCTGATTAGTAAGGAGACATTTGTGATTAAGGTGGGTTTTTTTTCCAGCAGCAGTTTAGCCAGAAGCCTGGTTACATACATTATGCTCTTAACTGTTATCAATTATTTAATTACCTGATACCAGGGATTTAATTATGGCACTTCTATAAAATAAGACTGGCTTTCTCTTTTAATAAATTACAATATATAATGATGTTTATAAAGAGAATATTGTCCTGCTTTTAGAGCCTGCCAAAGTCTAGTTGGGAAAACCGAGGACGGCCCACAATCATCCCTCAAGGGGTGCCGTTCATGGTAAAGTTACTGAGGTACTACGTCAGTGAGGACTCTGTGTTCTTGCATCTTGATCATGTTCAAGGTAAGCTAATGAAAGAGCTGGGCTAAGTCTCGCAGACAAAACCCATTACATTATGGTTACTTGAAATTATATAGTTATTTAATCAGACTAAAAAAAAACACAGATCCAGCAATTAAAATGACTACTTTTGTGTTTTTAGTGTAATATATATAAAACATTGTAATAAATGTGATTGATTTTTATGGAGGATAATAATAATAACTAATAAGTATTTGGTTATTTGGCTTGCTTTAGGAGGGAAGCTTTTTTCCAAACTGCACCGAATAAGGAGTGAAGCAGCTAAAGAACATCCTGAGTGTTTCAGTCCAAACCAGCACAAGATCCAGCTGAAGAACAGCTACACGTCACCTGATCTCAGCCAGATGTATCAACTGAATGGGGGGCACAATTTCTCAATTCAAGACACAGGTTTTGAAAGGGAAAATTTAGATGTTCCATTGGCTTCTTGGAATGAGGCTCAGCATCAGTTAGAGAGCTGTGGGACGCATTCATACTGTGAGGAAACGGGATGTCTGCAGAATTCTCGAGTGGAGAAGGAACACTGTGCAATAAGGACTGACTCGCTTTCCTCTCCTAATAATGATGACGGTTGTCATGTATTATCTCAGGACAGCTTCCCGATTCCCGTTCATCCCTGTGTGATTGTAGACACAAGAGATCCACTTAGCGTTACCACTGACCTGTTAGGAAATGATGTCCACATTGAACGGGTTGATTCTAGCTTAGATCTTGAGAAAGCATGGCCTATAATAGAAAGTGGGTCTTTACCAGCCACCGAGTCAAACTCTGATGTTCTGGGAATTAACAGTGTGGCTCAAATCACCTTAAGTTCTTTATTTGGTGAGGCCACACAGCCCACACTCTGCAGCACTGTCAATGTCCTTTCACAGAAAGTCCGAATAGTTCCTAACCCTTCACAGAGCCAAAACCAAGACAGCAGTTCTTATGGAAATCCGTTGTGTAACTCACAAACTGTGATAAACAGCAAGAGCGTCAAATTTGCAGCATGCCTGAGCTCAGGAAATTCCCAGCCAGCCCCTGGAAAGTCTCTAGTAGATTCCAAACCTATAAGACCTGTATGTTTCTCGCTAGACTTGAAAACGATGCCTTTGCAGTTTAACATGTTACACAAAGACATGGAGAGGAGGGAGTCCACTGGAGACGAAGACTGGGAAAGTCTTAGTCCTCTTTGCAGAGTTGAAGCTAAGGATCCATTCAATTATACATTCTTCAACAGTACAATCTCCTCCCCCCAAATAAAACCTGAAGAATCTGGGGAGCTTATTGAAGTTGATGGATGGTGTCACTTGCCTCGACAAAGGTTTAATAAAGTAAGTGAAACGCAGCAGAACAGTCGATGGGGTCTTCCTGAGACAGAGGTGCGACTGTGGGGTGCACAAATCCTCTTAGCTCTTGAGAGCCTTCATGAGCAAGGAATCGTTTGCCAGGATCTTAATCCCAAAAACATCTTAATTAGAACTAATGGTAAGTGCATCACTGTCCTGTTTCTAATTATCTGCATGAACATTGTTGTAGTGTTTAATTTATTTTATTTCAGTGTTGATATCTGAGTTTTAAAATCTGTTTATTCTAATTTGATTTCTGAAACCCCAGACTTTCATTCACACAGAATGTATTACTTATTTTCAATTATGACATTTATCCATCCATTACCTTCCGCTTTATCTTCTATTAGGGTCGCGGGGGGTTCCCCATGACCATCCAGGGGAGAACGTCTTGGACGCTGGGCAAATACATCCAGGACACTATCACTTGGCACACACTCACTCACACAAACACACTCTATATGGGGCAATTTGGAGAATTCAGTTGACTTGATCCATGTTTTTGGACAGTGGGAGGAAACCGGAGAACCCGGAGGAAACCAACACAGACACAGGGAGAACATGGAAACTCCACTCAGATGAGGATTTGAACTGGGAATCCCTAGTGCTGAGAGGCGAACGTGCTAACCACTAAACCATTGTGCCGCCCGACATTTATTCAATACACTAAAAAAAAATCCTGATTCAAGATAATCACATTTCTTTCCTAATTACTTTATAATCTGAGTATGAAAACAGATATTTAACAAAAATCCTGCTGTGAATGCCATAGATAACATGGTATTATAAAAAAACCAACACAATGTTCAATTATGAGTCTTTGGCCTCTTGATAAAAATCAGTGCTCACTAAGAATACTTATAGAGACAGGATAGAACATGCAAATTTACATTTACATTTAGTCATTTAGCAGATGCTTTTATCCAAAGAACATGCAAATTAAACACAATAGAAATTATGTTCTACTATGCCACTTTTAATAATAATGTTTTTTTTAGAAAGTCAAGCTCCAGTTGTGAAACAAACCGGTGTCATTGATGTAAAAAGGCAGTTCAGTGTTTATTCTAAGATGGCAGGAAATATTGGATGAATACTAAAATGCATAGAATTTAATTTAACTAAAAAATAAATCTAAATGAAAAAAAATTGTGTTTTTTCTCACCAGTTTTTTAAGAAAGATAGCTGTCACTGTTTTTAAGTTATTTAGTTTCTCAGGGTGTGATTATTGTTCAATTTATTTAAATGTTGGATTTGGTATTTTAATGTTTGGGGGGTTTTTCTAATGTGATTTTCTAGTACCATAACAAATAGGGTTTCTTGAACAACCAAGTAGGAGTCACTTGCGTGTCATATGTAATTATTAATGTCTCTAATAAGTTGTATTTTGAATAGGAAAGGTGTGTTTGACGTACTTCGGTCAGTGGACTGAGGTTCAGTCTGAAATAAGTCCAAAAGCAGTAGAGCAAATGTACTGTGCACCAGGTAAGGCTGCGTTAGAACAAACTACATAGAACCTTACATTGTTTACACTTTGAGATGCTTTTAAATCATGTATACACAATTGTAATTTAATGGTTCTCAATCAGTTATCTGCAAGAGTAATGAAAATTAATTGATCCAAGCAGAAAGCTGCACAGTTAACAGAAAGCGAATAGTTTTCCATGTGTCCCAGATTAGGTGGAATTTTGAAATGTCTATTCCGGGTAATCAATCATCTGCTTTAGAAGATGCTGGAGGACAAAATAAGTTATTTAAGAAGTTATTGTGTTTAATATTGTGGTTACAGAGATTGGAGGTGTATCCAAAATCACAGAAGCTTGTGACTGGTGGAGTTTAGGAGCCTTACTGTTTGAACTTCTTACTGGAATGGTTAGTATAATTTCATAACCTTGGTAAATGGTGTGTGTGTGTATATATATGTACACAATATTTGTAATTAGAATTAATAGACTGGTACTGAAGTGCTTGCAGAAATTACTTGTATGCATTAAACAGTATGCTGCAGTATTTAATAATAATATGTATGTGTGTGTATGTATATATATATATATATATATATATATATATATATATATATATATATATATAAATAATTACACACACACACACACACGTGTATATGTATATGTGTGTGTATATATGTGTATATATAATATATTAGGGGTGCTGAAAAAAATAAATTAATAAATCGCGATTCGTAGTCCTGATTCAGCGATTCTGAATCGATTCAAAAATTCCCAAGAATCGATTTTTTAAAAATGCGTTTCAGTTTTATTTTTGGCGCCCCCTCCCGAGCGAACTGCATATCGCATTACGGATCCGCTCGGCCACCGTACAGCAAGCTTGTTAACCAGCTCCCGTTGTAGTTTGCTAGCAAGTCGTTGTTCATGCCTGCGGGGGGAGCGGCGGGGGGAGCGGGATTCGACCCCCGGCGATAAAAGCCGCTGTTTGGCTTTTAAAGTCAGAAGAGAGAGCTCGACATGGAGCGCAACTGTTTACACAGAGTTTAAAATGAAATCGAGGTACTTTGGAAATACGAAAAATGCGCGAGCCCGTTTGGCGCGACATCATCCTTAACTAAAAGAAAAATATATTTAATGTTTAGGGTCAAGTTTTGAAAATGTAGCGAATGTTGGTACAATATAGTTAAAAAGACTGAAGTATGTATCTCATTTTTTTTAATGTTAAGTTTTAAAGTTTTGCAATATCTAAATGCACTCTGACCTGTAAAGTCTTTACTTTAGTTTCTCAAAGGCTAAAGCACTATAAACTTTTGTATTAATACATTTTCTATTATTTATTTATTGATGGATGTTTTTATGTAAGAAAAAGCCAGGCAGTTAAGCTAACCTAATACTGCTTATTTTAATTTAACGCAATCCTATTTTTTGTATAAATAGAAAATGATGCAAAAAGATTTGATACAGGAAGGAACCTGAAAGAATTGTTTTAAATAAATATTCTATTTGTTTACATCTTCGTTCCATCTTGTCAATCACATCATTTAAACAATTTGAACTGAAAAAATAGTTTCTGAATTGAAAATCGATTTTAAATCGAATTGTGACCCCAAAAATCGGAATCTAATAGCCAGACAGATTTGCAACCCCTATATATATATATATATATATATATATGTATATGTATATGTATGTGTGTGTGTGTGTGTATATATATATAAATATATATGTGTGTGTATGTATTTGTGTGTATATATGTTTTATATAGTTTATATATGTGTATATATAGTATGTATAATTTTAACACTAAATGGTCTGTGTTACCAGCCGCTGTGGAGGTGCCACCCAACAGGAGTTCATCCGCACACGCAGCTTTTAATTCCAGACCACCTGAGCACAGCAGCAGCTTCTCTTCTAACAGAGGTACATTTAATATTAATATGAATTTAACTCGAAACTGTTGGTACTTGCTAAACAAAATGTCTACTTTAATCAACAAATCTTCATATATTTATTTATCCCTGCGCAGAAATGGTGTTATCAAAAGAAGTAGTGTTAAGTTAGTTATAACTTATTTATAGGGTGGCATGGGTGTTAGCACATCCACCTCTCAAAATTGGTTTGAATCCCGATCTGGGTCGAGTTTCCATGTTCTCCCTGTGTGCACACGGGTTTCCTCTCTCAGTCCAAAAACATGAATCCAAAGATCTAAATTGCTTGTCTGTGGCAAGAGATTGATTGACATATTCTCTTGAGTGTATCTGCCTAGAACCTGAAACATTCTCCCCTGAATGGGCATGGGAACAACCCCACTCCCTGCCCTGTGACCCTGGAAGGATTAAGATCTCTTAACCATGTACCCTGTTATGTAACTTTTATTAAATTAGAATTAAATTAGAAACTTGTCATGCTTCTACTCAACACAGTCTGGAACTTTTATGGTGGTTTGTTTTGCAGCTGTTGTTTTTTTAAACGATTTCTACCCCTGTTGTGCAAAAAGTGGCTAATTATCAGGAACCTAAGCAACTCCGTAGTTATTTTGTTTTTTGTCACCACAGCTCCTTCAGTATGATGCTGGATATCGACTGGGCTCTGGAGGTGGGGGTGTGAGTGACATCAAGTGCCATCCTTTCTTTAGCTCTGTTGCTTGGCACACACTGTGCAGTTAACGAAGATCTAACCTGGGAACCACAACTCATGTTGTGCATTGAGAAGTGCGGCATCTCCCGATGGTAGAAAGAGCTTTGCTGCCTTTTGTGTGGCAACTCCAAAGATAAGTAAAGAAGTCGTTGGAGCTGTAATCCTTCATACAATTAATTCAGATTTCAAGGAGTCTGTTATAAAGAAACTAAATGAAGCTTTCTAAGGTTTTCATACACGTCTGTGGTCATTATTAAAACTGTGTAGGTTTGATCATAATACATCTCAGGCATTGAAATATTGCACTTGTCTATGACGCGTATCAGTATTATGCAAAACTACCATTACCTTTAACTGTTTTGATAGCACTTCTGATGTCTGCACTATATGCCCAAAATAATGTGGATACCTGAACATCGCACCTGTTTAATCCAGCTTGAAAAGGACTATACAGATTTTTTTTACGGAACGGTCTGATGAGAATTTGCAGTCTGTGAAATTGTGGCAATATGAAATGAGTCACTTTTAAGGGAAATAAACTGGTGTTAAGGATTAATCAGACCTAACCCACAATCTTCCCAAAGGTGCGATAAGGACACAGCCACTGGCATTTCATTACATCAAAGACATAATCTTCTGGCCGAGACAGTCATACGAGAAGCAAACAGCAACTTTCCCTGAAGCAGACCTATACATGCAGCAACACATTGGATCTAAGGGTTCCAGTCCAAACTCTAAAAATCCACCTAATCTTTTTAACTTCTGAATTTCCCTATTGTGGGACCAATAAAGTATCATTAAAAGCAATATCCACATAATTCTGGTTACAAACCTTGTTTGCCGTGATTTTTGTCATGAAACAGGGGTTCCCTTAACTGTTCATTAAAGCCGACAGCATTAATAAATACTAGAAATGTAATGAATGCATGCTCATAATGGGTTCATAATACTCAACATAATGTTTAGATTTTTTAAATTGATTTTACCGACTTTAAATAAACTTTTAAAACAAACCTTAATCAAAAAATGAGTGCATGAAGTTATGATGTCTGCTGGTACAGCATAATGTATAAACAATAGATATATAACACTGGATGATCGCTTTCTTCAAACACCTCCCATGTTTTGTCCCCAGCTGTTCCTTAAAACAGCTGTACAGTTTAGTTCATTTACAAAACGGAACTGTGATGGTACTGACGTGGTGGTGATGTGCTGGTATAAGTGAATCAGATACAGCAGTGCTGCGCAAGGTTTTAAAAATGGTCCACTCAGTGTGTACTTAATTTTATTGTTCCACCCCGATTAAAAGTCAAAACCCTCCAAGCTATAACATTTAGTTTTAAAGTAATGTGATCTATTTCGCCTGCTGTGCTTACACAGAGGAATCTGTCCTCCACATTTGGCCCATTGGTGCAGGGAAACATACTGAGTGAAGTGCGCACACATGCCCGGAGCTGGGGGCAGCCCTGTACATGGAGCCTGGGGGCAAATTGGGGTTAGGTGCCTTGCCCAAAGGCACTTCAGTCATGGTACTTGGGACTGGGAATTGAACTGGGAATGTTCTTAAGCTCACAAGGTTGGTTTCTTAACCAAAAGCCTATGACTGCCCCCACATGTACCACCCAGTATTAAGCTATGGACAGTGACCATAAAACAAATGACAGCATCTTTGCCATCTCTCCTTTTCCAGCTGAAGCAGTCTCTTCATAGCGCTACAATTAAAAATGCTATTTTAGTCAAAAATACAATTTATGAGGAGATGCACCAATCCTGAATAATGCACAGCCTTCCCTCCCTAAGGAGAAAATACATTTTCTATTTCCAAAATGGATTTAATGAATTAACAGCTGTATAAAGTAACTTACCATCAAACAAGAAGAAACACTTTACTAAAGTCAGGTGGCATTTTCTCCATTGCCTTAAAACAATCTCAAGGGTCCATGTTATCGAATCTGAGATTTATTTCTGCTTAATCGTACAGCACAGTTATCAGCATCACTGCATTCTTTCCCGGTTTGATAACGACGGGGGATTCCCAGCGCCAATCTGCCTCTCCTTGCACCATTCTGAGTAAATTCTGCACAATGCTGTGCTTGACAATCCCATATCAGCAGTTAACCAAATTGGCTCACCTGACACCAACGTCACAATCACCCCCACCCCATACATGCGGTTAATGTGACAATTCTCTACAATCTGATGAAAACGATTTTAGTTTAACAAAGTAAGGCTGAAAACATTTGTCACAGTACGTTTCATATTCTCTAGAATCTAATTACTGATCACTTCTTAAATTAACAACCTCAAGAAATGAGTAGTGATTGATTCCCACTCTATCAGAATGCTAAACAGCATGTACACGCATCAGATCACAAAAGCGTGAGGCACTTGTGTTACCACAAGAGCCCCCGAACTGAAATGTGTCCGGACTAATAGCATAGCTACCACATCCTGTCTTGCCACTAACTCAGAGATGCGACTTTTGGTTATGAATTTATCACTTTTTCCTATCTGATTCACCCGTGCTCAGAAGACCTGGAAGCCACAGGCATCAATCATAACCACACTTTCTGCATGTCTGCTTAAACACTCCTCAGAAGCAAAAGTAGCAGAAGACTGACTGGCAGAACAAATATGTTATGTTAAAAAGTTAATGTAACAGGGTTATAAAACAAAACACTGAAACAAGAACTCATTTCACCAATTTATTGTTTAAAAGCCTCCTTTATCCTGCTTAAATATTTTACTTAGTTCCCGTATGTGCGATGGATGTGGCCTTTGAATTTTTTTTTACTGTGTATGAATGTACAAAATATGGGTTTAAGCTTTTCAACACAACAGAAAATGTGTTTCAGCTTCTCTGTTAATTTTTTATAAGGTGTTATAACTTCTTTGGAACACAAACAGAACAATAGACCATCTACTACTGTGCTTACTTTGAAATGAATTGTAAAATATGAGTTACAATGCATTTTTATTATGTATTATAACAAATTTGCATCAGCAGCCTCTTTATTAGGTCCCTTTTCTTGTTTCTACCCTCATTGTCCATTTCATCAGCTCCACGATCCATACACTCCATACAGATGGACTTTGTATTCCATCGGCTTCTTTACGTACTTCATCAGTTTACTTTGTTAATGTTTAAACACTCCAGCAGCACTGCTGTGTCGGATTCACTCGCTCCAGCAAAACACACCAACACAATCCCAATGTCAGTGTCACTGTAGTGTTGAGAACTATTAATTACCCAAATAATACCTGCTCTACGGTGGTTCTGATTGTTAGAGTAGCGCAAAACTGATGAAACTGAAAATAAATGTAAAGACAAGATGTACCTTATAAAGAGTTTATACAGAGCAACAATTAAACAAATAATTAGGTTAAACTGCAAAATGCAGACATAAATGTCATGCCATTTTGCTTAAAACACCAGCTGAAACCTCTGTCTATAACTGATATGATTTTATCAGCATAATCCATGCAATTTTTAACTTCGACTTCCTTCGTTTGGTTTCCAGTAAACTATTAATCATATTCTTTCTCCACTTAAATAACCCCGGAAATGATACACAGTAAGAACATTTTGAGATATTTATGGATGTAACCATTGTGTGCGCTTCAGACTTGTATGCTGAGGGCATCAGCGTGGGGAAGTGGCAGTGACCGCTCACATGTCCAGCAGCATCACCCTGGGGTCCTCCACCACAGATTTGATCTTGCGCAGGAAGGTCACGGCCTCTCTGCCGTCGATCAGACGATGGTCATAAGTCAGAGCCACATACATCATGGGCCTGATTTCAACCTGAGAAGAAAGAGAGATGATGAAAGATAAAAAAATAAAATAAAAAATAATAATCCAATTGCATTTATAACAATTATATTAATAATCAACTGATTAATGATTGATAACTAATGAATAACCTTTCCACCGACAGCCACCGGTCTGTCGAAGATGCCATGCATGCCCAAAATGGCAGATTGAGGAGGATTGATTATTGGTGTGCCAAAGAGTGAGCCAAAGACGCCACCATTGCTTATCGTAAACGTGCCACCGTCCATGTCCTCCACAGCTAGCTCATTCTTGCGAGCCTGTGTAAAAATAAATAAAAAAACATGTTAAGTACAATAAAGAGTGCAATATTAAAAACCAAGGTCCTTTTCAGAAATGTGCCTCATTCTAAACAGCCACCACAATGACACTACAAGGTTTAACTACACAATATTTGCATCTTTCACAGTGGTCAAAATGTCAGATTAGGCAACCCTACAAGCATCAAAATATATATCAGGCGATTCATAACACTAAAAGTATGACCCAAACCATATGCTGCTCATGTGGCACCATGATCATAAAATCCTGGCTGGTGAAGATCCACCACCAGCATGCGTCAAGGCCAGCTCATATGCATGCAAGGGAAAATATTTTATTGTGAAATATTATTTAAACATGGTTTATTCTCCTTTCACTTACTATGCAACGGATCCATCACCTTATTCTAGAACTTTAAAGTTCATTGCTGTATGCTGAGGCCGCTCGGTTCTCAGAAGCTGGTTGGGCCCGCCTCTTGACCACTCTTCATTTAACCATCTGCTTAACCTTAATTTTAACCATCATTAATTGAGGTCACATCATAAATTTGTCTATTAAAAGAGTTTTGGTTAGTTGTCCCATTTACAAAACAGATTAGGGTCTATAGGTAGGATGTTTGCACTCTACTGGGTTCCAAGTGTGTCAGAGACAAAGCAAGAACAAGGGCAAAAATGACGAAATTATCGGTTTTAAATGCCATAAAGACTTTTACCTTTTCTCCCAACTCGTTAATGGCTTTTTCAATGTCGGTAAAATTCATTCCTTCCACTCCTCTGATTACAGGTACCACTAATCCCTGTGAGAACATGAAAAATGGATGAAATTATACATGTGCGGTTCCTTTAGGGCTCACTGACTGGAGCAAAGATTGGTTCTAACTTAAAAACAGCATGTATCGGTTTATGCGTGCACGGACCAAAGAGAGACTCATTCGAACTAAAGAGGTTATGAAACATTACTGCAGAGATCCATCATGTTCACCCTCATTTACAGGAGTAAGATTACACATTTGGTCCAAATGCTCTTATTCACATGACACTTTATACCATTAGAGACTGAAGAGGGGCTACCAGGATTATCTGCTACCAATTTATGGTTGAAACGAGAAAAAAAAAAAGGAATAAAATTACCTTTGGTGTTGCTACTGCCACACTGATATCCACATAATCCCGATACACAATCTCTTTTGTTGTGTCATCTATCACTGCAAATAAAAAAGTAACCAAATATGTTAAAATTGGAAAAAAAAAGGGTTTTATTAATTTTTTTATTAAATACTGCAGCATAATGTTTAATGCATACTAGTAATTTCTACAAGCACAGTACCAGTCTATCAATTACAAATACTAAATTGTGTTATTCAAAAATTCAAAAGATTATTCATTTATATATCTCCATTATCTCTGTGTATGTGTGTAATATTACTACTATGGCAGTGGACATGTGGGATATTAGTCAAGTGAAGGATAACAACAAGATTGTGACAGCTGTATGCATCATACAGGTATCTATCTATAAGAAAATATAATGTAGATAAAATGTGGCATCTTTATCTAGGCCAGGTTTGTGCGGTTCAGAAGGAAGCAGGGGGAAAAGATAGTCTGTAAAATCGTGATCTTAGACACGAGAAAACATTACCACATTAACCATATGTACTTGCAACTTGTCAAATGTGAGGTGTTGACATTAAAAACATAACTAGTTGGGGCTGGGAGACATACCAGCATTGACTGCTGGCTGGTCAACCAAAGCGTAGGCAGCTGCTTTCACGAAGGCAGACATGAAGCCAAGCTTGATGTTGTGTTTCTTAAGGAAAGCATCTTTGTAGACTTTCCTCATCTCAGTAATGTTGCTGTAACCAGACAAAAGAAAAAAAGTGCTAAGAAAATGAAAAGGGGGGGGGGGGGGGGGGGGATTACAGATGTACATTCATTAACCACAAATACTGAATTCATAATTATGATTACTAATCAAAGTCTGAATAATTGTTAGTAACATTATTAATAAAAACCTACTGTAGAGCTAAGTATTCTAATTGTAACGTTATTAAAAGGTCAAAATTTAATCATGCTTTTAATACAAAATACAGTGGACACTGTTTTTGATAGAAGCCAGTCAACAAAGAGGCAATGAGTTTTACAATTAACTATAAACACTTGTAACATCAGGCAAATTAGGTATGCTCTGTTATCTTATCTAGGTATCTTCTGCATGGGTCTGTTTCTCTGTATCTATTATATATTTTATGTTTTTAATTTAGAATGCAATAACAAAACACTTATATATTATTACCAGCAGAAAACAAATGCTATAGAATTAAAGGATTCAAATATTAATTTTCACTATATTGTTGTTTCTTTTAATATTTTTTTATAACAAGCACTAAATTTGAACTTGGTCAGCCCCTAAAAAATTAATTAGTAAGTAAAATGTAATCAGTTAAGGAGGCATGCAAAAGACACCCTGAAATGCACCCAAACTAAAGCACTTAAAAGATTTTTTACTGCACTAAAAAAGGTTAATACCAAATATTGGAGCATTTCAATTTATAATAGTTTATTATTAAAGTGAATTATGGCTTCATCCAATGAAAAGCTTTTATATGGCAGTTTACATATTTTTATTAAAAGTTACTTGACGATTGGGATAAGTTTACGGGACACTCCTGAAGCAATGAGGAGTTAAGTGCTTTGCTTGAAGACCTACACTGTCAACTTTTGGTGAACTTGGGGTTTGAACCCACAGCCTTTAGGGTGAAAACCAAGCACCCAAACCACTACGCTTAACGTTTAACACTAACATGGCAAGTTGCTTCATTTAAAAAGTTTTAATTCAGTGCCATTTTTTTGTGCATTTTTTTTTATTTATAAATTTCTTACAAAAGCTTTTAACTAATTAAATAACCCTAAACTGATCATCTATATTACATAAGCCAAACATAAATGCTGAAGCTTACAAAACATTTAAAATGTTCTAATATTTTTATATAAGACTTCAGTGTTATTACAATATTTTTACTATGGATGCTTATTATAAATTTCAGACTCAAATTCAGCAAATTTTAAGGCTTCAGTTTTAAATTAGTAGTTTGCATTATTGCTTATAGCAAAAACATAAAAATTTTTTAAACAACCAACACCAGACAATGTACAGACACCGGTCCAAGTGCACGATATAAACAAAGCACTTGCCCGGCTCTTTTTAATTGTCTGTTTTCCTGTCTCCAACTCTGCTTAAGCTCTAGGGTTTCTTCACTAATAAAATTAGCACCGTCCCAAGACACGCTCTCCGAGAAAGGAGAGAAGTCGAGATAAAAATCTTCATTTTCCAAACCTCTCAAATCTTATTGGCTTGTCATAAAAGCCCATAACATTGTATGCAGTCTGCTCTCTGAGGGCATTTCTCAGGGGACAGCAGGGCAGCTGCTCTCGGGCCCTCGATGGCCATGCTCCTTCGTCTCCCTAACCTTGGCCTGCGGAGTCTTGCTACATCCCATCAATGTGAACTAGATTTGTGTGCGCAAAAAACCCTGCTGAAAGTCGACACCACCATTTGTGCCAGTGCAAAATCCTCAAAGTGTCATCTTCTAGAGGGAAAGTGGGGGTCTGAGGACATTAAGGTTTCCTTCTAAATTAATAAAGCAGGTTTTTACCTAAATCTTATCTTTGTTTTTACCGACATTAGCACCAAATATTTACATTCCGTGCTTTAAATGGGCATTGGGTTACAAAAAGCTCTTCCTGCAGGGCAGATTCCAATCTATAACCATTTGTGGAAGCATTGCTGAGGTTCTAATTCAGTTTGGGCGATGAGCAGGACTTTAACTTTCACCATTACAAGACTTTGCTGTCTCTACAATATTGACCTTTTTTAAGTGCATCCTCTAAAAAGGTCATCTGGCCCGTTTAACAAGAGAAAACAAAAGCAAAAACGGTGGCAAATCTGACCTCATGTCCACCTCGTTGAAAGTTGTTAACATGGCACAGGTGTTCTGAGCCTCTTTTAGTCTCTGAGCGATCCTCAACCGCATCCGGTTCATCTTAACCTGCAGTTTAAAAGAAACAAAAAAAAAAATTTACATTTTGAGTTGAATATCCTACCCGGGGAGCAATTGGGGGTTAGGTGCCTTGCTCAAGGGCACTTCAGCCATAGTACTTGGTGGGAATCGAACCGGGGACCAATTGGTATAAGGCTAAAAACACAGTAATGCTGTCATTAAGAGGATGGGAGTTATTTAACACTCACAGTGTGAGAAAGTGTTCATGATGTGAATGTGTGTAATATGTGCATTAAATAACTTCTCCAAAAAATGACAAATAAAAACCTTTAATGTTAAAAAACTTTTTTTTTAATCAAACCTAGTGATCTTAAGGGATCTATTGAAACACAAAAATACTTTAGCATTAACAGCTTTATCAAAGCTCAAATCTCAGCCACAACAGATTCAATAATTCAAGTATAATATAAAGTGTGAATGATGTGGATCATGTGAATGTGAATGATGGTGGAATATTTTGAAATGAGTTGTACTTCTACAGAAATGTCTTATCAAAATTTATGACATGAAATTTTATGGACTGTATATGTTGACTATATATTTTTTGTTGACTATATACAAGCGAGGATATTCAAACTGATCTGAATGCCATATGAAAACACAGTGCATGAGTGGTATTAGTTAAAGCTGCATGTATCTGCATAGAACGTTGATAAAACGTTTATTTATGCACTACTAATAATGGAAACACATTAAAGGTGTTAAGTCTTAAAATAATATGCTAAGATAAGAAAGGAAAGAAGTAAAGTGAACCTACGTCAATGTTAATGTGCCATGTGGATGTGCTAACATCCCGGTGAGGATGTTTGCGCTTTAAATGCTTGTTTATAGCAGTTGTACTGTTGTGAAAAGCCATCTCCACATTGCAAATTTGACAGAGCATAACATTGTTGTGTTTATGTGAATTGCTCCCACACTTAAGATGCACACGGATGCATCTTAGCTGCTGCGCTCTGGATAAATCCATTTTCCTGTTGAGCGCTGCCATTTTGTCGAGGTCATTATGTCAATGTAGTCAATGCGTTGCCCCTAATGTGCCTCTATAGCGTTTACATACCCTGTGCTCTGAGCGAGGTCCTTTAGCTCCGGCATCTGCAGCAGGTGCAACAGGTGCTGCTGTGGGTTTGATTGATGATACTTTAAAAACAATACCGGAGTTTTTAGAATTTTAAAGCTAAAAATGATTTTTATTCATGAAGCAAAACTTTGAAAAAGTAATGTGTGAAAGGCATGACCGTTTGACTCACCTGGTTTGGAAGTGGCAGGCTGGGCTGGTATGGGTGGCACAGGGGGCATTGTGGTAGGGATGGGCCCCACTGTGGCAGCTACAGGTTGTGGTGAAGTTGGAGGAGGAGGTGACGCTGCTGCAGGTGCCTCCGCTGCTGGTGTTGGGGCAGCGTCCGCCTTGGTAGCACCAGCTAAAAAAAACATTAAACCACAAAGTAAGACTTAAACTTTTTGAAGAGAAAAGTTTTTTTAAGGCTGCTTCAGAGATCCCGGTTATAAAAGTATTAATTCAAATAAATGTAATTGTACTTTTTAAAGTTTACTTAGAAAATATAATAAGCTACAACAAAATACCATAACAGAGAATTAAACTGCAAATGGTGCTACTTGACTTTGTAGTGATGTTTAGAGCTACAGCTGGACATTGGAGTTCTAAAGTGCTTATTGCTCAAAACTTTAGCCGTAAGTGAGATATGCTAAGAAGCAATTTATTATGTAAGCTTTCAAAGCAACATGAGGAATCTAAAAGATTCTGAAGCCTGGGTGTGGTTTGCCCAATTCAAGGGGGTATTATATGTTTTCCAGGATATTTTTATTAAAATTCAAAGAATGGCCAAACATTATCCAAAAATTATTCATGACTTTTATGACAACATTAAAGCACTACAGCTGTTCTTTAAAAATCTGTTCATGCCCGTTTCCATGACTTTATAAACCATTATATACTTAGAATACTATATATTAACATAAATCCACCAAAAAGTTGTTTAAAATTGGCAATAGCTTGTAAAGAAAGCTTTTCACACTGACCTCCTTTTCTCAGTTTAAAAAGTGGAGTGCCTCCTTCTACCCGGCCTCCATCAGGCACCAGCAGCTCCTCAATCACACCTGAAGCAGGAGATGGTACCTGCACGGAAGTCTGCAAAAACCAACAATGCACATCACGCCTGGTCTAATTTTTTTTTCTCTTTTTAATCGGTGTTATTGCATGAAGAAAAGACAAAAACCTTATCGGTTTCAATTTCGCAAACCACTTCATCCTCTTTGACAGAATCTCCAACAGCTGTAAGTAAAAAAAAAAACATCTTGCTGTAAATAATCTACCACAATAAAAAGATTTTGTGAAAAAGCCCAAACAACAGAAAGGAAAAATATCCCTACCTTTTTCCCACCTCACATCCCCCTCTGTAACGGACTCAGCGAAGGCTGGTGTGTTGACTGTAACAACTTCATTCCCTGTAATGAGAGTGCATCATCTGTCTTTGGGTGGGTGGAGGGTCCTTATCATTTTTAGACACAGGTTGGTAAATTCAGATTATTTTGAGGAATTCTGATTTTATATACTTTAAAATACCAATGAAACCAAAAACATTTTCTAACAATTGACAAAGTGCGACTCAAAAGATGAAATGGCGTCAGTGATTCTTTGCTCATAACAGAATACTTGTACAATCAGGGCCAGGACTGGGAGGCTAATGAAAAGTTTGTACCCTCAGGTCATACGAACATTTAATTTAATATAAACAACAACGATTCTACAAAAGATCCCCATATACACACGGTCACTTTAATTTTTATATACTCTAATTTGGACACACACATGCACATTAATCATTATCTGCACATTACACTATCTACATTTACTTGACTTTTTATTATTTATTATTTAGTATATATATATATATATATATACAGTGGGTTGCAAAAGTATTCATACCCCTTGAACTTGGCAACTTTTGCTGGACTTGGGATTTGGACCCCCCCCCCCAATTTAAAACTGAAAGCCCACTATTATATTTTAATCGTACAATGCTTAAGTTGTTATATTACACATACAGAGGTATGAGGTATGCAGAGGTAAGCCATTAAAAATATATATATATATATATATATATATATATATATATATATATATACAGTGGGTTGCAAAAGTATTCATACCCCTTGAACTTGAGCCATATTTTGTCACATTACAACCACAAACATAAATATATTTCACTGGAATTTAATGTGAAAGACCAACACAAAGTGGTATACAATTGTGAAGTGGAATGAAAGTTATACATGAATCAACAATTTTTTTACAAATAAAAAACTGAAAAGTGCGATGTGCAAAATTATTCAGCCCCCTTTTCCCTGAGTGCAACCAATTGCATTCAGAAGTTGCCTGATGACTGCTAATGACTTAAAAGG
>JAFMOD010000193.1:2549972-2564617 GCA_019802435.1 Corydoras maculifer
CTTTCTATGAATGTAGGAACAGCTATAATGATGTCATATAAAATATAAAAACAGCTAAAACCTTTCAAAAGATCTTACTTTTTACCATATGTAGACAAAACATCAAAACATATACAAATATATACTAAAGAATTTAACATGTGTGTGTATGTATATATATATATATATATATATATATATATATATATATATATATATATATATATATATATATATATATTCATTCATTCATTCATTATCTTCCGCTTATCCTCTATTAGGGTCGCGGTGGGGTTCCCCATGCCCATCCAGGGGAGAACGTCTCGGGCGCTGGGCAGATAGACCCAGGACAGGGCGCCAATCCATCGCTGGGCACACACTCACTCATACATACACACTCTAAATTGGGCAATTTTGAGAATTCAATTAACTTGATCCATGTTTTTGGACTGTGGGAGGAAACCGGAGAACCCGGAGGAAACCCACGCAGACACGGGGAGAACATGGAAACTCCACCCAGATGGGGATTCGAACCAGGAATCCCTAGCGCTGAGAGGCGAATGTGCTAACCACTAAGCCACCGTGCCGCATATATATATATATATATAATATTTTTTCCCCAACAGATCTGTAAGCAAAAAAAAAATCCTTTTTTTTTATTAGTAATTACTGGATTAATTGTTGTATTGCAGCTAAAAAGCTTTATAGGTAGGCATAATAATAATTGTTTGTATCTCAAACCAAGACACTCTATAAGTACTTATGCATTGCCTGCAATTTATAAATAATCTGCCTTATTTCTCAAAAATCATGATGGATTTTATGTGCCTTAACATTACTACATCCAGGAGGGTTTAACTCCCAACCATTTAAAAAAGGCCAAACTAATGTTCTTCTACACACGCTACCCAAGTTCGAATGTCCTGAAGACCTTTTTTCCCGATGTCAAGGTAAGTTGTGGAGTTTAACATTTAAATATCTTTTTATAATAATATATTTATTTACTAATGCATATAAGGCATACAGTTACATAAAGGACAAACTCGGTTATCTACTTCTTTGCCTACATGAACTATGTAAAAAAGGTAAGCTATGTATGTGCTGTCTTTTGACCTCAAACCTGTCATTAGAGTCCAGGGCTTGAGGGGACAACGGACGGTGGTTTATGTTTAACGCAGTTTTTAAAAGTTCCTCAAGTCAGCAAAAGAAGACAAAAGGAGAAAGGAGACGAATGTGTAGCCTTCTCTATTCAGTATGAACCTCGAAATGCTGCGTAGCCACTCAGCTGTCAATCGACAACAAAAGAGCTTTGCTGAGCGGCAAAGACAGGAGAGGAGTTTAGGCCCTGCAACAACAACCTGTGTATACTGGTCACACATCCTTTGAAATTGTAACATGTCCTGAGGCTCAAAACTCATGAATCAACTGAATAGACTCAAAGCATCACATGTTTAGAAGGATTAGTTGCCTGTATGTTAGTTCAGTGCTTCACAGCTGCTCTTAACCTGCACAGCATTGTGCAAGATCACAGGAGCATGATAACGATAGCTTTCACTTTTAACTAGACATTTTTAAGCAAATAAGTACAGCTTTTATGAACAGCCTATTTCAAAAGTTTGAACTCCATGTTGTTTTCAAGGTGAAAATGGCTTAAGGCTAACATAACAGGCAACATTCGTTTTCATCTCCTCAATATTATCTGCCATGCTTCATTAATAAAGTGGAAATGTGCAAATGAACACCAATGTAGAAATAGTACTGCTAGAACTACCAGAACACTTTTAGCTATGCAATATTGTGCTTCTATAATGTAGATGGTATAAAACAACCACCTTCTAACATGTACAGCTCTTTTAGACCTATAAGCAATGCTGATAGTCTTAATTTATTTTATATGCTTTATCTTTATATTTATAAAGATATTTATTTTACTTATAGTTTGGAAATTATTAATTTTATTTGCTTATACAAATTCATTTTTTTCCGTATGGGGAATTAAACAAATGACAGAAATATTTTGTACATTGGTTTAATACATGAACTTGATCTGTTTTTTCACTAAAATGTTCACAAAAATACCTATTTATGAATTAGCAAAGGATTTTACCCTAGTAGCTAAATGTAGATAACGCCTAGCTCAAATAAAATAATTATATTAAATATTAAAATAATTGAGTATAAATTCTTAGGCTTAAGCTCTATTCAGACCCAAATACAATAGAATAGTTAAATAACAGTTCCCAAGTATGAAAGCGCAAGCAATCATTAGTGTTTTAAAGCTGATATAGGCCCCTTCAGGAAGCCAGTAAAGAACACATTAGTGGGCTTACAGAATTTGGGATACTTTGCAGTAAATCCATTTATACACCCTGGCTGGCCTGGTTCTTTTGAGCCCTGCAGCATTTCTTACGAAGACTGATGGGAATCCTGGGTTTTTCTGCCTCTAGACGGCAGTCTGCAAGTCTTCAACTCATCCAAGTCCTTCTGTGGGAAGTCATAGTGGACAAAGACAAAGTTAATCCTAGTGTCTGATTCAATTCCAATCAGCCAGACTCAATGAGAGGGGGGCTTCCTCCTACCTCTATCAACAGTCACGTTCTCACTCAGGTCACAAAGACTGAAGAAACATCTTTGAAGGCAGCACAGCCTTTGGGCTCTTTTTTCCTCCTGACTTATTCTTTCTGGATGAGTAGCTGAAATAACAGGACTAATGTTAAGATTGAGCTAGGCCTCAGTGTTTGTATAGCTGGCTGTTTAGAGACAGTAAGCTGGTGGGAACACAAAGAACTGGGTAATGATTTAAAAGGACTAAGAAGAAGTCACTGAGTAGGCTACTCAAACAGGAACAGTGAGGTTTCGCACCTGAATATAAAATTATTCTTATTTTATTATTCTTAAATTTGAAAGATTTATAAGAAATAATATAAAATGTAGAAATTAAAGTTTATTTTCCTTAATACATTTTTCTTGATAAGAGAAATATAGCAAAAATATTTCAATTAAATACATTTTTTTTTTTAATTTGGGGGGGGGGTTATTAAACACACTTATAATAATGTATTAGCTTTTACCCTATTATTATTATTATTATTATTATTATTAATTATGTTTATGTTAATTATTATTCATGTATTGATGTTTTTGATAAACAGGCAAAATGAATAACTTAATCAACACTCTACACCCTAAAATCTGATTTATTATGATACCTATTTTCCTTATGTCTCTTATGTATTTTCAGTTTAACCGCTGCATCACTTCTCAGCTTATTAAGTGGTTCAGTAACTTCAGAGAGTTCTACTACATTCAGATGGAGAAGTTTGCACGCCAGGCTATCGTGGATGGCATGAGTGATGTGAAAGAAATATCTGTGACCAGAGATTCTGAGGTCTTTCGTGCTCTCAACATGCACTACAACAAAGCCAATGACTTTCAGGTAGTAAACTATACTGTATTATACTGTACTAAGTAGTGTTAATAAATTTAACAGGGGATTTAATTAATATGTATTTCTTATCTGCAAGGATCTGATAATGTTACACTTTTTGGTGGCACAGTGCTATAGAATATAGCTCCACAGCAAGAAGGTTTTTGATTCTCAGGCAGGGCAGAGAGGGTCATTTCTGTATGGAGTTTTCATGTTCTCCTTAGGCTCTGTCTCTTCATGTTTTGTTTTTTTTGTGAAAGTTTCAGTTAGTTCCCAAAAGCCAAAAACTAAATAGTTTATATGTTCAGTTTGTTTGTAGCACAGCCAGCACCCATCTTCATACCATTTTTCCTCTCAGCTTGATCCTATGATTTCTTCAAATATGAATTATGGTGCAGTCACATATTCAGAATGTGTGTCTTTCTATGTGCATACTGCTTGAGAAATACTAGTTATTCAACCTAACTGTGGCGCTAATTCTCACCGTAAGTCACTTAGCTTCTTCAAGAAACTCAAAACACAACTGTTCCACAAACACTTGATTTTATATATATGATTTTATAAAGGTGGTATAAATGTAATAAATACTGTGTATTCAGACACACTAACCATTCTCTATAGCTAACCATCTATTGCTTTCAGGTAGTTCATACTATAGTATGATCATTTTTATAAATAGATGATCATTTTTAACACAGCCTTAGTTTTCAACATCCATGTTACATACAGTACCATTTGTTTTTAGTTCCAATAAACGAGAAAGCTTTGGTACAAACTACAGCTGTATGGCAACATTTTAAGGAAAGTCTTCAAAACTAATCTCTAATGACCTACTTTTTTAATATTATAGAATGCCATCCCAGGAATGAAAGCTGGTGTAACTGCAAAACAGTCGCACTTTTGTATTAATTTCCTTGATTTCATAATTTGATGATCAATATGCTTATATAAGTGTGGTTATTTATCATGCCATATAATGCACAAATAGCTTATTCTGTAAAGTGGCAAGTCAGTATTTCTGGTTTATACTAAGAGTGATGGAGAATGTCACCAAAATTATCTATGTATGATAATAAACAATCCAACTATTACTAGTAGTCACTGTGACTTGTGTGCCACTCCACACCTGTGATTGTGCAGCGTTTAGCAGAGAAGCTGAGTGCTGATTTAGCAAACTGTGGGAAGAGGAAGTCATAGAATCTGGCTAAAACAACTCAGGATTAGAAACTGACCATGCCTGAGTGATGCTAGTATTGCTGCTGATGCGGAATGCTGAGAAAGACGCCGCAGACTCTAAGGGTGAAGGGCCAGCCGATGGAATGAGCTGAGACAGTTGTCTTTATCTTGAGCCTAAGATATTCCTTTCCCAGGACTGGCTTTTGTGTTTGGGGGGAAAAAATCACATGTCAACCATCACCAGCATGCATAGCTACTCTATGGAAATAATGAGAACAGATGGAGCCTACTTCTTACTAAACCCTCACTCTGTCCAGCCTGATCGCTCTTCATGGGCCATGTCTCAAAACCACTGCTTGAATTCCTGGGTATGAAATCTGTCAGTCATTTTTGGAGAGAGTTAAATTCGAAGCAACAAGCTACCAGAAATCAAAGCAGCAGTTCAGCCTGTTTGGCTAATGATCCTGACGGTGAACTTGTTTTACACATGCTGAGAACAAAGGCAGAAAGTGTAGGTTGTTTTGAAGTGAACACTTTAAAGTTTGCAGGTAAAACTGGGGAGATGTACAGTGCTGGTTTAGACAATGAGCTAATGAACAGTTTATAAAAGAATCTTGGCTTGCTGTTTTTGCTGCACGCTGTTTTGGTGAGACATCAAAGGCTTGAGGTATTCAATTAGATAAAGAGAGTAGCTTCAGCTTCAGTAGCTTTAAATGCTAAATTTCTCTAAAAGGAAATGTGTTGTAAATTTAGTGCTTTTAAACATGTTAATAACTTTACTATAAGTATTTTGGCAAAGAATCATATTTAGGTTTAATTAGCACTAACTGTCTATACATTTTGTTAAATATTTTAAAAGTATAATTGTAATTATCAGTGACAGTTGTACCTCTTTTTCTAGACTGCTTTAAATACTTACCTTTAAATATCTCATTCAGCAGGCACCTTTCTGAATATCACATTTTTTATTGTAACAAGGTGCTTTGTTTCCCCCCGTTTTTACTCGCAGGTCCCTGACAGGTTCCTTGAAGTGGCTGAAATCACCCTTCATGAATTCTACAACGCCATTTCCCTTAATAAGGATTCAGATCCCTCCTGGAAGAAAGCCATTTACAAAGTCATCTGTAAACTTGACAGCGATGTTCCCGAGGAGTTCAAGTCACCATCATACTTATAGAACAAAATTGTTCTCTCCAAGAATTTTCTGTACAGAAAAAGGTTGTGTCCAGCTCTGGAAAATCCTTTCATGAATTTTGCTATAAATTATAGATCTGTATGGTAGAAATAATGTTTAATATATACTAATAAATAGAAACTTAGTGAAAAGGAGGAAAAAAAGAATTGCGAATTGCCTGTAAAAAAGCTTTAGGAAGGATTTTATAAGTGGAAATATAATCAGTGTATATTTGCCAGTGTGTCCAGTCCTCTGACTCGGTGCAAGTTGTTGGATATTAAATGTAAATGGGATATACCATTCTTTTATGTTGAGTAAAGTGTTTGATATGAATTTCAACCTCAAACAGAAAGAAATGTTTGAAATTTGTTTAGAGAAAAAACAATGCATTACATGGACAAAGTATTCACAAACCTACACATTACAGATACAGGAGCTTTAATGGAATCTCATTGTATGTAAATTTTTTTTTACAGCTATAACAGCTTTCAAAAGGTTTGTGAATTTTTTTTTCAATTTTAGGAGTGTACACCAATTTATCCACTACAGTATTTTTGATGTCGAAGACTGATATAAGACAGGAAAGCCTGGCGCATAAGTTCCTTTCCAGTTTATCTCAATTGTTTGATGAATTTGTGCTCAGGTTTCGGTGCAGGTTAGGGTCAGGGTTATGGACAGGCCAGTCAAGTTTTTTTTACACTCAACTTACCCAACCATGCTTTTATAGGCCTTATTTTGTGCAGAGGGGCTGTTATTTGATTGTACACATATGTAGCAACATTATTAAATAAAATGTAATTTAAAAAAAGATTTATAAATCCTTTATCCAGAATATGACACATTTTTAAAAATGCAATAAAATCTAACATCTATAATCTGTTCATTTTATCGAATCTATATTACTTTAAGTGGTTTAAGTGACAAACTTTTAATTTTATAGTTGAATATAAACGAGTTTAGAAACTTATGCTTGTGTTACACAAAATAATTGGGAAAAATAAAATAAATAAAATTCACCTCCTTTCTCAAATGACCAGTTTTAAGTTTCATTGCATTTTTAGAAAGTGTCTTAACATTATGGCAAATAGGGTTTCCACTAATATATATATAAATATACATTTGTCTAAATATACTATACTAAATATACATTTGTCTACAACACAGCTGGAAACAGCTGCTCTCCTGCTAAACTCCCCCACATTAAGGCCCGTGAAGTCTATTGAACAAAGCCTTTATGTCGTGGATTAGTGGCACCTTAGTGGGCTGCTGTTGAGAGTGCACCAATGTATGCTACTTGCTTTGTTTCCCTGCAGCTGATTCAAGTGATGTTTCTAAGGCCTTCATTCACTCTGGTGGAAGCACAGGCGCTTGCAACTGCTATGTCTTAAAAACAACAACAATGCATTCTCTGCTCATGAGTAATGCACAACATGAGCTCATAACAGAGTTCTGCCACCCAAGCAGAATTCACTCACGATCCAGCTTTTCCTCCAAGCACCAGCATAAAGCCGACTCATCGTATTCTACTGCTGCACAAGGCTGTAATGCCTCTTCTCATCCATTCCAGTGTAAATGCAACACAACTGAGGTAATGAAGCATAAAAACCTCAAACTTCCACATATGATGTCACTCATAAACATGTCCCCTCCATTATGGATGTACACATATATATTTTAACAACTAAGCAAAATAAATATATCAATTATCAATATATAAATATATCAAAAAATACATTAAATAAAGTAGTTCTGAAAAACTTGTTAGCAGCAAATTACAACAGACATTTTATTCAACATTTAACTGGTAAACTAATAAATAAACTATATTTAGTATTCATTACTCTAGCATTTACACTGAAATAATTACATGCATGTAGGATGTGATTTTAAGTCTTGCTAGCTAACTGTCCGAAATGGGTCAGTGAGTATTTGGTCAGTCAAAAGTATTTATAAATATTAATTTTTAAAAATTGGAAAGTTTTTAAAAAATAAAAATAAAAAAACATAAAATTGAGGAACATAAGACAATTCTCTTTTATTATGTAATACTCAGTGTAAAACTTTAATAAACTGAATAACACAGAAGAGCATGTTAATAATTTTGCATCTTATTAATGGGATTACACACAGACTCAACCCATTGATTCTACAACCCTGTGCAAAAGTTATGGACTCACCACACTTGTAAGACATTCTTTTAATATATTTTTTTTTTTTTCAAAATTCCAACCTTCTGGAATTACGAAACTATATATAAAAATATTATTGTTTTTATAGGTTTTAAGATGATGTAAAAGAAAAAATATACACATTACTGAATTCAGAGAAAATTATTATGGAATTATACGTGATTTGGAGATCTAAACCAAACACCTGCCTCAAATTACGTCTGCTAATTAGTCTCCAGTTAAATGAGAGCACTGACACCTTGCAGAACTGTTGTACAAAGCAGGCTGACATAAATCATGACTTCAACGCAGTCAAAACAAAGCAGTGGATAATAAAACTTCTTTAAAAAGGTAAATCAACATGGAATATTGTGAAAGATTGTTGTTTCCAATAATCTGCGTCTAAAATCTGGCTCAAGTGTGAACAGGATACAAAGGTTGTGAAGTATTTAAGCATTAACAGAGAAAACCTAAAGCAATATATCTTGAAAAAAGAAACTGCAATGCAAAGCTAATGACAAAAATACACAATTGAAAGAACATTCTCGAAGAATGGTGAATAAATATGTTTTGCCAGGGGTTGTACTATATCCTAGGTAGCATCTTAAATGCAAGCTCTTAATATGAGATGATCACCTTCCTTTATTTTTCATTTGTTTCACTAAATTAAGCCTGCAATACTTCAAAGTATAAGAATGATATCAGACTTCCTTCTTCTTCTAGCTAAAGCCCTAACTGACATAACACCACCGGCATGCATGCTCAGTGTCTTTGGTGGTTTTCAATGTAGATTTTATAACAGACCTTAATTTTGACCATACCCTAACCTTATTTGCCTACACCAGCTTTTCCTGTAGATAAGATCATTACTGATCTTGCACCATTGGCACTGTTAATGCAGGTTTAATGCAGTTTCACAGATCCACATCAGTATAACAGCTTACCAAATAGTTAAATTAATAATACATTTACTTAATGTTTTAGACCTGCATACTTAATTACCAGCTACACCTTTCCCACAGTCTATGTTCTCCCTATACACAATTATTGATTATTCCTTTCAGCCCTTAACATGAAGTAAAAATAAAATTATCCTTCTATCCTGATATTTGGAAAGACTGTGATTTGCCTGAATAAATCATATTGGTACAATATAGAATTTTAAGGAACTTTAAGGCTTAGTTATTTCAAGTTTCTAATAATCATGTCATTGATATTAGCATCTGTGTGTGGCTTTGATTTGATGATGCGCTTATATACATAAAAGCCGTACAAAAGCTATGTAAGAGTCAAAGACAGTTGGATCTTACAAGTAGTTTTTAAAAAACACAGTTTTAATTTGCTTAAATTTGTGTGTGTACTTAATATACTTCACTTTATATAATGAACACATCATGCATTATCAGATAACTGCAGACTCCTGTCATTTATTTGCATTAACATAATTGTATTAATGTTTTAATCCGACACACAGTAGGTCACAGTGGAAAACGCATTAAGCAGGAAAACCTGCAAGGCACCCAAGAGCAACAACTGTATCTGAAATGATAATATTAAAGAAATTAAAATAGTTTGATTGGCATTGTGAGGAGAAGAAGAAAATTAATAAAAACTGAGGCAATTGTTTTAGAGACGCCAGTTTTTAATTAGATCAATCTCCACAACATAAATTGGTTTTCATTCTTTTCAATTAGTCTAAACCTAATGAATAAAGTGTTCTACATCCAAATAGTTATTGTTTTATATTACTTTAAGAAAATGTTTGTGATTCCTGTCTTGAGCAGAGCAGGGCTTTAAGTGTTTGAACTGTTCATTTATTCTAAGCAAATATGATGATGTTTTTAATTGGTACTTGATTTAGATCTGTAATATTAGTTGTATAAAACAAATGAAAATATTATATACTAACGACAACAAAAAATTTATAATAAACAATAAATAATTAAAAAATAAACCCAGGGGGGGTGGGGGGCAGACTTGGGCCAGAATAGTTTGACTATCCAGGTATGTTCTTTTACAAAAACCAGATCAGGTGGACAATAAACCTTTCAATATATATATTTAATAGATTTTGTACAAAAATAAAAATAAAGATAAGATAAGATAAACCTTTATTTGTCGCACAATGGGGAAATTCACATTTCTCAGCAGCAGATACAGAGGGTGAAAAGGTATCCAGTCATTAAAAGAGATTTAAACTTGGAAAAAATTAAATAGAGTAAGAAATCTATATATACAAGATAAAAATCTAATTTTCTAATTTTAGTTATTTACAGTCCTAAACCAGGTATACGAAGTAAAAACACAATAGTTAATAATGATGTTAACAACAAAAGCAAAAAACGATAATAATAATAATAATAATAATAATAATAATAATAATAATAATAATTATTATTATTATTATTATATTTTAATTAATAATAATAATTATTATTAGAGGAAGATAAAAAACCTGCTAGAAAGAATGCATTTAAATAAAAACAACTGTAATTAACAAAAATAATGTCTTATAGCTCATAGAAAAGTAAATTGTGTGCTTTCACATCTCCACAATGTTTATTAATGTTTATATTGTTTTAAAAGAAATGCTTTCTCTACCGACTGCAGCCTTTAATTATTTTTATGTTAAAGGAGTAGAAATACCACCATCTAGTGGACTATGTTTCGAATTACTGTCGATATGTTTTTAAGCCTAATTCACTGAAATTAAAATTGTTATTTAATTTATCTTACCTAATGTTGTATGACATTGAAAACACACCTATATCTGAAAATAAATCTAATCTAACGTTGCCTGAAACACTTCTCAGAGACTATGGTCCATTGCCATATCATCATCATTTTCTGCAGAATTGCTAAACATGCATGGTATGAATCTCCATTCCTCCACAGCAGAGGTTCTTTGTTGGAACACGTTTTATAACTGGAGGTCATGTGTGTACTTGAGCTTTAGACATGGTGCATCATATTTCTGAAAGCAGACATGGGAAGATGAATACAGTGAAGGGATGGTCAGCACCAATATTCAGTTAGACTGACATTCAAAGGCTTACTTGGTATTAACAGGCCCAAAGGGTTTAAAAACTGGAGCCATGCTTTGTTATGTTTACAACTAATTATGGTTATTCGAATATTACAGTGAAATTAAGAATGATCAAGGATATATTGTAGTCATTCAGTGATTCTCTTTTGTATTTGTTTTTATTGTAATTAATATTTACCTCTTACCTCTGCAGAGCATTTTCTGCAGTTCACTGGCCCTCATTTTTAAGCTCAGGACAGTTTGAAAAACAGCATTTGTACTGATGTACTGAGATTTTGTTGAAAAACAAAATCTCAGTACATCAGCACCAACCTCAAATAAACTTCCCTTCCCATTCTGATGCTTAGTCTAAGTTTCATGCCCTTAAGAATTAAATCACTACCATGGAATGGCTGATTTTTTTATGACTTCATTATGACTTGATTGATTAATTGATTCAAATTTATTGGCATTGCTCTGTATAAGTACATGATGAGAAAATGCAAATATTAGCATTGTTCAGTAATGTGTAGTACAAGTGCAGTAATGGTAGTATTTTGCAATAGAAATATGGTGCAACGATGATAATATGGTGTAGTAAAAGACAGTGTAACTGTGAAAGTATTAGTAAAAGCACAACAAATATGGCAAATTAGGCAGATCCGCTAAATAATTTGACACTGCTGCCAGTTGGACTGTCATATATACTGTGGTATGTATGTGGTGTTGCAGAGCTGTTATTGGTTATGGTGATGGTTGCATTAACTTAATGAGCTTTGTTTTATTATCGTAGATATACTGTCTGTCTGTCTGTCTGTCTGTCTGTCTACTTATCGTGGTGCCTAAAATCTTCTGAAATCTTCTTTTCCATATTACTGCATTAATTTAACATAAACTTTATCAGATTTTCCAGCAAAGCAGCGAAACAGATAAATATATTCAAATCAAACTAATGATGAAATATTCACATTTGTTTACTGAATTAAGGAGGATGATCCAATATTATTTGTGAATATAAGAATTCTATGAACCTTTAACAGATAATTTGAAAGAAAAATTAGTCAGGTGTTTTCTGTCAATGGTTGACCAATTGGGTGCTTTTACTTCAAAATCAGAGACCCTTCACAGTCAGAAAGATTGTGTACAAATCCTTAAAGACAATTGTTATATCATTGCTTGGCCCAGAGCAGTGCTTTAAAATTTTAAATTAATGGGATTGTATCCAACATATGCTTTCCAGGATAACAGTTTCTGCTAAAATGTAAAATTCTAAATATTAAAGTAGCTTGGGATTTTAGATCAAGCTGTATATTCCTTTATATTGAAAAAACACATATAAACACTTGTTAGCTCTTATTATTGTATCTGATGCTTTTTAAAATGTCATTAAAAAAATATAGATATTTTCCATGCTAATGTTTTATAAATTTTATTATCCTACATTCTAAAAATATAATCTTACAAGTAATACAATTTGCAATCTAGTTTTATTATGATTATTATATACTGTTTTCTGGCAGATTATGTTGCATATATGTAATATTTTATTGATTGTGTTGCTTTTTTCTTGTGTTTGAAAGCTGTATCATTGAATGTGCCATCTTTATTGTGGAAACCAATATTTTAAAGGTTCCTTGAATGTTTAATATAACTGTAACATTTGGATTTGAGTGTCATGGAATGAGCTTTTTTTGCATTGATGGAATATCGGAGCATGAATTGGTGTCCAGGCTCTGAGAACGCATGGAGTAGGTCGAGCTGGAACTTCTGCAGGCTGACTTTTGCCTGCCCTTCAGACAGCCACTCCTTGGCGTAGTTTTGTGCGATCACCGGTAAATCTTTATTAATTTTAATTTGAGCCCCCATTTAAAAGAGCAATTAAAGCGGATTAATTGAGCCCATCCCGTATAATGTCTTCTGTTAATTAGTTTGTCAGCACTGTTTTAATATCGCCTAATGACTTCATATTTCAGGCCTGACATTAAAGGGATGCTGAAAGAAAAGAAATGGCCTTATCAGAATGCAACACTTTAATGGGAGATGTCCTACTACCATGAGGCAAGGTCAGGGACTGTGAGGGCCGCAAGGGAGGAAGGCCAGGCTGCTTGGGTGGCAGTGAGCACTGTGCTCCAGGGACTGAACACCTCCTCCCTCTCAACCTCACATTGTGTGGATTTAAAGCCTTGTAGTCACGGTGGATTTTGGCTTCCGTGTGGCTTTCCTAGGAGCAGTTTGTGTGTGTGTCTGTGTACATAGTCAGTTTCTCATCAGCAAAACAAAATCATGGTTTCTGTTTATTTTTAAAGCTTAAAAAAACATATTGCATGTAATTCACTATAATATTCTTAATTATTCTGATGTATGAATAAATACATACATGGCAACTGATTAAAAACTGACAATTTTACTTCAGGTTATGTGCCAACATGTACACAGCTTAAATATTAGTACAAATATTGAAATGATGAGGCATTATTACATTTCGTCACATACAGAACATGAGCACTATTTACGTGTTTGTCACATCTCTCACAGGAAACAGAAACATCTGTTGCTTATGTAAAAAGGATAACATATAGGTGGCATCATCTAAATGGCACATAAATTAATCATTCAAGTTTGATTGTATTTGTCAACACTACTGTTCTATTGTGTATTTGATGCTATATGATATTATCCTACAGTAAAAATGATACAATTTTAGCTGAGATGTGCTTTTGATTGCATTTTACAAACTGTCATACATTCTTATAACTTCATGATGGTTGGCTGCAAGGATGAGTCGACTTTCTCCAATGCCCTCGTTTCAAGTTGCTTGCAGCCGGTTAGCACCTGATAATCCAGTCTATGTAGTGATGATTTTAATCCAGGTTGTTCTTGGTCTTCCACGCTTTAAGAGTCCTTAAAGACAAGTCATTTAAGACAGGTCCTGCCAAAGCAATTCATCCATCCATCCATTATCTTCCGCTTTATCCTCTACTAGGGTCGGGGGGGGATTCCTCCATGCCCATCCAGGTGAGAAATTTTCAGCCGCTGGTCAGACACACCCAGGACAGGGTGCCAATCTATCACTGGGCACACATTCACGCATACAAACACACTTTATGGGGCAATTTGGAGAATTCAATTGATCAATAGACACACAAACACACTATAAAGGGACAATTTACAGCAACAAATTTATCTTTAATCCATGATTTTAGATTGTGGGAGGAAACCCGTGGAAACATGGAAACTCCACCCTGATTGGGGATCCAGGTTCATGGGGATCCAGGTCCATGCTTGCCCACTCCTTTTATACATTTTTACAAAATATCAAAGTATTTTATTGTTCAGACAATACAAGTCCTGACCGACTGGATGTTCTTAAAATTCTAGGCCATTACATCATTTTCATTTTGTGCTGAACTTTGCTTTTGAACAGTTTAATCATGGATGCAATGTAAAGAGGGTGAGAGGGTGTTTGTAATGCACCACAATGCTGCTGACTCCAGAATGAACAGGACAGAGGGAGACCTGGGTAACCTTTCACCATTGCCATGTCTGTCTGAAAGCCTCACAGCTGAGCAGGCACTGCAGGGGACAATGCAGCAATGTGTCAGACTCCAGCTCCAGTTTAATAGAAACATGTGCCAAAGATTCTCTCAGGAGCGCTGCCATACATGTCAGAACTGCAGAACTTATTTATAAGGTTTT
>JAFMOD010000193.1:2571054-2585112 GCA_019802435.1 Corydoras maculifer
AATTGTACTAGAATTTGTATCTGAATGATGGAAATGTTTAGGAGATCTCTTAAACCCAATGATGTACATCAAACTAGAACTGAAAATATCTAACTTTATGAAAATAAACAATTAATTACTAATTTATTTCTTCATACGTATTTGTATCTCTTATAACAATACAGTCTTTTCTCTTAGTATAAAACATACATACTCACAAGATTAATGGGTTTAAACATTGTGCCTAAGACATTTGCACAGCAATGCTCCTTAAGGAATAAGGATACTGATAGACAGGCAGGTCAGGATGCTGCTGTACTCTAGAGTCAGAACTTCTTTTCCCTGATGTCCTCCATTCACCCCTGCATCCACATTTAGTAGGAGACATCTCACGGAAGAGATGGCATGCCCCTGCTCCAAATCTGAGTGCCAGTCCTTCTGGCAGGCACTGGTGGTCATTGTACTGCCTCAGGAGCTGAACCTGCTGCTCAGTTTATGCCTGGATGGCATGTGACAAATGGTGACATGGTTCCCCTCATTAGATTTTGGGTCATGGTGGTACGTGTAACATAAGGGAGAAAGACAAAGACGAAAATGAGATGGAAGAAGCTAAAGGTGATTGAGGATAAATATTTTAATGCTAGTAAATAACATGTCACTACGAAATCCAGTGAAGATAGATAAACCAGATGGTTAAGGTAATAAAATAAGAATAACAAGTAAAAACAATTATTGTGAAGCTAGACATATAGTTAATTTTACTGTGCTGTAAAAGTTTAAGACAATAATATAATCACGTATTTTATACTTCACTATTTACTTTATTAGAACATATTTACTATAACTAATATAATAAACCAACAAAGTGGTATACTTCTGTAAAAGGAGAACAACAAAAACAAACATGACACTGAATCTAAGTCTTTCTTTCAAATTCCTGCACTTTTTTTTATTAAAAGTGGAGTGTGATTGATAACCTGTCAGATATTTAAATAATCAGAACAAATCCTGGGCTGGCTCAGCCGAGCTTACCCTCCGCCTCCATTTTTTATCCCCCCATATCAGGCCAACACATCCCTTTCCCATTCAAAAGCTGTAATTGAATAAGTTTTTGTCATTATTGTGATTAATCATATTAATTTGTATTAATTAAGAGATGTTTAAAGTGATGACAATTAGATTAATGAAATTAGTTTTAACTTTCACTCCCCCCATGCCATTTCTGGTTTTCCCTTACATTTAACCACAAAAAGGAAAACCATAGCAAGTCTGTTATGAAACAGTTGGCAATCTGGATTTTTGGACTAATTGAATGTCTGATTTTATTAATGATGGAATTTATAAAAGTCCTTGGGGGAAAAATTAAAGCAGATTCAGCTGGTGAGAGAGGGGGAATTAATTAAAATTCTTAGAGATACTCTTCACATTAAAAGTCACAGAGCCTCCTCAACCCTGGTCAGAGAGTTTGGCATATTGTGCCCAAGCTGTAAAGGAAAAATATAGGCCTCTAAGTGGTTTCTAAAATGGGCTTTGGAAGCTCCACAGATTAACGATGGAGAGGTAACGTATGATTGGCTGATCCATACACCAATCAAAAAAGGGAACTGTATTATTTGTTCCCCAGACTCCAGGGCAGATTTTCAGGCAGTTTTGCTCTTTCTTTTGGGCAAACAAACAACTAACATTTTTCCTGCTGCGTAACAGTGTGGTTTTAGCATTTCTGTTGTTGATCACTGTAAAAACTAAAATGACTGTTTATACAAATACCTTCTAATGCAAATGTTTGGGCACTTGCTGCTTACATGACATACCTAATTCCCTGCAAAGTTGGGACAGATTCTAAAAATGCAATAAAAACGAAAAACTGTAATGTTATTTTACTTGGAAAGAAAGATTCTTTTGGGTGGCACGGTGGCTTAGTGGTTAGCGCGTTCGCCTCTCAGCGCTAGGGATGCCCGGTTCGAATCCCCATCTGGGTGGAGTTTCCATGTTCTCCCCGTGTCCGCGTGCGTTTCCTCCGGGTCCTCCGGTTTCCTTCCACAGTCCAAAAACATGGATCAAGTCAATTGGGTTCTCCAAATTGCCCCATATAGAGTGTGTCTGTGTGAGTGAGTGTGTGCCCAGCGATGGATTGGCGCCCTGTCCTGGGTCTATCTGCCCATCTATCTGCTCCAAATTGCCCCATATAGAGTGTGTCTGTGTGAGTGAGTGTGTGCCCAGCGATGGATTGGCGCCCTGTCCTGGGTCTATCTGCCCAGCGCCCGAGACGTTCTCCCCTGGATGGGCATGGGGAACCCCACCGGCCACCGCGACCCTAAAAGAGGATAAAGCGGGAGACAATGAATGAATGAATGAAAGATTCTTTGGATAATGAACTTAATTATATTCTATCAAAATGTGTTTTTTGCCTTATAGCTGATTATTATTTCCTTTACCTGATTCACCTGATTATGTGTTTAAGTTAATCTGTTCTTCTAACTGAATCCTCAATGCAGATGCTGGAAAATCTCTGGTGTGTAGATTTAGCATGTAGTGTGTGTGCAGAAAATGAACAAGTAGTGACAAAGAATACGCTGCTAGAAAAAGACTTAAGGTTTTGACAATATAATGCTATAAAGAAACAACTTTGTAAATACCCCTTACAATACTAATAATAAGTAAACATGTTTTAAATGGTATTAAAATATAGCTAAGTGGATACTTTTGCTGTTGTCACCATGTCAGATCATGCTTGTTTAAAATCAACTTTTCCTGCATTTCTTAAAGAAGATACTGTATTTTGAAGTCAGAGTGATGATATCTTGACAACCCCGCTCAGGTGTTTAGTTGTGGCTGAATGATTGACGTTTCCTCCAACCCGTGTTGCAGTGCACACTCTGCGCAGGGAGGGTGAGAGTTTGACACTCTTGTTAGATGGACCCTGGCTGCTCTTCTCTGTTTTGCATATTCACAACACTGTCTACTTCTCCACAGGCCAATTCATAATTAACAGCTGTTGAGTTGTCAAAAGTGGCCCCGGCCATGGCACATGCAAATGTGCTTGTATTCTTACACTGGACCTTAGTGCCATGGCTGGATTTTATAGGCCGTGATCTCTTTCTCCCTCTCTATATAGCATTTGCTAATGACACACGGACACAGACACACACACACACATACAGAGACTTGTGATGTACTAGTTTAATACTCTGATGTATTCTGGTCAGAACGTGGTTTAGTCTCTACCCTGATCATCTTCCGTCTTCATCTTTCTGTCAGTTCCCTGAACAGGAGGACAAGGTGATGTGTGTGTGTGTGTGTATGTAAAAATCATATTGTGGGGACCGAAATCTATTGAAATACTCATATTGTGGGGTTTTCTAATCCGTGAGGGGTGAAAAAGCAGGTCCCATATCAAATCATAAATTTTCAAGTGATGACATTCTGGGGTGAAGGTCAGGTTAAGGTCAGACCAGTTGTATGGATGGTGAAGGTTTGGTCAAGTGTCTATGAAATAAAAATGCGGCAATAGAATATCTTTATAATGTATGTACTACACACAATCCACACATGCGTTTGTGACCATTTTCAGCAGAGGGACCGGACTCTCACCATGGGGTAACCGGAGGGACTCCATTCTTCCAGCAAAAGGGCCCTCACTCTCACCATGATGTAGCAAAGGTCTCTTTCTTCCACTATTGAGTAGCAAGACTTTGTTAACCTTATGTTTAATGGTGTGAAATAGGGAAGCTTAGCTGAATTAATGCAGAATTTGTTCTCTAAATACCATAAATTAAAAAAAATTCAGCTAATGCAACAATAGATTAATAAGTGGATTAAAAGTGGTTGTAAATAAATAAATTTTATATAATCTTAGGTTGTCTGGCTTTACAAAATTAGTATCAAATGCATAAACACATTTCTCAGTAAATAGATTATTGATGTGGCTATTGACATTTTCACCAGATGATAAAATTACATACACAATCAAAGAAAAAAAAAAACTTAATTCTGTATAATAATGTGGAATGACACAGGGATAAAGTATTGAATACACTCACTGCACATACTGAATGCATCGGTATTTACTGTGAAATAAATTGATCCATCTATTATTTATTTTTTCTGCTGTAAATCTAGCAATTTCTGATGATTGTTTGAATTCAGTTTCGATATTAAGCAAAATATATATTAAAAAGTAAAAGTTATTGGCTTTTATTTCAGTTTTAAATCAAATAATTACTTGCTTTTGGACTGAACACACACACACACACACACACACACACACACAATTACATTAACAGAATACATACCAGGGTTACCAGTGCTTTTCTAATAATAGTGTTGCCTTGGACTGTTTTTTTTGTTCATGCTTAAAAAATTGGAAAGCTACTTTAAGACATACATAAAATAAATAGAATTTAAAATGAATTACCAAAGTAGTTAACGTAAATGTTTTTATACATCAACTAATAATACAGTAAGTGCAAAGCATGTAAATATTTTACATAATCAATCAAATCAGTACATGATCAAGTCTTAAAACTTAGATGTCCATACCAAAGTCTATTTATATTTGTGTGCATATATGCATGGGTGTGTGTGTGTGTGTGTGTGTGTAAAGAGAGGGCAGTATGAAAATGAGGCTTGGCGTCCTGTGCTATGTGTGTTTGTCATGCTTGTTTAGCCGAAGTTGAAATGTAAATATGGACCATGGGAGATTCTCGCAACGATATGCTGCTTGAAATTCTAATAAACAGGTAGCTGTCCACTTGTTATAAATGATACCCATAAAAGGAGGGTGATCCCTTAAACAGATAAAAATGAAAAGTAATTGTTTGCACTCGCACAAAATTAATCAGATCAAAACAGGTGCAATCATTTTAAAAAGACAGAGGCTCTGTAAAATAAAAAAGAAGTAAAATGTGATAAAGTGTTGGCTATCTGCCACACAGCCCGGCGGCCGGCATTAAAATAACATGGAGAGCCAGCATTTAAACGAGGAGCGATAGGATTAATGCATATATTTGAAGTATAAAGATGTTTATGTGTAAAAGTGCAGGTAAACAGAAGGTAGTTGAAAGATACAAGGTTACTAAAGATGCAGAGCATCATGTCAGTTGTCATGGAAGTGACTGAAAATGTAATAATTGTCATTTTTTAACCATATCATATTTAAAATGTGTATTAGGTACACATAAAACATAAAATATAAGCAAAATAATATGCAAAATATACAAACAAGAGGTTAAAATGAGACATTTTGGACCCCATACCTTAATTGATTTACTATAGGTGTCATATATATTAGTCTCTATATTATTTATTTCCCTATAAAACACATTAATTACAAAAATACAAATCTATAAGATATAAATATTGTATCTGCAGTACCTGTTTTATTATTGTTCTGTTTTTCTTCCCGTATGGCATGCCTGATGGTGGGGTTTCACTTTGCAATTTTAGATAATTTAGTACTTTAGAGGAATTGTAAATCAGTTTGACAAGCCTCCAGCAGGAGGTTTTAGCTTTACGTGACAGCTTATGGTAGGCCAGGCTTTCTAAAAATGTTTCCCTATGCTGTGTGATATATGAGTATGGTAGAACATTTCTGAACGTTTTCTTTATGATATTATTTAATTTAGGTTTTTCTTAAAAAGTGCAGTTTACAATCAATTTGAAGCCACTCCCATCCTGACACGATGGAAACAGCCCCAAATATGATTGCACACCTGGAAGATGTGGAGTGTATTGTAAACAATTTGTATTTTCTCAGTGTTGGCATGCACTGAAGCGCTTCCTGCCAAATTCCTCTCCAGTTTAACTTTATGCTGTCTAAACATCCCACAAATACGATGCCATGAAACTGGCCAATAGCCTGACCTGTGTGTTTATGACTATTTGTGTGTGTGTGTGTGTGTGTGTGTGTGTGTGTGTGTGTGTGTGTGTGTGTGTGTGTGTGTGTGTGTGTGAACAAACTCTTACATTTGTGTAAAGCACCGGAGGATTTGTGCAGCTTAGAGTGTTTTAGAGTATTATAATAAATAATTGATAGTTAGATTGTAATCATGTCAGGGTAGGGTATAATAAGCTTCAGATCAGTGTGGTATGTGTTGGGGTCAAAAAGTGTGGAACCCTGACCATCACACCTTTTATGAGCTTGTTGATCATCTTAATATGGATGGGTTATGTATCTGTTAAGCTTTTTTTATAACCTTCACTTTTCTGGAAAATGTAACCTAAAAGATAAGAGTAATTTAAGACAAGTTTGGAGGATTTCATTACTCAGTTTTCACATCACATCACACAGGGAGGCTTATTCACAACCATAAGTGTTTGTTAGTCCTCCGTTGCATGTTCATCTTTTTTCTTCGGCATTGAGTCACAGCAGTGAGTGGACCGCATGCCGTAAGTTTTTACTTTGCTTTGTATCATTTTTCGCTTTGTTTAGTGGTAGGATTGGTACATGCCTTTTTAATTGTGTTTATTTTAATGCATTTTTTTAAGTTTTATTTTTCTCCTGTGGTTTTCTTTCTCATGCAGTTATGCCTGGTATTTCTACCATGTCGTGCATGTTACTGTGGTTTAGAGAATGGATTAAACCAATCTTGTATTGTCTATGAGTCTAAGGCTTGATGGAAATATTGCATGTAAGGCATATGCAACTAAGACATCAATGTTTTTATCTTTAATAGACTTCTAATTGAAAGACTTTTAAATTCTCTTTTTTTCTCTTGACTACAGATGGGGTGGTCTGACACAATATGTTTTGTGTTGTTTATAACAATTCGATGCAAATCCATGGAATTAAAATGTGACTTTACATAACTTCCATAATTTAAAACACAACCACGTATGTATATATTGCTGTCACTTAGACAACTGATTCCCTTATAAGTTAATTTACATCAGTATAATTCATGTCATGATTTGCATTTAAAACAACCAATGGGTTGGATGGGCAAAATTATGACATCACAGTTTATAGTGTCATTTATTTCCACGATATATTTATATCTATATTTATTTAAAAATTTGGCATTTTTTGAATTACTGATTTCTTTAGTGATCAAAGAATTTTATCTCAAATTATTCAGTGTTTCTATTTACTATAAATCAGCTTTATCTTTAGCTCATTCTAATTTATCATATTAAAACAAGGTGTACATTAAAGATATAGAATGCAGCATATTACTGCATTACAGATAGATAAAGATATAATATGCATTTTAAAGCTTGGTATTTTATAGTGTCATTTTTCCACAATTTATTTAAAAAGTTTTGGCATTTTTTAAATTTTATCCAAAATAATTCAGTATTTCTATTTACTATAATTCAACTTTATCTTTAGCTGATTCTAATTTATCATATTAAAACAATGTGTACATGAAAAGTACAGAATATAGCATATTATTCCATTACAGATAGTTAAAGGTATACCATGTCATTTAAAGGTTGGTATTTTGCTTTTAAAGCCACCTGTTCCTTGGTCAAGCAGAAGAGTGTGCTGTCACACTAAACATCGACTCAAAAGGCCGTGACAAAGCAGCACACACTGCGTGACCTGTCATTTCCACCAATCAACAAGTCTGCAGTCATGCAGCTGTCTAAGTTTCCTCCATCATGCCGCACACCCACTCCTGAGAGGTTCAGCTGCTGTAGCGACTGTCTCGTCTGGTTAAACGTAGACAATTGCGACTGAAAGGCAGGAGAAAAGTAGAGTGAGGCCAGTTTCCCTTCAGCAGTTCCTCTATGCTGCTGCGAGGCCCAGCCCTCCCTTTCTTCATGTCTGGCAGGTTTGTAATGGAGATAATTGTACAATAAAAGCTATTCTCTAAATCATTTCCCCTCTGTCCATACAAGATTGATCACGCAACTGATTCTTCCGACCACCGTAATTTTCATATTTAATGAGCGTGACTCCAAAACTATTACACTAATTAGTCAAATCTCACATATCGTTAATGATGCTCGCAGTAATTAATATTGTATTTAATTAAAAAATGACCCATTTCAGTGGCTTGCGCAGAAGCGGGCAGGTTTCTCTGGCTGACTAGCTTGCCTGGGGGTGTAGTGTGGATGTGCTGAATAGGGAGGGGAGTCAGGAGAAAAAGATGATGAAGAATGAGGTAGAATTAAGGGATGAGCCATGTTATTTTCGTGATTTTTCACATTGCCTGTGTTTAGTGCTAAGATTAATTTTTGGTACTTTTTAGTCACCGTCATGGTTAATTATATTGACAGTGATCTAATGGTGAGCGCTACGAGTGGTATTGTTTTCAGCGGTCGCAGTCAGTTATTTAGGCTTACCATTAGTTGCCTTTCCCCAGAGAGTAAAGTAAGCAGCGGCCGCCTTGCACTGCATTTGCACAAACCTATATTAATAGCTTTCATCTTGAATGAGGTGTTTGTGTGTATTCCTTGAGATGCTGTGGTGACTCCTTCATCACAGCCCAAGCAGTTGGCCCGTCTGATTAATGGGGCCCCCCTTTTTGCACCGTAGCGCAGAGACTGGAAAATCTCCAGTTTACACAAGAATAGCCTGAAAAATGAGATCGGTGACTACATTCTTTTCATTAGCAGTGTATGGCGGCGTGGCACTCGGGAGAGAGCGGCAACCTCCTAATGCTCCGCTGTGCCACAGCCTCAACAGCTGTTAACAGCTCTCCTGATTACCACCCACATTCGTGTCGAAAACAAAGCCACTCATTACATTTAGACAACAATTAGCGGGAGCAAAACAAAGTTGGCAAACTTGTGGCGCTCAAGGCATGGTGGGAAAAAACAGAGACACAGAGAGAATATGAGCGAGAGATGGAGGGGATTGAGATGGAAAAAAGAGTTAATAAACATAAACGTCCATAATTACAATGCCAGCTGTATATGCCTATGAGGGAAAACATCGTGTTCCAGGTGGAATATCATGATTGTAGGAATTTATTTTTTTAGGGTTCACTGATAATAGAAGTTTATACATTAAAACAGGCACATTGATGACAGAATACAGCACTCTGAACCCATTTAATGCAATGTAAGTGTTTGATACTATATATATATATATATATATATATATATATATATATATATATATATATATATATATATATATATATATACTTTTTTTTCTTTTATTGTTCTAATTATAGAACATTACACTGTCAAATTAATTTGTGAATGTACTTGCTTTAAATAAAGGTTTTGCCTTTTTGTAACTAATTTGTAAAACTGTTTTGTAAAAAAGTTTGATCTATAGGCAACACGATGGCTTAGTGGTTAGCACGCTCATCAGTGCTGGGGAACCAGGTTTGAATCCCAATCTTAGTGGAGTTTACATGTTTTCCAAGTGTCCTCATGGGCTTCCTCCGGGTTCGCCGATTTCCTCCCACAGTCCAAAAACATGGATTCAAGGTTATTTAAATTATTTAAATTGCCCCATATAGTGTCTGTGTAAGTGTGCCCAGCAATAGTTTGAAGATAATGAATGAAATAATGAAAGTCTTACCTATAATTAAAAAAAATAATGGTAGATTAGTGGTTAGCATGTTCACATTGCAGCTCTGTGGATCCAGGTTCGAATGTTTGCATGTTCTCCCCGTGTCCACGTGGGTTTTCTGTTGGTTCTCCGGTTTCCACTGACTGTCCAAAGACATGGGTTCAAGATTAATTGGCTGCTTTAAAATGCCACTGTGTGTGTGTGTGTGTGTGTGTGTGTGTGTGTGTGTGTGTGTGTGTGTATTTGTGTAACTGAGCGTGTTTGCATGTATTTCAGCACCCAGAACATGGGTGATTTGCATTTGTGTAAAGGACAATTCACACAGAGGTATACACTGTATATAAAAGCTTTTATAGCTGTCTGAATACTTTTGTCCATATACTATACCTGTGGTCTCTTCACCACAATTTACTCACTCAATTGTAAAAAATCATCTGTTTTATGAAGGTATGACTGCTTTTGTTGGATTTTCAGTCTTTTTTCTTTTTAAACTCCAATAAATTTAAACATAATTTAAACCCATGGCTGCATCAGCATGGTGTGCCATGATGCCTGTGAAATAGTGTGTGGTTGGGAGACCTAGGGCACCTCATATTATCTTTATTTATGTCCTCTAGTGCAGAACCGATGATTCTATGTGTGCGTGTGCAGGCATGTGTATGTGTGATCGAGGCGTTCAGCAACATAATTGGGGTGATGAAAAATTATCGTGATTGGGATAGCAGACCCGGCTTCCCCCTCCCTCTGTTTTTCCCCCTCAGCGCCGCATCTGTAGCTGGCGCTCCGCTTGCAGTCTCTAGAACCAGCAATAAGATCTCTGGGCCCATCTGTCACCATCTAATATGACAAAGTTTTTATCGCGTGTATTAAGGTGGCCAGATTAAAAAGTAAATATGGCAATCTCGCTAGGGCCCTTTTGGCTGGCGGGTTATGGCGCATTTCACGGTGGCCTGAGCAGCTCATCAGTGGCCCGCCGCCTGCGGCCTCCCTGGCAGGCGAAACAAACAGGACCCAAGGGAAGAGAGGGGGAGCACACACACTGGGGGAGCGGGGTTAAGGAGATGTTAAAGGATACCATTAATGTTATATGTCTTCCTCCCCCTGAGGCGGCAGCAGCAGGAGCAGGCCTATGCTTTTTTTCCTCTTAATATTGCTTATTTTAGGTTGTCTTCCTGTCACTGGGCTCTGCCTTTCTGTATTTGTTGGAAAAACATCTGTGCAATCCCCCTCCATCTTTCACACCTTCTTTTTGTACTTCCTTGGGGTCTGTTGCGTTTACTGATAAATGTACATGTTAGTATGACTGTGTTTCCTCTGCACGCATCTCTGAGCAAATGTAGCAGGCCTCCAAAATCAACAAGCCGGTTCATATAAGACCCAGTGCCTGCATTTCACACTTTGCTGCGTTAGTTCCTGCCGTGCGTCCAGAAGTGGTAATACTCAGGTTAACACGGCTGACTTCGTTTCACCTGTCCTTCTGTCTTGCTGCAGGCTTCCTTTCTCCTCCATTTACTCTCCACATACAGGATTCGTTTAAAGCTTCTCTGCTCCATCTGTGCTGGAGGAGGAAGCTGAGCATCTCCTGATGAAGTTTGGCCAGATGGGGGACGGGGATGCAGAGTGAATGGTTGTAATGGCTCATTGGGGCCGCTATGAGGATATATTAGCACGTGTGTTCATCACTTCTGTATTCATACATTAAATTCTATCGTAAAACTGAAGTATATAACACTGCATATGGCATTGTGTTTAATTCACATGACCGTATTAGATTTCAAACAAGCATGAGAAATGTGTGGCCATGAAATTACCTGTCCAAGAAATGAAATCGCTTTAAAATGTTGGTAGCGCTTAAATAAAAGCTTAATTATGAGACATGTGGAGGAAATGTCTTTATGAAAAAGTCACAGGTGTAATATATAAAAAAGAAATGATGATGTGAGATTATTAATAGGACGGCACGGTGGCTTAGTGGTTAGCACGTTCACCTCTCAGCACTGGGGATCCAGGTTCGAATCCCAATCTGGGTGGAGTTTTCATGTTCTCACATGTCTGGTTCTTCGGTTTAGTCCCACATCCCCACATCCTATTGAATGCTTTAAATTCCAGATTATAGTGTGTGTTTTGTGTGTGTGTGTGAGTGAGAGTGTGCCCAGATTGGCGCCCTGTCCTGTGTGATCTTCTGAGTGCCGAAACGTTTCTCACAGAAAGAGATCTGTTTTAAATCGGTCGTTAAAATGATGAACTTGGTTGGGAAGATCATTCCACCACCATTTAACGCTGGTAAGGGATAAGTACTGTATATATGAGAATTGACACAATGGTAAGTTTGAGGCTCAAAGTGAGTGTGTGGTAGCTCAGTGGTTAGGGTGTTGGGCTACTAATCTAAAGGTTTAAATCCTAGCTCTACTGAAGTTACCAATGTGGGTTTATTAGCAAGGCCCTTACCCTTTTTGCTTCAGGGTGCTATATCAACCCTGTGTTTTGACCCCAACCAAGTTGGACACTTGTGAATCGCTTTGGAGAAAAGGGTCTGCAAAATACCAAATGTAATGTATGTGTATTTTTGGAAAATAGAGTGTAGGTAGGAGAAAAAAGTGCACAGTAGGCCAGATTTAGGCCTTTGAATTGAACGTGAGCAGCTTCAATGAAGTAAGATAGTTTGTAGTAAAAAAATATGTGCTTGAATAAACAGACAAAATGCAGAGTTCTGGATCAGAGATTTAAGATGACTGTTGGTTTATTGGTTATATGTCATCTTCTCAATTCTAAATTCATATTTAGTGATTGTGCCAGCAAAGCGCAACAGCTAAAAAGTCTTTTATTAATTATGTCCCTACACTGGGAGCTTATGGTATAATTCCATATAGTTTAAACCATATAGGAAATAATGCAGACTCCCCAATCGGCTAGCACTATCCTACCTTCAGCTCTGTATCACGGCCAAGGGAAAAAGGAATCAGTTCACCACCAGTGTAGTAAGTTTCTGTCATTTGAGAGGTGTAAATAATAATCTCTATTACTTTTGGCAGGGCTACAGTACAGTGTTCAGTGGGCTGTTTCTCAGGGCCGCTGAGGCTCTCCGGAGCTCTGGTGTGGTGACAGGCTGCTGTGCTTGACAGGTCGCTATCTCCACAGGCCTCTAGTGGGAGCGGCTGAACATGTGTAGCTGTCTCGCTGCCTGTCATTAGAGGGGTGGCTAATGGAAAAGATTCCGCTGCTCCCCCTTTCTCAATTAGTTCTGGAGGAGGCTGAGCATGACAGACGTGAAGTTGGACCTGGGCAGAGAGGAGCAGCCGGGCCAAGCCAGGTGACAGCACTAGCCCTGAACAGATGCCCAGAAAATAGAAACTGGCTCCGGAACCAACCTGTCAGTGATGAGACTATGCCAATGTTTTCACAGAGTAATGTTAGAAAGGTAAAACTCTATGTACTGGGCAAAGTGTGCTTAATTCTTTCAGCAAACCATGAGATAAAATCAGTAAATACATTGTTTTATACTATATGATTTCTATTGGTTTTATTTGTAATCTGTTAAAAAGAATAATAACAAGAACTAATAGCATGGCTTTTACAGACACCGCCGAACAGAATAGGACACAGAAAAAAGGGAGACAGTCTGGATTAAATTCAGTTAAAAGACAATTTTATCTGTTGTTTTCATTGGCTTTATTGTGTATACATAGGTTTAATTATTTTTTAAAATTTAGAATGCTACTTATTATACTTAATTTAGGTTTGAATCCTGATCTGATGTTTTAATGTTCCGTGATCTGGGTAAAGTTGCCCCTATATAATGTGTATGGGAGTGAGTGAGTGTGTTCACAGTGACAGATTGTCACCCTGTCCTGGGTGTATCTGCCCAGCGCCTGAAACGTTCTGTCCTGCACGGGAATGGGGAACCACCCATGACCCTAATATAGGATCAAGCAGAAGATAATGAATGGAAGGATGGATGGTTTGTTAATTTTTTTAAACTTGTTTAAAAGAAGGTTTTCATTTGTTTTTTTTTTGTCTAATTCCATTTATTCGTTAGCTTTATGTTTAGCTTTCTGGGTACTTTAGTCTATCTTAGCACACAAACACATTGCAATGCAGATACATTGGAACCTGCAGCACTCTTACCTTGTCAGGTCACCTGCTAGCATGATTTTGGACTTTGGGGGAAAAGCAAATCTCCCAGAGAAAGCTCAGGTGGACAAGAGTAGAACATGCAAATTCCACATAGAATGGACAATGAACAATCGATGCTGTAACAAACTTACAGTAACAAAAGTAACAACAATATGTTAATCTCTGAGCTACATAAAAAAATGTATATAACAGTGTGTGTGTTTGTGTGTGTGTGTTTGTCAAAAAGGCAGGTCCAAACAGAAAACCTGAACCAAGCATCGAGCATTATTTGTTGAGAATATTATGCATGCCACTCATTTGGGTGACCTGCTCTGTTTTTCTTGCATTATTAATGAATTAATCTGCTTATTGTAAAGCATACTACAATTTTTGGTTTGTAAATATTGACAGCTGTGACTGTGATGGACCATTTTCACCATTTTAGAACCCACAATAAGCTGGCAGTCAGATCTAATGCAATTTCTTATGGAAGG
>JAFMOD010000193.1:2585355-2633670 GCA_019802435.1 Corydoras maculifer
AGCATCGAGCATTATTTGTTGAGAATATTATGCATGCCACTCATTTGGGTGACCTGCTCTGTTTTTCTTGCATTATTAATGAATTAATCTGCTTATTGTAAAGCATACTACAATTTTTGGTTTGTAAATATTGACAGCTGTGACTGTGATGGACCATTTTCACCATTTTAGAACCCACAATAAGCTGGCAGTCAGATCTAATGCAATTTCTTATGGAAGGTGTCAGGGCCATCAGAAAAGTGAATTCTTGCTCCAATAAAATGGCCACTCTACCACTGTGATCGTACAGCAATTTAGTCATATATCAACATTAAGTAGCCACAGGGACCAAGGAAACAAATGAGTCTTAATTCTCTCAGAGCACTTTGTGAAGATTAATGTAAATGTGTGAGCCAAGCCAGTGAGATGTGGGGGTTTGAGAGTAATGACGGTGGATGCAGATGGGGATTTCAAAGCATGTGTGTCTCTGAAACCCTTCTTTGACTAGATGTAGATGTCAACATGCAGTAAACATTACCTCAAATAAACTGTCATACTGATGTGAATGGAACAGTAATTTCGCATTGTGAAAGCTGGTCAAATGGGATGACTCCTTTTTCTCATAATTGCCCTTTTGTGGTCTGCTGCGCATCACTTTCTCTCACCTGAAAGCTTTGTTTATCAGCAACCACTGAAATAGCTGATTATTTAATACCCTTATTAGTTCGCAATGCAAATATATAATGCTGTCTTGTCAGACAAGGTCAAGTGTAGCTGCCCCGCTTTCCTCCACTGCATGGCAATTAGGCAAAACCCAGGAGAGGGCTAGACATGAGCAAAATGCCAGCATCAACACTGGTACGTATACCCCTCACTCACAAACATGAATGAGTTGGAAGCTAGATTATAAGACTTTTCTTAAAACTCTTGCAACATACAGTACACACCTGTGTAATTACATGATGTGTAATTAATTTTGGTATTTATATATATATATATATATATATATATATATATATATATATATATATATATATATATATATATATATATATAAATTTGGTATTCATTCATTCATTCATTATCTTCCGCTTATCCTCTATTAGGGTCGCGGTGGGGTTCCCCATGCCCATCCAGGGGAGAACGTCTCGGGCGCTAGGCAGATAGACCCATGACAGGGCGCCAATCCATCGCTGGGCACACACTCACTCACACAAACACTCTACAGGGGGCAATTTTTTTGAGAATTCAATTAACCTGATCCATGTTTTTGGACTGTGGGAGGAAACCGGAGAACCCGGAGGAAACCCACGCAGACACGGGGAGAACATGGAAACTCCACCCAGATGGGGATTCGAACCGGGAATCCCTAGCGCTGAGAGGCGAACGTGCTAACCACTAAGCCACCGTGCCGCCTAAATTTGGTATTTTATATATTAATTTTGGTAATATATATATATATATATATATATGTATATATATATATATATATATATATATATATATATATATATATATATATATATATATATAATACCAAAATTAATTACACATCATGAAACACAAACTTAAGACTTTATTAGTACCATCACTGCAAAAAGTCGTGGAAATAAATATAGTACAAATACAAAAATAATTATTTGTAAATGATTTGTCTATCTAGGTCATATCTTCACTTAGCCTGTGTGTGTATATGTGTGTGTTTTTGTGTGTGTAAAATGAACTAATTATTCAAATTTGCCTGTGTATGTTTTTCTTTTATATTAAGAATGATACATTAATTTGACAGCAAGACAGAAAAAAAATCTTCTGTTTGTAAATATTTGACTTTAATATAAAACCATGATTGGACATTGTATACAAATGTTAGGTTGTATAGAGTTCTTAAACACTACTAATTAAATTAAATGAACTCTAAATTAATATCTTCATGCAAAAATTAAAGTGTAAACAACTTGCACCAAAATTGAGGTTAATTTAACTGTATTTGCCAATTATGTATGATTCACTTAATATTCATTAATGTTAATAAACATACTCGTTTGTGTGTGTGTGTGTGTGTTAAATTAATTAATTATTCATATTTGCCTGCATATGCTTTCCTTTTACATTTAGAATGATATAGTTATAAATTTGATAACACTACAACAACAACTTACACCAAAATTAGGGATAATTTAATTGTATTTATGAATTATGTAAACAACAATTCCCTTAATATTCATTAATGTATATAAACATGCTCGTGTGTGTGTGTGTGTGTCAGGGAATGAGCTGGTGGCTCATTGCATATTGGCTGAGGACCTGTAAAAGTCCATTATTGAACGTATATTAAATTCTATGAACATAATGTCACAGTAGGAACAAGCCATAATTACAGAGTGACGATCTCAGTGAGTTTCTTTTGGATTAGGATGAACAAGAGTGTGAGTGTCTGAGCATATGTCCATGAGCTGTATCTCAAAAAAAACATGGGTAAAATATGGGTAACAAATGCAGCAAACCAACGATCATAAGTACACAAGAAGTAAACATATGTGTATGTATGTGTGTTTTTATGTTAAACTTCCTCCAAGAAAACTTTTCCCAACTTTAATATGCTAGACAGGACCTGAGTACATATTTAATGTATGATGATTCCAAACAAGATATTTTGGCGGAGAATCCATGTGTGCATTGTGTGAGTTTGCGCTTATCATTAGCTGTTGGTATTTCTCTTTTTATTCATGAGCTCTTTCGGAGCTGAAGCCAAAGCCAGGGAAGACAAACGCATGGGCTGCATCTCAACTTTGAAATTCTTTAGAATAATTGCATATCAGCACACGGCATCACTGCTCTCCACTCAAACCACACTCTTCTGCATGGCACAGACCTCACTGTTTGCATAAGCCCATTTATTATGAGTGATAGTGCTGCTTTCCGTGACATTTTGTAAACTGGAAGCACCTAATCTTGTTTGGACATGGTGCTTATTAAAATGTGAGAGAAGAAAGGAACCTGTACTGCTGTCCTGACAGACCTAAGTACTGCTTCCCGTTACAAATAAGTAGATTTGTCATGTTTGTGCTCGGAGGCTTCCGTACGGATCTGAGGTGAGGAGGGTGTCTGTAGATGCCTGGTTCAATTGTAAGATTTATGAACACTTTCACTTCTATTGCTCTTTACCCCTATCACGACTGCAAAATTTAATAAGATGCTCACAGATGTCTATTACTGAAGCACACTTTGAGCCCAGAGTCCAGCACCATCAGAATCGCAGCATGTCCGTCAGCTTTAGGAGCACGAGACAGACAGGTACAGGCTAGTAGGAGGGACAGCTGATCGAGACAGGTGGAGGGGGAGTGTTTAAGAAATAATTGAATCTTACAATGGCTGGCAGATATCTGAATGTGACTTTGTGGGTCCCAGATCCTTTATCCCTCTCACAGTGTGTGTATCGACAGCTAAAAACAACAGTCATTATCTGTTAATTACATTAACATTTTATCAGTCGCGTGGCAGGAGGGGGGAGCAGGAGATAGCTGTCACTCAACCTTTGAAGGTTTCGAAAGGTGGGGACAGAAGACAAGAGGAGGGATTGGGGGTTAGACCTGGGGGAGCAGTCTCTGCTGGACCCTTACATGCTCACTCAGGATTTAACAGGAGCCACCAATGTCAGTGACACCCAAGGCCTGTGTGGTCATTGTTGTCCTGACCCATGTCCCTCAAGCTAAATAAATGACTAATGACTTGGCTGTGTGCATTTCCCTATTAGAGGACATGACTGGGTAAATAGGAGGTGAAAAGTCCTACTGTCAGGATTTTCAGCACCCTTCTGAGACATTATAATGTTTTGTGCATCACATTTTTGGTTCTTTTTTCTTTGTACATGTATGAACCCATCCATCCATCGATTATCTTCTGCTTAATCCTCTTTTATGGTCGCTGGGGGAAGGGGGGTTCCCCATGCCCATCCAGGGCGCTGGGCAGATACACCCAGGACAGGGTGCCAATCTATCGCTGGGCACACACTTACTCACACAAACACACTCTATATGGGGCAATTTGGAGAACTCAATTGACCTTGATCCATGTTTTTGGACTGTGGGAGGAAACCGGAGAACCCGGAGGAAACCCACGCAGACACGGGGAGAACATGGAAACTCCACCCAGATGGGGATTCGAACCGGGAATCCCTAGTGCTATGAGGAGAATGTGCTAATCACTAAGCCACCTGTATGCCGCCTATGGATGAACCCTATTTAGTTTAATTTCTTTGTGTCACATGACCTTATTTTTTGTTATTTAGGCCAGCTTCTCTCATCACTGAGGAGGCCTCAACTTCAGTTCGGGTATTTTTGTTTGCTGCCGCTGTGTGTGTTTGGTAAGTGGATGTATAATAAAGCTCCTGTTTCTGTTATCTGCTGCCTGGTTTATGAGTGTTTCTCACAACATTTACCTACTAGGAAAACCATGACACCATACTACTTTTTAACAAGAAAATGCATTTAAATGAACTGTACATTGATGGCCTGCACACTTGGTGCTGTCTGGCTGCTCAAGAACGATGAATCCCCCACTGAGCTGGTCCTCAAAAAAAAGAGGTTGGTTCTTTCTTGAAAACCAACAACACCAGGGAGTTCATCCTTTCCACTCTCATTTTAGTTTGCTCTGTGGAGGTTCTGCTTTGTGACAATATCCATCCATCCTTTATCTTTCGCTTTATCCTATATTAGGCTTTCCCATCCAGGGGAAAACGTTTTGGGCGCTGGGCAGATACACCCAGGACAGGGTGCCAACCTATCTCTGGGCACACTCTCACTTACACAAACACACTCTATATGGGGCAATTTGAAGAATTCAATTGACATTGATCCATGTTTTTGGACTTGGGGGGGGGGGGGGACCGGAGAACCTGGAGGAAACCCACACAGACACGGGGAGAACATGGAAACTCCACCCAGATTGGGATTTGAACTGGGAATCCCTAGCGCTGAGAGGAGAACATGCTAACCACTAAGCCACCGTGCCGCCTTTGTGACAATATACTATTGTAAAAAACTCAACAATTTATAAATAAACCTGAACTTGAACTTTTGGAAAATATATCGAATATTTATCAATGTAAAAAGCAATTCAGTGATGTTTTTTATGTTTATTCATTATCTTCCGCTTAGCCATCTATTAGAGTTGCCAGGGATTTACTCATGATCATCCAGGGGTGAACATTGGGCAGATACACCCAGGACAGGACAGGGCGCCAATCTATCACTGGGCACACACAGACACATATATATAGTGGCAATTTAGAGCATGCAATTTACCTTGAATCCATGTTTTTGGACTGTGGGAGGAAACCAGAATCCCCCACGGACACAGGGAGAACATAGAAAGATTGGAATTCGAACCTGGATCCCCAGAGCTGACAGATGAACGTGCTAACCATGCAAATGAATAAATTGCCTTCAATTGGCAGCTTCAACAAAATCATCGGCGGCACGGTGGCTAAGTGGTTTAGCACGTTCTCAGTGCTAGGGATTTCCGGTTCAAATCCCCATCTGGCTGGAGTTTTCATGTTCTCCCCGTGTCTGCGTGGGTTTCCTCCGGGTTCTCCGGTTTCCTCCCACAGTCCAAAAACATGGATTCAAGGTAAATTGAATTCTCAAAATTGCCCCATATAGAGTGTGTCTGTGTGAGTGAGTGTGTGCCCAGCGATGGATTGGCGCCCTGTCCTGGGTGTATCTGCCCAGCGCCTGACACGTTCTCTCCCCTGGATGGGCAAGGGGAACACCACCGCGGCCCTAATAGAGGATAAAGCGGGAGATAATGAATGAATGAATGGATGAATGAACAAAATTATGAGAAAATAACTATTATAAGTTATTCAAATAATTTACATTGTAATTTTGATAACTAATTAATGCATGTCCATTTTACTTTAGATCTTAAAGTGTCTTTACCATTTCATTCGGGAACCCAACCATCTATATTCTTACGTACACTTTAAATTAATTTTTCTGATCTGCGAGACTGCAAAACTCATTTGCATTTACTGTCTATGCTCCAATGCACTTTTGTGACACTAGTACTTTTCTGAATTTATGATCTGTTTTCTTACCAGTACATAAGAATTTATTGTGTATTAATCAGGTACTGTAATGCACCACCCTGTTGTTGCCGTGGCAATCACTAGAGCAAAACTGGTGCAGATTTACTGTTCAGATCACTTAGTGATGGGTCATAATTTAATCTTTCCACCTCGCATGCGAGATCCAACATCTTGCTGCATTCACCGGGCATGCAAGTAGCTTGCAGCTCTGAGTCGGTGAGCCTCTGAATGTGTCGCTCCACAGGTACATGGGGGAGTCAGTTGGCTTTTGTGAGAGAGAAACGTGCACTGAAATGCATGACACTTAGGGCAGTATTTGATGAGTGTTTCATGCTTACACATATAAACAAACATAACATTCATTCAATCATTATTTTCTGCTTAATCTTCTACTAGGGTCATGGGGGGGGGGTATCTCAGAGAGATGGAGAATATCCAGGGGAGAATTTCTCGGGCGCTGGGCAGATACACCCAGGACAGGCACCAAGATATCGCTGCGCCCTGGTCACTCACACAGTAAAAAGGGCAATTTACAGCATTAAATTTAGCTCGAATCCATATTTTTGGACATTTATGACCCTATTTTCATGCATTATAATTTTCATAGACCTATATTTATTTATCTGTTTTCCTCCCTTGGTCCAAAAACATGGATTTAATGTAAATTAAATGCTTTAAATTGAACCATATACAGTAAATACTCCTCACATTTATATAGCACAATATTATTGCTTTAAATTATAATTCTGAAAAAGGGGAAAAAGTTATAATCACAATAATCATTTCTATATAAATGTATGTATGTGTGTGTGTGTATGTGTGTATATATATATATATATATATATATATATATATATATATATATATATATATATATATATATATATAAATATATGTTTAACAAATATATAAGGTAAAATAAAAGAAGAGTTTAAAGTTTAAAGTTGCAGCATTGAGAGATAAATATACAAATAAATACAATCAATCTTGAAGAACATACAGCACAGGAATTTAGCCGTGTGCTGCCAAGATTCATTTTCTTTTCTTTAAGAAAATCTTTTAGTGTGATTATGGTTCATTTCATTGTTTGCTTTGTGTTCACTTTATGTTTTTATTATATTGATTTTTCTTCTAGTTAATCTTGTTGTATTGTTCTGTTGGTATTTCAGTGCAGTTCGGCTGCATCACATTCCTGCCAAATTTACTCTTTTCTTTTTTCCCCATATTTTTGGAACAGGGTTGGATATTAAACCATAAATATAAGTCTAGCACAAATCCTTTTGGTTTTTAGTTGTATTAATTAACTAGCCTGTGATATTTTAAACACATGTATGATATTGTAAGAACTCAATATAAACACCATATACCATTACGCCAAGATAAAATATTATAAAATATTATAAATAAGATTAAATGTTATAATATTATCTATTTATTTATTTTTTATCTACTTCTGTCTATCTATTGGATACGAAATACGAAATCATATTTTATGTATAATTTACAGTATATGCATAAACTTTTAGCCAACCATTTTTTTTCCTCTACTTTTTCATAGTTTATGATATGTTCTTTCCACAATGTCACATCTTGCCCTGGTTTCCATCCTGCTGTTTTGGGGTTTGTGATGAGCATGTGCTTCAGGTGACCAGCTCAATGACCAATACTTGCTACTGGCTCCGTCCTTATTTCCTCATTACCGTGCTCATATGTTTTATTTATGTGCTCTGTTGAGTATACAGTCCTGCCAACATTACCCTGGGCAGAGGCACTGGTGACAATGCCAGAGAATGGAAAACCAAAAGCAGTACATGCCAGCTAAGAAATTGGCTGCAGGACAAGAGCTCCTGATCTGAGTTGGTTCCACTCATACGTGTTTGGTCCAGATTCATGTGTCATCCCAGTTCCTCAATCACATTACTGGGGTCTGTTATCAAGGGACATAACCTCTTTGGCCAGTGAAGTCATGGGGCTGTTTATTGATTGGAACCTGCTCCTATAACTTAATATTTCACATGCTTATTCCCCCGTCTCCTGTCACTTCAGCCAGAGGAGGATCAATGGGAATGTCATTCGGTATGGAGAAGTCCAGTCTGGACTCTTCAGGTAACTGACAGCCAACGGTCAATAAAGGGCATCATACCAAAGGCTAAAATTAGTCAAGCCAGTTTTAGAATAAGGAATGTAACAAGAGAACAATATATGAAATAGTAATACAACAAAAAGGGGTGGGGGGGGTTAAAACAAGGGTACTTTGTGGGAAGAGGGATGGAGGGTGAGAGTGAATACACCAACATAGTCTTGACTCACAAAAATGCAAAGAACCAATGCTGACAAAGAAGAAGTAAGAAAGAAAGAGATATCAAGTGTAGTAATCAAAATGAAAAATGGGTCCCCGGCTACTTTAAACAAGAGCTAATTTATCACCAGAAAGTAAGGATAAGTAGGCGAGTTGTTGCCGTTCAGTAAGTACCCGTTCTGCACCAAATTATTCCACCCCTGCTTGCATGCAACCATAAATCATACACTTCCACACATCTTTTCCCATTAGCGCCTATGCTAGGCATGGGTGCGTGCTCAGCTACCAAACACAGACTAATAGGCTACAACTTTTAATTTTAAGACTGCCCCAAGTGCCCCCCAGCCACCGCCCCCAATACAAACCTTTCATTTGCTCCCCCCAAACACACAATTCACATAGGAGCATAAAACAATTTTGATCACCATCACCCAGCAGTAATTTTCCTCTTGACTCCAGCGCAGGCATGTTTACTGGATTTTTTCTTAGCAGAATTCCAGGGTGGCTTTTCGTTTTGAGGACCATTCAGCATGTAGACGAGATACAGGTGATCTTTGACCAATGGGGACCAAGGGGTGATTACCTTTTACCATTGTAGAGGTACAGACTTTTGTTTAGAGCAATGGCTCAGGGGGAATTTTAAGCTTGTCTTTGGACAGAACAATTGCACTGGAAATAATTGAAAGCCTAATTAGGTCAGAATCTTGTTTGATTGAGAATTAATATGTGTGAAAGTCACCACTTAAGAGATTTTCCACATTAGTGTATATTGTGAAATAGGCAGCAGGCTGCATGTGACAAAAATAACTCAAGCTCACGGACATTAACTCACATTTTGGTCTACTTTGAGTGTAGTTTTATAGATAGATAACACATTTAAGTTACATTAACACCTTAATTTACCCAAATGACACCATAAAATATTCCAAGATTATTGTTAGATGACGACACAGTGGTCAAACAGTACATTTATGTTTATTCATTTTTTAGCCAAAATTTTCTGTGGGGTGGGTCAGAGCTAATCCTAAAACTCAAAGGGCAAAGGGTGGTCACCTTTTTGGGACACTTTTATATTTAGTATATTGGAGAAAAACTAAATGTGACCTTCAATAAAAGTAAGTGCACTTTTCATGTTTCATTTTTCCAATATTAAGATTATATTACTCAAGAAGAGCAAGCGCAGTGGTTTAGTGGTTTGCCTCTCGGTGCTGGGGATCCAGGTTCGGATTCAGAGCATTTAAGGAAAATGTAATGCTCTGAATTGCCCCATATAGTGTTTGTTTGTGTGTGTGTGTGTGTGTGTCTGTCTGTGTGAATGAGTGCATGCTTATTCCCCGGATAAGCATGGGGAACCCCTCTGTGACCCTAGTAAGCGGAAGATATTCATTCATTCATTCATTCATTCATTCATTATCTCCCGCTTTATCCTTTAGTAGGGTCACGATGGGGTTCCCCATGCCCATCCAGGGAAGAACATTTCGGGCGCTGGGCAGATAGACCCAGGACAGTGCGCCAATCCATCGCTGAAGCGGAAGATAATAAATAAATATTGCTCAAGAAATAATTTATATATCATATATATATATATATATATATATATATATATATATATATATATATATATATATATATTCATTCATTCATTATCTCCCGCTTTATCCTCTATTAGGGTCGCAGTGGGGTTCCCCATGCCCATCCAGGGGAGAACGTCTCGGGCGCTGGGCAGATAGACCCAGGACAGGGCGCCAATCCATCGCTGGGCACACACTCACTCACACAGACACACTCTATATGGGGCAATTTTTTGAGAATTCAATTAATTTGATCCATGTTTTTGGACTGTGGGAGGAAACCGGAGAACCCGGAGGAAACCCACGCAGACACGGGGAGAACATGGAAACTCCACCCAGATGGGGATTCGAACCGGGAATCCCTAGCGCTGAGAGGCGAATGTGCTAACCACTAAGCCACCGTGCCGCTATATATATATATATATTTCTATTTATATATATATTCATTCATTCATTCATTCATTATCTCCCGCTTATCCTCTATTAGGGTCGCGGTGGGGTTCCCCATGCCCATCCAGGGAAGAACATTTCGGGTGCTGGGCAGATAGACCCAGGACAGTGCGCCAATCCATCGCTGAAGCGGAAGATAATAAATAAATATTGCTCAAGAAATAATTTATATATCATATATATATATATATATATATATATATATATATATATATATATATATATATATATATATATATATATATATATATATATATAAAGGGTTTATTTTCGTAGCGTTTTTTGTAGTGTTGTATTTTGCTGCAATAATTAGGCTAACCCACAATTTGCTTTACCTGTAGATGCAGCAGAAACCAGTTACTGTTCCAAGTGCTGAACGTATAAAGGACCCAAGCTCCTGAGTGAACTGAGATTTTTGGGATTTTTGCAATAATTTAGGGGGTGCAGCTGCCCTTCTAGCATTTTCCATGCATTGCCCCGTTACTCTGTTCTACCTTGGCTGGCTTTCTGAAACATTATTTTCCTTCTGTGCCCCCTGCTACGAGTATGGCCTAGGGGGAGCAGCGCACATATAGTTGTCACTCAGCTGTCCGCTGGCAGCAGAGCCCCATCAGTCACAACATGTCAGGTGAAAGGAAGTGTGGGCGGCATGCAGTAAGATGCTAGCCTCTTGCTGAACATAGGTAGAAGCGTATGTCCCATTTTAAATAAGTTTTTCTATTTAAATACAATACAATACAAAAATATAAATAAGTTTTTATATTTTATATTTATTTCTTGTGTCTTTTGAATCTTTGACCCGTGTCAACGTTTACCATCATGCTGTGCCACGTAATGTATCCAAATATTTGCATAAGACTATAACATGTACAAAACTACATATGCATGTCTTTCTTAAAGAAATGTTAATACTAATATGTTGCTTCTAGCAAAGCCATAAAACAATCATTGGCTTTTCTGTGCAACCACACAGTGATATTTGTTTATATATTTGAATTAATTTCTGAATAAAAATTCTATATTTTATTTTACATATTATGTGTGTATATATAGGTTTCCCTTATACACACACAAACACTACACACACACACACATATATATATATATATATATATATATATATATATATATATATATATATATATATATATATATTCATTCATTCATTATCTCCCGCTTATTCTCTATTAGGGTCGTGGTGGAGTTCCCCATGCCCATACAGGGGAGAACGTCTCGGGAGCTGGGCAGATAGACCCAGGACAGGGCGCCAATCCATCGCTGGGCACACACTCACTCACACAGACACACTCTAAATTGGGCAATTTTGAGAATTCAATTAACTTGATCCATGTTTTTGGACTGTGGGAGGAAACTGGAGAACCCAGAGGAAACCCACGCAGACACGGGGAGAACATGGAAACTCCACCCAGATGGGGATTCGAACCGGGAATCCCTAGCGCTGAGAGGCGAATGTGCAAACCACTAAGCCACCGTGCCGCATATATATATATATATATATGGCTTAGTGGTTAGCATGTTCGCTTCTCAGCACTAGGGATTCCTGGTTCAAATCCCCATCTGGGTGGAGTTTCCATGTTCTCCTCGTGTCCGCATGGGTTTTCTCCGGCTTCTCCGGTTTCCTCCCACAGTCCAAAAACATGGATCAAGTCAATTGAGTTCTCCTGTCCTGGGTGTATCTGCCCAGTGCCTTATATATATATAAAAGAAATGAAATAATTAACTTTTTTGGGATGCCAGGTACATAGCCACAAACCCAAAACAGTTAGTTATTTCCTTTGCTGTCAGTGTTATTTAGCTGTTATTTGATCCACCTTACACATTTGTTCTTATTGTTTGGAAGGGGAACCTTATAATATGGCAGGTTTTAAATAATTAAGCTGGAAAACTCTGGAACTGACAATAGTGACTAGAACCCGATGGGTTTTAGGACCCAGTGAGTAGAAGCGCTAGGGTTAGTCCAGGTAAGTTTTAATCAACGTTGTTCAGTCTTTAAGTTTAACGCTGTTTGTGTTACACCTCGTGTGTCTGAGTTTTAGGTGTTTGTGTTAATCGTATGCATGAATTTTAGGTGTTTGTGTTACTCGTGTGTCTGAGTTTTAGGTGTTTGTGTTAAACGTATGCATGAATTTTAGGTGTCTGTGTTATTCGTGTGCCTGGTTTTTAGGTGTTTGTGTTACTCGTGTGCCTGGTTTTTAGGTGTTTGTGTTACACTTCGTGTGCCTGGATTTTAGGTGTTTGTGTTACACTTCGTGTGCCTGGATTTTAGGTGTTTGTGTTACTCTTCTTGTGCCTGAGTTTCAGCTGTTAAATGGCCACAGCGCCCACTAAAGTGGACTATAGGGAATAAAATAGACTGCAGGTAATGATTATTTTATTTCCAGAAAGTTTTATATAAATTCAATTTTTTAAAGTTAGTGTGCCATTTATAGATACAGCGTCTTAAGACAATTGGCCGTAACTGTAGTGGTTTCCTATCAGATTGTCTTATTGTTGTTCTGTATGTCGCCCCCCCCCCCCATTTTATTGGACTATGTTGTGTATTTAGTGGAATTATGTACCTCATGCATGTCACATCATGTATACTTATAAATAAATGTACTTTTTTATATTTATTTTTGTCTGGTAGAATTTTCCACACTATTACAGAAACTGTCAAAACTGCCTATATTTTTACCCCAATAACGCACCATGGATAACCCGTCATCCAACAAGGGATGGAGAAGTCTGCATTCAGCTATGGATTGCCAGGTGGGTACACCGATTCACTGCAGTGATTTGGACCACATCAAGGCCAATACTATTACATTTTACCTTTCTTCCCACTCTTCAGAAGGTTACACATATAACCAATGTAAACCACATATACATTATAATCCTATTTTACAAAGTAATCAACTTGGCTTACAATGTTATGTGTGTGAAAACATGAGCAGATAAAAAGTTTTCCATAACATTTTCCCAAAGTGACCTACAAAGCGAGCACAGGGTTGGCCACAGCCTTCCTTGAGTAATGAGGATTAAGAGTCTTGCTTAAGGACCCACATTGGTAACTTTACTGGACCTGGGATTTGAACCCACAACCTTCAGATTGATAGCCCAACATCTTAACCACTCAGCTTCCACGCCCACACCATATAACTGCAGTATACCAATTTCCAGGTTGGGAAATTCGTCACACCTTTTTTTTTCTGTACCTCCTATAGATTCATAATTGTAGATGATTTTTTTATTCACTTTTCTAACTATGTATGTATATTGAATGTTGCAAGAGATGATGGACCCTATCCCAACTCTCATAGGGTAAAAGGCAGGGAAAACTGTCAGAGGAAACCTTATTCTGCCTGAGAATCAATCCCAGGACATGGACCATTTTCCATAACTACATTTGCCTACCACCAGTGGTACAGTGGTTCTAAGGTATTTCTAGACATTTAGTTGGCAATTTTGTTCCAGTTGTTTCACATTTTAATTTCAAGTTCACATAACTGCTGCTTACCAAGTTATGTGTTTCAGCAATCCTAGCAATTTATCAGCTTCTTTGTCAGCAATTTAAAGCTCCAACAGTCAAGCCACAATCAACATCACTGTGTTTACACAGTTACAGCAGTTACTTACTTTTTGTATTTTGATTTGATTAGGTTTTAAATTTTTTGATAATTTGATTTGATTAGGTATTACTCCTTATTCTTTTCCATTCCCTAATATTAGCTTTCTAGCAAGTCTTGCTGGTTTAGTGATGCAACTCATAAAAGGACAAGATAAATCTGTGAGGTAAACCCTGTTCCTCCTAATGAAATATCCATTTAACTCCTTGTCACTGGTTCCTATTTTCAGATTTGATCCTTTTATCTTAATGCATTATTTTTATAAATAATATCAACCTAATTTAAGGTAAAGTAGGACTTAAAATTGTTAACACCCTGACCTTGGTGATCTTTGCATGGTATAAATAGATTTTTATTTACTAAGCCAGACGCTGCTTTTCCCCACTTGATGCAGAAATGGCATTGAGTGTTCGCTTTGTTTCAGCATGCATGTATTCATTTTCTGTTTACTTATGAGGCACAGTGGGATCCTGTGATGCAGTCTTCAGTCACAGTGTCTGAAGTCCATGCTGTGTGAAACTTAAAACTGATTGATCATGATGTGTGCACTACTCCATAATCACAATTCTAATGGAGGATATTTGTTTTATGGAATCTGAGCAGTTCAGCAGAGCTGAGTATATGAACACTGTAGAATAGGCTACTTCAAAACTGTATTTAACAGCTTTATACTTGGAACAATATTGGTTCATGGAACTTGTGCAGCGCAAGTTGTAGCCCCATGTAATGTAAGGTAAAGTGGTGGACAAATGAATAAATGAGGGTTACTGGCACTGCTGAATCCTGCTGTGAAATAATGAGAGAAGGCCAGCTGTTCTGTGTAAGACACACATTCACCCGCTCTCACTTACTCTGTCTCTATCTCCATGGAATACCAACAAAAGCAAACAATGGCAGTGAAAATAAATTCATCAAAGTTAGCACTCATGACTCAAGGAAGTCCCTCACAAGACTGCTTGGCAGCACCAAATGCTGCTCTCAGTCAAATGCTAAAGGGACCCGGCGTATGATGGATGAAGTCTTTGACTTGCAGTAGAAGTGGCATGATGGCCTGGCATCTCTCCGAAGTCCTTGTGCTTATATTGTGACCAAATCCTGCTCTGTCCCTGTTTCATTGCGGTGACAGCATGAGGAATGCTTGGTTTTGTTCCCCCTACTGTTGCTATCCATCATCCATGGAAAGCTGGGACGTTCTGTTGCAGCCCCCCCTTTTTTTGCACAAACACTGCTATTCTCTCTCTCTCACACACACACATGAACATGCTTTCTCTGCTACATACATACACCACAGTTCATCAACACACAGGTCTTTCAAATTAGTCTACATGTTCATTGGAAAACCTATACACTTTTTCAGTTTTACAAGAATATGAGAATGTATTCAAAAATAAAAGTTGTTTTAAATGTAATGGGTTACCCACTATTTCTGTTAAGGGTGCTAGAGATGAGGACAAGAATACCTGTGGCATTTGTTCTGGCAACCACCCCTTAATTAGAACCCTGTTCTAAAAGTTGTATGCACAGTTTGTTTAAAATTTTCAGACATGATGGAGAAATGGTAACTAAACATGCAACAATGCCGCCGCAAACACCAAAAAAAAGTGACATCCGTTATATATGTGTGATTAATTGTAATTGTTTCAGATGAACACAGAGGCTTAGTTCTTCCTGTGTACCAGTAGTTTAGCGATTTGGTTTCAATCCTATTTTATAGATATCAATACAAAATGAATCCAGATTGTGAATGTTCTAATATCCATGACAATTTGTATCTATTTGGGTACAAATAATTTTTTTAATTATTTATGAATAAACAGTTAAAAAAAAGTCAAGTAAATCTAGAGTGGGTAAAAGAAACATCAAGTATAAAATTAAGTAATTTACTTAAATGGGTGTGTGTTTGGTCAGGCAAATGCTTTGGTTGACTTTTATTATAACCCATCCTTTTCTCGGCCCGGGGTCGTGATGACATTTCCTGGAATTCATTATCTTCTACTTAATCCACTACTAGGGTAAAAGGGTGGTTCCCCATGCCCATCCAGGAGAGACCCTTTCAGGTGCTGGGCAGATACACCCAGGCCAATCTATCGCTGGGCACACACTCACTCACACAGACACACACACACTCTATATGGGTCAATTTAGAGCATACAATTTACTTTGCTTTTGGGCTGTAGGAGGAAACCGGAGGAAACCCACACTGGCCTGGATCCCCAGCGCTGAAAGTCGAAGTTGCTAACCACTAAACTTAATTCACTTCTTGGAAGTTTCTCTTCTACATTGCCAAAATATTCCTCTTACACACAATAGTGCAAACAACTTTTGGCCACCAGTCACTGGTGTTGCTGCTTGAATCTTGAGGTGCTTCTTGCTGGTTATAAAGAGTATATAAACCTATGCAGCAATTAGACAAGAATGTAAAATATCACAATAATCATAGCAACAGTGTGAATTTGTAAAGGGAACCTGCAAACATGGACTTTCGCCCATATTTATAAGATCATTGTTTCTAGCTGAAACCTTTCAAATATGTCAATACTATTCAAATAATATTCAAATAATAATTTATGGTTATATAGCATTCTATTAGTTTATTGTTGAATGTTTAAAGGTAAAAATGGAAGCTAGTGATTAGTCTGTTCTGTGTAAAGTAAAGAGCTAAACAGAGAGCTGAAGCTGTTAAACTATTTTTTTAAATTTCAGTATTTCATTCGATAGTAATTTTATGTTCTGATATTTTTACTTTATTATAGTATATAGCCAATGAGACATTACATTTACCAGTCAATTGAAAGCCGACTTGATGCATTAATGTTGCCTTTACTGTTGTACAATTTCTACTCCTGATTAAAATTAGCAGTTTATTTAGTGCTCTATGTTTTTCAGGCATCTGACTGTCCCACATTTCATCTAAAATTTATACGCAAGATCATGTACGCTATTTAATTAAGATATTGAGAAAGGTCATTACATTGCAAATCATAAAAAATATGATAAATTGCTTCTAAACATTATCATATCATATATCACATATCATACATTATCAATAAACTATACGGCATATGATCTCGCACTCGGGTTGCCAGATCAAGCTTAGCTAGCTCCTGCTCAAAGTGCAAGAGTGTATGACGTGAGCTCAAGTGTCAAGATGTTATCTCATAAAGAAGCTTATAAATGTACAACTCTCTCCAGCCACATAAAGAGCAGTGGTGATTTATGGCCATTGATTAGCTGCCGGATGCTCTGACAGCTTTGTAGACAGCATCAACAGCCTTTACCGTCAATGTACAGATGCCTCTTTAACAGATACAGAGTTCTGAATGGGGCCTCAACCATCGAACAATAAAGCTTTAAATAACAGCTAAACAGGGTTGAGTGTCGGTGTCATGAGAGTCTGTGTGGCAGATTTAATGTAAATACCTAAAGAGGAAACGCATCCATCATTTATTCAGTGTATTATATTGCAATGTGCCGTTTTGTCCCATACTATTGAATTTGGCTCAGTATAGAAGTCGTACATTAACTACTTATATTACCAGTCAGTTCTATAACATGAGCAACTAAATAAAAAAATCTTGCCAAAAAGTGTCTTCTGCAGCAATTTACATAATTTGTTTTTAAATTAATGATATCTGCAAAAAATGTGTAAGCTTTACTTGATTTTAAGGGTTTGCATGGGTTTTTGTAAAGGAGCGGGTTAACTGCAGCATGTGAAGGCACTTTAAACAATCATGTTTGTTCAATTTTCTGCCGTCATTATGGGGTGTCTTTTACTCTGTCTATAGCACTTGACTATAGGTAATAGCTGAAACAAAGACTGACCGATAAATTAAGAGCTTTGCCTCCTTGTTCAGCTCCTTTGCCATGATAGTCTGGTACAATAACCGCGTGACTGCACCCTCTGCTCTGATCTATCTGCCATTCTCATGCTTCATTATACGCTCTTTCAAGAAGGACTTGATATAGTTAAACATCTCTATTTGAAGCAGTATCTCCCAGCCTGGAGGGGCCGGCTAACTTAATCTGGCACTGAACCATGGCCTTAGAATTAGACGTGCTGATCTTTTTTTATTTATTTTTTTTATTTTTTGACCAACAGCAGAGATGTAATCCTGAGACCGTGTTTCCTTACACTGTGAATCCCCCACACCATGGTTACCCCATGCATCTCCCATTTCTGCCTTTTTCTCCTCCCTAACATGACAAAATGGGGTTACTAACATGTCTTCAACCGGGGGGGGGGGGGGCGTGGTGGCTTAGTGGATAGCACATTTACATCTCAGTGCTAGGGATTCCCAGTTTGAATCCCAATCTCGGTGGAGTTTCCATGTTCTCCCTGTGTCCGCGTAGGTCTCCTCTGGGTTCTCCAGTTTCTTTCCACAGTATAAAAACATGGATAGAGGTAAATTGAATGCTACAATTTTCCCCATATAGTGTGAGTGTGTGCCCAGCGATAGATTGGCGCCCTGTCCTGGGTTTATTTGCCCAGTGCCCAAAATGTTCTCTCCTGGATGGGCATGGGGAACCCCACCCCCGCGACCCTAGTAGAAGATTAAGCGGAGGACAATGAAAAGATAGATGGATGTCTTCAATCCTTAAATGGTGCCTTCACTACAATGTTACATTTTAATGCATCTAAGATGAATGATAATATCTAAGCTGCTGTTTTCTGTTTATGTCGTCAGTCGCCCCGTTATCTGCAGTAGGGCAACCATCTTTTTCCATAGGGTTCACACATAATCTCATTTTAGCCCTCTGCATCTTTTGCTAGGAAACTTCATAGAATAGTATCCTGTATCCTGGAATTTGGTTTTGGAGCCATGACTTTGCTTTAAAGTGAGATCTCATATCTTTTGTGAGATGAAACTCCACACACCAACCATTATTTTTAACCCACTCATGCCTTCATACCAACTTTTGATCTGACCAGTTTGAAATCTGCAAGAAACTGATTGCATCAGGCTCATTTTAGTTGTTCTGGCAGGTGCAGTCCTATACCTCATGTAGTGAGCTCCTTTTCCTAGCCTGCCCTCTAAAGAGTCCTCTTGTTTGCCTATTTCATGCAAGGTCCTTAAATTTCCAGTCATAAAGTCTTTCTCAATTTTTGTCTGGCCCCTCGCCTGAGACTTCTCCATTTTCAGAAGCCCGATCCGGAGCTACAGTATATGCTGCAGAGAATACAGCTCTCCAAAAAGCTTTCACACCCCTCTTCCATGATATTTACATCTAGAACACTTTAATCTAAAACATTATTACACATCACTTTTTTGTATAGACTCATATAATTTGTATGTTTGTCATTAAGCTACTACATTAATATGTTAAATGTGTAAATGTATAAATACTAATTTCTAGGTGGAAAAAAAAAATCAAAATTGTCAAATTGCTAGTAAGACTAATCTTGTCAGTGTCGGTCGGTGGTTTCAAAGGTTTGTCAGCAGCAGTATTTGTTGCACAGAGCATGATGCTCAGGAATTTTGTAGTGTGGGTATTTCAAATGCATGAATGAGGAAGTGTATAATAAGGCCACCTCCTTTATGTACTGCACTTCGCGATGATGCCAAACATTGTTACTTGCGGATTTCAAGCTCATGTTCATGGCATCATCGGCTTGCGTGCCATGTATCACTAACCAACTTTCAATGATCTTCCAATGATGGGGGGGATGGTATGGTGTCAGTAGCATATCCGATGATGGGAATGACATCATGTCTTCTGTTGATGAACCCTTTCCAATTACATGAGTAGCAATGGCTATTCAAAGTGTCATAATCCTTCAGTGTGGCCCTTTTCCCATCTAAACCATCATGAAGAGAAATCTCTTCCTCTCAGATAGAGCTTAATTGTCTCCCGTGAGAATGGATAGCATGTCCGTGGCATAGCTTAGTTTAAAATGCAAAATGTAGACATTATCTGGCAGAGAGATTCAGCAGCATCCATCACACTATGCTAATGTGGGCGGCTGGTTAAGATATTCTAATATAAGCCACCCTGCGGATGTAGAGGAATTAACACAAACAGAGAGGGGAGGCAGGAACATAGAGGGGTCAGGAGATAGAAAGGGACAGGGGAGTGTCGGCGAGACGGAATCACACGCTATCTCACTGACGCATACAAACACAACTTCCCCTGTCTTCAGGCACTAAAGAATAGTGTTCAAATATGTATTCATTTTTTAAAAATAATTACCCATATTTCCTGTACATTAAGCATTAATGATGACCCTTATACCCCCTTCTCATCATGTTTATAAGCTCTGCATGCGTCGTTGAAACATGCAAACAGCAATTTTTATTTTAACTTCCCTCATTTCTCCAGTTCCAACTCATCTCTTCACAGTTCCCACTCCTGCTCTGCTCACTGCTACTGCAAGGGAAGGTATTATTATCGTTATATTAATGTGACATTAATTGCTTTTACTTTTTCACTCCATTAAGTGTGCTCTATCTCTTTGGGAGCCAGGCCAGATGGTTTATCACTTTGCCACTGTTGCTAGCACCATTAATTGGCTAAGACACTGAGCTATAAAATGATTGTACTGCGGTGTTGGAAATGTTCATTGCACTAATTGAAAAGTAATTGTGGAGGTATAGTGCGACTGTCGCTCCATAAAGAGCCTGATTATTGACGGGGAGAAGCACAGGCATGTGCAAGGCTGTTCTGCAGCAATTACAAGGTGTTTGAAGTTTAAAAGGGAAATAAACACATTACACATGTGACGTCCTACAAAAGACATTAATAAAACCACAGGTTTCGCGCCGTTTCCAGCTTGCAGGTCAAACATTCTGGCTATTTGACTTACTGGTTCTGTTATTTTAAAAAAAGGATATTTTTTTTGCATAATTGGTGTATAGCTTTAAGGTATACATTATTAATAGATCTGTATATTGATATTAAGGTTCTTTTTTGTGAAACAATAAAGGTAACCTTTTTAAAGGGATTATGTGTATTGGATACTCAATTAAATGAAAGCATTAAATATGCAAATCACAAAAACTGCATATCATTTCATGATTTCTTTAAGAAACAATGTGAACCTTATTTCCAATTTCTTTATCTTCCACTGAATCCTCTATTAAGGTCATGGGAGGGTGGCAGATACACCCAGGACAGGGAACCGTACTATCGCTGGGCACACACTCCCTCACTCAAACGCTGCATGGGACAATTGACATCATTCAAATTCAACTTTGAATTTGCTTTGAATTTGGATTGTGGGTCGAAACTGAAAAACACAGAGCAAACCCATGCGGAACATGGAAACTCCACCCATATGGGGATTCGAACCTCAATATTATTTCCTTAACATTGTTTTCATAATGTCCAATCCTTGTTGTTCTAATTAACTCCTTCCAAATCCTGTTCATCCTCAACTGCCAATTATTGTCACCACAGCAAACAAGCGATATGTATAAAAGGATGAATAATAATTCTTTATTAAACTCATTTTATTAGATTTGTGGGAATTCCTGAAATTTCAGGTCATGCAGCAATAAGTGAGAATATCCACTGTACAGGTCATCAGGTCATTAAGGGGAGATGCAGAGACTAATACTAATACAGCCACACGTAAGGGGCAGTTTAGCCATTTAAATTTACTTGACTTATTCTGTATGTCTTTACAGTGTGGAAAACATAATTACCATCTCTGGAAATAGAACCTTGGACTCTACACTGAGGTGGCAACATTTATTATACCGCCATATCATAAGTTGAAAAGAGTGTAAAATTTGTTGAACCCTAATGTATTTCATAAACTGATTATTTAGCATCAATATATTTTTACACATACATTATGAACAAACATCCTAGTAATCAATTTGCATCGCTCAGCGTGCGATACAGTGTTAGTCTATCACCTTCCCAATGAGAATTGTTTTATGACTGTTGTGCAAGAGGACCAGCAAAAAAAAGAGCACATTCTTTCCAATGTACGAATGTGATGTATGTGCATAATTAAGATATTTCTGACATGAAAAGTCGTGGAGAAGGAGATTAAGTTTAATTAGAGAAAATTTAATGGTTGCATTGTCAGCAGTAACATTTGATTAATATCTAACGAACTTTGAATATTATGTGCAAGACCAACACATTAAACTGGTCACATTACACTGCAAAATACCATTAAATAAGCAATTAATCAACCTCAAAGAATTTAATGACATTTTACAACTCTGTGAGTGTGGCCCAAATGCTGGATTCATATCTAATGAGTTCTTACTCATGTTTTTAAATATAATAATAAGCTATAAGATAAGAACTGTAAGGAACAGGCCAGATTATATTCAAAATGATAATATAACTGATTTTATATATTTATATATATATATATATATATATATATATATATATATATATATATATATATAATGGGCGGCACGGTGGCTTAGTGGTTAGCACGTTCGCCTCTCAGCACTAGGGATTCCTGGTTTGATTCCCCATCTGGGTGTAGTTTCCATGTTTTCCTCGTGTCCGCGTGGGTTTCCTCCGGGTTCTCCTCCCACAGTCCAAAAACATGGATCAAGTCAATTGAGTTCTCCAAATTGCCCCATGTAGAGTGTGTTTGTGTGCGTGTCTGTGTGTGTGAGTGTGTGCCCAGCGATAGATTGGTGCCCTGTCCTGGGTGTATCTGCCCAGCACCCGAAACGTTCTCCCCTGGATGGGCATGGGGAACCCCCCCGCGAATGAATTAATGAATGAAAAAAAAAAAAAAAAAAAAAAAAAAATATATATATATATATATATATATATATATATATATATATATATATATATATATATATATATATATATATATATATATATATATATATATATATATATATATATATATATATATATATATATATATATATATATATATATATATATATATATATATATATATATATATATATATATATATATATATATATATATATATACTGTCTGACCAAAAAAGAGCACACAATCACACACACAATAAAATTTGGTTGGACCACTTTTAATTTTGATTCTGACATGCATTCGCTGTGATGTTATTTCCACCAGCTTCTGCAATGTCCCAATTAATTTTCTGTCAAGTTACATTCACTTGTCCCCCCAAGATCTTGTTGATGATAGAGATTTAGACAATTAGACAAAGTCCAGCACATCCCAAAGATTATCGATGGGGTTCAGGTCTGGACTCTGTGAACAATCCATGTGTTAAAACAATATCTCATGCTCCCTGGACTACTTTTTTTTTTTACAATTTGAGCATCTTGAAACAGATTAATATCTATGACCACGTGTTTCTATGTTGTTTAACAATTAAGAAGCTACCCACTGCTTCAGTTATGGTTAAATAACATGGTGCCCACTGAAATGTAATCACCCATGCAGTAATTATGTAATGGGAGACTCGTGCCTATTTGCTTAGTTCCATCCAAGTGGTGACACTTTTTTTTTGGCCTGACAGTGTATAATCCACTGAAATCATCAGATAAGTTGGAACCTAGGACACTTAAGTTAGGTTTGTTTAGAGTTCAAAATGATTTGTAATAAGTTTCATCTGACTGTAGGATTGTACAATATGTACAGTATGTTAAAGGCTTTGAGAATTACCACTCAGTTTTTTGGCATTATGACAAGCCACCCCCATTTTACAGTTCTAACCCATGATGGCATATTAACACATTTCAGAATATATGACTTTTAATGAGCATTAATTCATTTATTCAACTCAAGAACCCACTTTATCCTGATCACAGTTTTACCATATTAGAAACTTAGTGGGGTTATAGATCACATAATAACCATTTATCATCTATTCATGGAAAGTTCCTGAAAATGAGAAGTCTGCTTTATCTAGTCAGTTCATTTTACCTTGGCTGCATTGCGGTGCACTGCTGTCTCATGGCAAGGAGATCCCAGGTTTATTTGTTCTGTGAGGAATTTGTGTTCTCACTGAGTCTACTTGGATTTCCACTGTGAGCTTTAAGTTTCTTTAAGTGCAGAGACACAAGTCAGGTGAATTTCAGAAACCAACAGACTCGCACTTAAAACAATTCAGTGTGTCCTCCCCTTAAGGAACCAGGTGACCTGGCTTTTTCCCCAGCCCAGAGGCACCAGTACTCCTCATGAATCTACTTGTAAGAAAAAGTTTGGAAAATAAATATGATGCAACTTTTTAATTGATGCACAATCATGTTTAAAGCCTTGCCTTGACAGTGAAAGGTATTCTTTTAAAACAAAGCAGCCTGACGCTTATCATGGTCTAATCGACTCTTCTCTCACTCATCAAATCCACCATATTGACATGCATTGACTGCTCTGTGTGAGAATGGCTTTGTGAACTTGTTGTACATAGATTAGGGTCAGGACGTGTCAGTGTGTGTGTGTGTGTGTGTGTGTGTGTGTGTCAGTCAATGTTGCTGGGTGAATATAAAAAGGAGGCAGGTGAAAGATTATTGCTGGGATGATTTTTTGGTGCATTTGCAGTGAGATACTGGCATGCTTGTATGTGGCCATAAGCCATAATGTTTATGTCCGCGCCTTTATCACTGCTGATGCAAATCCATCAGTATATGTCAATACAGGGTTCAGATCAAGTTTCCGTGATGCATCTTGTGTATATTTTTGCATGAGTGTGCTGCCTCTAGGTCATGCAAAGAATGAGTATTTCCATCACTGTGCTACAACCCACCAGCTATCTGCTCTTCCCCCACCTCACATTCTCCCCTACCCAAGGTCAATATCCTCAACAATTAGCCCAAGGAGGAGGAGAGGAATTTTAAGCATGGCCGCTCGCCGTCCTCGGCCCTTCTCAAGGGCTCAGGGGGGCAGCAACAGTATGTCAGGCTCAAATGAAAAGTGTACCCATTTTCTCTTTATGTCTCCATTTGCCACCCTCGTTAGGACCATTTACAGACACTTAGAGGCACCCTGCGTATCGGGACAGCATCCCGTCCTCGCCAGCATGTCCCCATTCCACCTTCATCCACTTAATGGCAAGTGCACTACTTTGAACCTGAACTATGCTGGCGTCAGGTGCAGAATGAAGTGCAGATGCAAATACAAAGCGATTTAATAAAATAAAAAAAAGGGGGGATACGGCTGAACCTGAAAATCAGAGCACTAATAAACACGCACACATAACTTATGTACATGAGCTGGAAAAACATAAATTCATTAGGTAGCCTACTGGGCAAGTCGTGAACTATCCATGATTTGGTTGTTCATAAATTTAATTAACCGGTTTAAAGTGGCTTTAAGTGTTCCCTCATTTATTTTCTAAGTGGCTTATTCTAATTAGGGTCACTTATATGTGTGTGAGATCTCACTCAGTGTGTGTATATGTGTGTTTCACTGTACAGATTGGTTAAATGTGGAGAACAAATTCCTTTGTGTGCAAGCACAGTAGACAGAATAGATCACGTTATTCATTAATATGGCAAAACGCAGCAAAACACCCTGAACAGGTCACCAGTCTGTTGCAGGACAGATACAGAGGAAAATATTAATTGCATATATTCACAGCAAGGGGCAATTTTACTTATTACAAATTTATTATTAATATGCTTTTAGACTGTGGTTAATGCTTGTTTTACTGAATATAGACTTAGATTTAGTGTACGTCTAAACATGTATGTGCTGAGACTCATAAATAAATACTATTATATATAATAAATTCACTAAATACTGCATTACAAATCTTTACCTTAGCAGAATTAAGAAATATACCCTGGCTTTGCTGTGATGGATTCAGAAAATACTCATATTTTTATGGTTTTAGATTAGGGATTTCTATAGTATTGTTTAGAAGCCATGGTTTTGTAAGGTTTCTTTGAAGGGATCCTATGCAACATCTTTGTAATAAACTGTATGGTCCTAAGACAACAGTTCTTAATATTTGAAATGTAGAAACAAACATTTCCAAGGACATATCATAATATCATAGAAATGTGGGCCACTCCTGGCTATGAGATATGGTACTGCTGTCCCTCTGCTGGTCCTCGAAAAAAAAAAAACGTGTAAGGCCCACATATAAGAACAAAAAATGTATATGGCCCACATGTCCCAAAACACAACTGGTTCATGTTTGGAAGACATGGCATCACTATTAATGTGAGCCATAAGTAGCTCACATAACCCAAAAATGCAAAGATTGACGCAAAGATATGGCAGGGCTGTTAACAGGTAAGTCACTTTTGTCTAAGTTGTGGCTCTAATCTGGAGTCTGTGGCTCAGGTCTTCCATCTAGATGTGATCAACCCAAGTGCTTTCAATCCAAGTGACAAGTGGGTAGAATCTGGTCCAGTATAATTTTGCCATCTGGGATTTGTCCACGCTGTTTAGTAATACATAAAGAGAAAAAAGACAAGATTTTAGAACAGGATGAAAGGATCAGAAATGTCACAACAGTAAGCCAGCCAAATAAAGCATTCATGCAGTGGACAAAGATCCATCCATTATCTTCTGCTTTATCCTCTACTAGGGTCGCTGTGGGATTCCCCATGCCCATACAGGGGAGAACGTTTCGGGCGCTGGGCAGATACACCCAGGACAGGGCGTCAATCTATCACTGGGCACACACTCACTCACACAGACACACAAACACACTCTATATGTGGCAGGTTGGAGAATTCAATTAACCTTGACCCAAATGGAGAACCTGGAGGAAACTCACGCGGACACGGGGAGAACATGGAACTCCACCCAGATTGGGATTCGAAACGCGAATCCCTAGTGCTAAGAGGAGAACATGCTAACCACTATGCCACCGTTCCGCCCACTGTAAAATCTGTCAATTCAATTCATTTAAATGGATATATGTATAGAAGTAGTAGTGTATATACAGATCTGTATAAGCCACCATGCCGCCCACGTGGACAAAGTTAAGTAAGAAATCTGAATCATCACATTTACCAATGCCTAAAAATATAAGACCTTTCTAAATACATTCTTTGGGTTCATGATGTGCTTTTTGTTTAGATATTATTAGTTTAATAAATCACAAATCACAAAATAGAATTACCATAGACTTAAGCAAAAATACATTTTATTATGTGATGCTGGCAAATGCCATTAGAAGATTCATCAGGTTCTTAGCTGAACATTTTCAGAAGTGCATTTTTTAAAGACCAAGCAAAAACTAGGTCAATTGGAAATTTGCTGTAAAAACACAATGTGACTGCTTTTAGGGCAATAGTCAAGGTAGAAAATGAAAATTAGAAAGAGCAAATGAAATCAGTAATCTGTGTGTTAGTAGTTATATTGAAGCACTTAGGATGCTGACACAATGCCATTTAGAAGACTGTTACTATGCTACCACTATACCATGTCCTCAAATGCACCCAGAACACATTCCACACATGAAAACAGAGCTGGATCTCTTAATGGATACTCTCATCCACTCCATTGTTTCATTCAACATAAACCTGGAAATTCTAACACTCATTATTATATCCCAAAACACAATGAGAGCACTGTAGTGCTGATGTCATGGATTCCTAGTGACTGAGGTAGATAGTAAGCTGGTGTCATTTGTAATGCTGGACAGCTGTCCTCTCTTCTCTCTTTCTCCCACAGTGAGCTTTAGCAGCCTTTAATTGGAGGGTGTTAGGAAGAAATCGACAAAGTTAAAACAGAGACTTAGTTTGACAAATGAGGTGGAGAAAAGCAGTGCAGGGCTGCTGGCTGCAATTAGCTTTCTCAGAACTTAATGTGCAGGGGCAGTCAAAGAGGACTGACACCATCCAATACAATACAATAGCAGAGACTAGAGAAGAGAAACGCATGTCCTGCTGTGAGAATCTGCCTGAGTGAAATGAAGCAATCTGAAATGCCAGAACAGAGTGAACTTAAACAAGCCAAAGCACCTACACTATTAATTAGTTCAAATGGGATTTATTATAATAGCATTATAACAGTCTATCCATTCATTATCTTCCGCTTTATCCTAGATTAGGGTCGCGGGGGGTGTTCCCCATGCCCATCCAGGGGAGAACGTTTCGGGTGCTGGGCAGATACATCCACGACAGGGTGCCAATCTATCGCGGGGCACACACTCACTCACAGATACACACTCTATATGGAGCAATTTGGAGAACTCAATTGACTCGATCCATGTTTTTGGGAGGAAACCCCCACAGTCCAAAAACATGGATTAAGTCAATTGAATTCTCCAAATTGCCCCATATAGAGTGTGTGTGTGAGTGAGTGTGTGCCCAGCGATAAATTGGCGCCCTGTCCTGGGTCTATCTGCCCAGCGCCCAAAACGTTCTCCCCTGGATGGGCATGGGGAACCCTACTGCGACCCTAATAGAGGATAAAGCGGGAGATAATGAATGAATGAATTATTATTATTATTATTATTATTATTATTATTTTTAAGGCTCCATGAAATTTCATAAGTTCTAATATCTTGGAGTTTTCTTTTAAGAAGTGAAAAGTTAAACGTTCACTCCTCAATGATGGTTGTCCATTAAAATAGTTCATTCATTCATTATCTCTAATTATCCTCTATTAGGGTCGCGGTGGGGTTCCCCATGCCCATCCAGGGGAGAACGTCTCGGGCACTGGGCAGATAGACCCAGGACAGGACGCCAATCCACCGCTGGGCACACACTCATTCACACAGACACACTCTAAATTGGGCAATTTTGAGAATTCAATTAACTTGATCCATGTTTTTGGACTGTGGGAGGAAACCGGAGAACCCGGAGGAAACCCACGCAGACACAGGGAGAACATGGAAACTCCACCCAGATGGGGATTCGAACCGGGATCCTAGCGCTGAGAGGCGAATGTGATAACCACTAAGCCACCGTGCCCCATTAAAATAGTATTTGATGAAATAAAAAGTACAACTGTGCAACTTGAATGAATTGGACACAACATATTTTGGTACAGATGGCATTTTTTACTTGCCTACCTGTCTTTGATTTTACATTTAGACTTAATCGTGATGGTCTGTCTACCTGCATCAGTCACAACTTTAGACCAAGCTTCAGACATGAGCATCTACGTAAACCAATTAATTGTCTGTTTGAGGTAATGGATTTACTGCACACAACAAAGGGGTCACATTCTGTACACCCCGTATGTCTCTTTCCTGTAAAGCAGAGGCACTCAGCCTCTGATTGAACATGGCGTCCCTTCCTCACAAACAACAGCGGAAGCCGGGATCCGCAGAGACAAGTTCCCAGTTACGATTCTGTTTTAGAAAGTAATTTGCATAGAAAAGTTCATTGGGACATAAGGATACGGTCATAAAAAAAGCAATATAACTTTAAGTATGACAGAATATTAAGTGAGGCGATAAATTTAATACAGGCGGCTGAAAATGAGACGGCAGCAGCGGCAGGAAGCGGCTCGGCCTGCTAAAGTGGCTAATCTTCCTGCGCTAAGGGAAAGATGTGTTCTCACTGTACACACAGTATAAAACATCCCCCCAACCCTACACCGCTGACAGATACGGCTGTCGTTCACTCTGCCATTGCCGAGATAGTTAAGATTTAAGATAATGACATGGCGACTTTCGGCATTGAGTAGCCAGGGTGAAAAGCCTACCCCCCCCCCCCCCCCCCCCCCCCCCCCCCCCCCCCCCCCCCCCCCCCCCCCCCCCCCCCCCCCCCCCCCCCCCCCCCCCCCCCCCCCCCCCCCCCCCCCCCCCCCCCCCCCCCCACACAATTCCTTCCAAACATATTCACGTTATGCCTGAAAGTTACAAATAAGATTACAAATAAAATGCAGACATAACATGAAGGTGATTCACAGGAATTAGAGGTTACATCCTGTGTCAAAGAACAAAGATTGCACTTTTGAAGATTAGGTGCATTTTAAAAGCAAGTGGCAAATAAATGGACATAAATGTACTAAGGTGTAAATTTCGATAAATTAATAAATTTATAATAATAATAATATGAATAAAATAATCCAAAAATGTTCAGCCACCTAATGCTAATAATGTGCAATATTAATAAATATGAATAAAATATTAAACAGTTTTTCAGCCACCTAAATGCTAATAATGTGCAATATTCAATATTAAAAATGATATCATTGTAAAGTACTTGTGTGTTTGTGTTTGTATGTGTGTGTGTATATATATATATATATATATATATATATATATATATATGCACTTCTAATTTTCTATATTTGTCACATCGCAACAAATAAATAAGGGATAAAAGGCCATCGTTCAAATTTACAAACAAGTACATGATCACATATTCTGTAATTACTTCCTTTAGTTTCAGTTATCATATAAATAAACTTTGTAGTTTTACAGACCAAATGAATCCTTATCTATAGTTTGTTAATCACCTTCTAGTTTTACTCTCCTCTAAATAGTAGACCCTTTTAGGACAGCCACAAAATCAGGTATTATTGGATTGTAAATACCTGTTAGCACTGCAGTGATCCTGACATGGTGGTGGTTTTGGTGGTGTGCAGCATTTTACCTGTATGATTGAATCAGTCACAGCTGTGCTGCCTTTTTTTAAACAATGGGTCCAGCAACCGTACACTCTATTAGACATATATAACTTACTGATTCACCTTGTAGATGTTCGATTAAAGACCATTGCTTATGTGATTACAATCCTTCAGCAAAACTCCACCGATGCACCCAAGAGGATGCTGGTCTGTAGATTTTTGTTTGATAAATTATTTCAGCATTGTCACTATGGTGTTTAAAATTGAATCATACAAATCATAAATATTAAAATATCTCCACCACTACAGTGCTACTGTGGTACTGAGAATCCTCCACCCACACAAATAGTGTGCTCTGTGAGGGTCCTGAACTGAGAAATATATTGGAACTGTATGTCTACAAACTACCTTTATATTAATTCATAAATGAATTAATAAATAAGGGCTGTGTTTAAATACAATAAACATATTATTATTTTTATTTGCTATTATTGTTGTAACAGTACTATTATTTTTTAGTAAAGATACAAATTGTTCATAACAAAAAGCAAAAATCTAACTTTTAATTATGTTTGCACTTGTTGACACTTTTGTATAACTAATGATATTATTTTTTATAAATTTTAAACTTTATTTTGATACATTATTTTACTTTCTATTAAGTTTTAAAACTAGAAATTTAAGAAATATTAATTATTCAACATTTCCTCTCTTTTTCTCAGTTTTTTTCTGTTGTGCTCTCTCTCTCTCTCTCTCTCTCTTCCTTTATAAAATATATTTTTAAATGTTATTATTATTATAATATTATATATAATAATTATTAAATGTTATTATTATGTTAACGTGTACTGGTGGCTGTAGGTTGAAAGCGTGCATGATGAAACGTCTGCAGTTCAACAGGTGGTCCATAGATGGAGCTGTTCTCATTAGAATACATTAAGCGCTGTCCTAAATACACTTCAGCTCCTCTTTTAATAAGAAATGCGACAGGTGAAGTGAAACTTTAGCCCTTCTGTCCTGAAAGAGGATGAGAAATGTAAGGACTATACTATACTCCCCAACAGGCCTGTAATTGGACAAACACTCCTCTCCTTATCCCTTACTTAACACACTGGACTGCCCCAAGTGTACAAGTGAGGAAAGCAGACATGTCCATGGTCCCCTGCAGCAGAATAACTTAATTTAGCTATCCAGGGAAATCTAATTAAAATAATGCACAGTGACTTTCAGTACTCATTTTACATTCCTTTTCTTCCCCTTTTTCACAGATGGGTAAGAAGAAGAGTTAATACACACCCAAAGGCAACAGCGACCGTAAAAGCTTTCATTGGCGAGGTTTAATCAGGATTCACAAGCTTATAAAGTTCCCAGAAACAGATGGGAGGGACATTGGGGCCTCAGTTATGTTATATGTCCAGTGCAGTGATGTTCTTTATGATTGATTTTGTGTTCAGTTGTTTTCAGCTGTGTGATAAATTTTGCATTGAATAAGTGTAAAAACAAATTTTTTAAATTGCTAGGTACATAGTAATCAGATTTATATATATATATATATATATATATATATATATATATATATATATATATATATATATATATATATATATATATATAATCATATTTCCATCCAGGTTCGAATCCTGATCTAGATGGGTGGAGTTTCCATGTTCTCGGTGTCCATGTGGTCCTTTTCCTATTTCCTCCCACTGTTTAAAAACATGGATTCAAGGTAAACTGGCTGCACTATAATTGCCCTGTATTGCGCGTGTGTGCGATACAGGGCAATGCATGCGAGCGTCCGTGCGTAGATGTGTGGCGTCCTGTCCTGAGTGTGTCTGCCTAGCACCTGCATGGGCAAGGGAAACACCCCAGTTACCCTAGTAGAGGATTAAGCAGACGATGATTGATAGGATGGATATTCATTATAAGTATTTGTACTTTTTAATTATAATATAAAAATTTTTCTGGTTGACTTTAATATATTTTAAAACACATTTTTCTATAATGCAATGAACTTTTATTTGGACATTCTAATTATTTATTTTTTTCACATTTTTACATTTATTGAAAATAGAGGGTGGCCTGTGTACTCAGTAATGTCCCCCATAAAAAGAAATTATTACAAGGTAAGAGAAGCAACAAGAGTGTTGGAGTGTGAATGGTTAGGTGACGCTCTGATGTGGTGATGTGCAGTTGACGCCGGCGTTTCAGTCATAAAGAATATTCTCTTTCACGTTACATTTAGAGTTTATTACAACTAATAAAGAGTACAACTGCTGTGACTTTAAGGAAAATGGCTTTTCTCTTCTCTTTGTTTGTGTAATTGATATTTTCTAGAATAATCTATGGTCCAACCATTCTCGATTAGCTGGGTAGTGACAATGCTAATTCCGCATAAAAGACCCCAAAATGCCTGCCGATATGTGAGCTTTAACTACACAAAGCCATTAGGCAGACACGGCAGCTGCAGGAGCCTGGTATTGATCAGGGTGAGGGACAGACAGAGGTATTCTCTGTGTCTGTATTGTGGTGTGGCAGACTGACATTGTAAAAGACACTTTCGACTGCCTTCTCCCTTTATAAAGCACAAAGAGCCTTCAAATGTCAAACTAAGTTTTACTGTGATGCCATGATTGTGGGTTGCCTTGTTTACCTTCTGTAGTAGCGGAAGAGCTTAATAGACTCCATGGACACTCTGCATGTTTTTACATCCACATTTTATTTGCATGCTTGCTTGGAACCTTTAAAAAAATATATGACTATATATTTGTATATTTGTATATAACAATACTGTTAGAATAGCATTGCAGTCATGCCCATTTCTCCTTAAAGTGACGAGCTCATGTAAGTCTTCACAGTGCATTGCTGCCCTTTTTTTAACCCAAAGAATGAGTTGAGAGCAGGTTTGGATGCAGCAGAGGTGCATCCAGCATAGAGTAGCCTATTTATGAAAGTCTTGCTCTCAGAAACAAGGTCGTGGCGGACAGTGAGGAGACAGAAGCAGCGCGCCCAAGGCCATTCCAGCACAGACGGCGATCATATTGAAATTAGCAAATGGACCGCGCACTTCAGCTCTCTGGCCCATTTGTGGGCCCTTCCCTTTCTCAATGATATGCTGACATGAACTGTGACGGAACATCACCATTTGCAGGACATCAATGTGGAGACAAGGGAAGAGGGTTCGGGGGGGTGCACGTCTAACCTCCCCCCACGTCCTAAAATAAAATGGATTGACTCTTATTTATTTACAGCATGTTTTGCACTCATCCCATAACACTGTAAATTACCTGCATGGTCAAGGTTCCCTTCTCAGGCAAGGAGAGTGTGAGGAAGGAAAGGACATAAAGCATGCGATCCCAGCTTTTTGAAGACATTTAATCCAGGAATCACATATGATCTGTCAATTTCCATATATCAAGCTTTATAGGTCATATTTTAAATACAAAATCACATTTGTGAATATAAATGTGTGAATTATGGCTAGTCATATGCATTAAAATGCGTCCATGAGCTCAAGACAGTAAGCAGGTTGGTATTTACGATATTTGATCCTTTCTGTGGAAACCACGCCAACTTCAGTATTTTCAGCTACTCGGTCTTAAATAAGGTCAGATTTGCTTAATACTGTTTGGCTTTATACAATGACAGCGGTCTGTCCTCTACTTGTGTCCTCATGTTTTCAGCTTACATTGATCTGTAATAACTTTTAATGTACAATTTTGAAATCCACAGTCATGCGTATAATACAAAAAACTGAGGCAAACGAAATAGTTTTAAAGAATTCATTGTTATATACAGTAGACATGCTCTATATACAGTAGGACATTTCTGACTAGTTATTAAGTCCAGGCTATGCAATGGGTAGTGAGTGCCATTATGCGAAGAAGACTTGATTTGCCTCTGATTTAACTCATTATTGAATTAACTGCCTTTGGACAATGAGAGTGGGAGCTGGTGGCTCATTGGTGAAGGTGTTGGACTACTGAACCTAAAAGGTTGTGAACTCGGGTCCTGGCACATCTGGACTGCTACCACACGAGCACTGAGTGAGCACCATAATGATCAGTCATGCATGCAGGAACATTAAGATGTAGGTATAGAGATTAGAATTCGACGAATTGTTCTGAATTTGTGTTTAAACTGTCAGGATTAAATTCTAAGGAATATTTTGTGTTATTTAAAATATTTAGTTATTAAAGGGAATGGAAGAAAACTTTACTGTAATACACACAAATATTATGAAAAAGATTTGGATGTACAATGGATGTACAAATAGGTTTTATGGGGACTCTAACAGAGTACACTCCCTTCAGCTGATTCATTTTAGAGCTGTGTAGTAGGAACAAATTGTGTGTGTGTGTATATATATATATATATATATATATATATATATATATATATATATATATATATATATATATATATATAGTAGTATGGTACGGTGGCTAAGTGATTAGCATGTTTGCCTCTCAGTGCTGGGGAACCAGGTTCGAAATCCACAAAAACATGCATTTAACGTAAATTGGCTGCTCTAAAATTGCCCCAATATAGTGTGTGCATGTCTGTGTGTGCGATAGCGACTGTGTGCCCTGCGATAGATTTGCGCCATGTTCTGGATGTATCTGCCCGGCGCCCAAAACATTCTCCCCTGGATGGTTATAAAGTAACCCCCCACACACACAACTTTAATATAGCATTAAGAGGAAGATGAGGGATGAATGGATACATATTATTTTTATTGTCATCATTATTATTTTAAAATTCATAAAATAGTTGTAAACATTTATTATAAAAAATATATATATATACATATATATATATATAATATATATATATATATATATATATATATATATATATATATATATATTATTTACAACAGCTGACTAGATTTTTGAGTTGATGAAGTTGCACCTAATAAAATGTCATGTAACTGGGGCACCCTGATATGGATGGATATGCACAAAATTATACTTGTGTGAGCGTTCTATCGTCAGTAAATGACTTTAATATCTTTAATGAATGATACCTCTTGTTTGAATACTTAAGCTTATTTTGGTAAATATAATTAATATGCAGTTTGTACTTTTATATCATTTTGCCTGAACTTACAGCATGCACATGTTTTTACAATAATCTTTTGATCTGTTTGCAGTTTACTGTTTAGTTGGACAGAAATGTCACACACCTATCAGAAGAAAAAGAGCAGACAAGAGAGTGAGAGCAAGAAACAGGGTTTGCATTCACACAAAAATGTCATTCAGAAGCTCCTCCAGGGATCATCCCCAGATCCTTGCTCGCTGCACTAAAGAGGATCTCCCCTCTAATGACAAACAAGTGGATTTCCTTGAAGACCAGAGGAGATTTTTAACCTTTGGCTGCTGTAAGGAAAAGGTCAGGTCCATCCTGAGAGTCCAGCTCAAGGTAGTGCATCATTTCTGCTTCACCACTAACATGTACCCATTCACCATTATTCTTTGCTTCTGATTTTTGGTTTCATATTTAAAGTATTTTATTCAGGCTGAAAACTAATACTAAAACTTAATACTAGTTTAATCATGTTTACCAAATATATACAAATATATAAATATATATTTCTTCTCTCAAAGAGCAGCATAGTGGAAGAGCGGTTAGTACTTCTTGGATTTGGAAGTTTTTGGCTTGGGAACGTGGGTGGGGCAAACAATTCTTTTTAGGTTTGATGTAATGACCTTAAATATTACATTTTAACATTTAGCAGATGCTTTTATCCAAAGCGACTTACAAATGAGGACATCACAAGTCAGTAGTTATGGAAATAAACTGCTGAATATGTACAAGAATTTTTCTGAATGCTTTAAATGTGTGTGAACTATCCATTCAGTCATATGGATACTCTGTAGAGTTTAATAGTGGAGGTTTTTATAAGGTTATTAGATCTTTCCTTAACTATAGTTTAGGGATAGTCTACCTAATGACTAGGAGAACCAAGTACTTTGGCTACTTTGGACAAAGCACATAACCTCAACTGCTCCCTGTCACCGTATACATGACCGTCCACCGCTCTGGGTGCATGTGGCACTTCACCAGTGTGTGTATATCTGAGTGTTTCACAATAGGCAAAATTGATCACTTTATTGCTTTATTTATTGGGGGTAATTAGAATCTCTAATTTGCTCACCAGCATGTCTATTTATACATTATATATATAAATTTATATGTTATATTTCTAGTCGTATATTCTATATCATATTAATAATTGTATATTGTATATTCAGTGGTATATTATATTTTACATATCAATATTGTATTTATATCATATTTTCTTTTAAAATTTGACTAGAATAGAACAGGGTAAACGGGGTCCATGAGCCATAATTTCGTTTCTGTCTCAATAACCACATGGGATACAAATGATAATAAAACTTTCTTGAATCTTGAACAGTAACAATCAAAGAAGGTAAGGAATTTTAGGTGAGACATTTTTTTTTCCATGTCATTGCTATTTTATTTTGTTTCACTGCATGGATGGGTTAATAATGGAAGACAAATTCCTTTGCACAGTAGGTAAAATAGATTACTTGATGCTCCTTAAGAAGGTAGTGATAAAACAATGAGCACAAACACTTTTAAAACTCTTTAATCAAATCATCTTCTTTGCCTTTGCTAAAATTAATCTCATCTAATTATTTTCTGTTGACACTGGGGTTTAATGGGTACTGGTTTCTTTTTAAGTAGAACATAAAGACCTAAACAATACCTAATATATTCAAGTATTTAGGCAACTCCAGATCCTGTCGTGGATTCTGGAAATTGTCCAGAAAATGTCCAAATGATTTCCTCATGATTGACACGAAGACACAAACACCTGTTTGGTACAGAATAAAGAGAACAGCTCCGTTTACAGCAGTAGGTCTTTCCATTGATATCTAAACCACAGTGTCTGCAGAAGAGCTAGATTCTGGCAGAATGAGAACAATCTGCTTTTAATACTTATGCATCCCTTTGCAAAACAAAGAATTCGGAACAGAATAGGACATAAAATAGGCTAGGAATGCAGAGATGTGTAGGAAAGGGGCAAGAGACTGATGAGGAGAGAGTGAGGCTTTATATTTTATTTCTGTGCCACCAGCTCTCGTGGGACGTTGGCACGCTCCGTTTTCAATCCTAAGTGTAATTTGAGCCTTTGCTTTATGCAAAGTGTATACTGCAGCTCAGTTCAAACCCAATCACTCACACTGACATGCAATTCTTTCTCTGGCTATCATCAGCAGTGAGAAAAATGGAGCTCAGTTAGGAAGTAAAAAGGCCTTGAACACATACTGATGGGATTGCAGCCTGATGAATGGTAATCAACAGCGCAGGTATACAGGACAGTCCTATCAACACATACAGCTCTTATGCAAACAGCGGCGTTATAGATGCATTAATCGACAGAGTATGGACGTGGAGTTTCATTTCACTCCTATCATTAAAATGTATGAAATTATTAATACTGTACCCAACACCTGACACAAACATCTACATAATTAGAATCTTTTCAACACTTCAGCATCAAAAGTTACCTATAGGTCCATCAAATGAAGGTCCTCTGGAGTGTTTCAAGGCAACAGTATTTGATATTAATTAAATACAAGCAGCATAAATGCTTTGAACTGTGGTGCAGCTGACTGGTAACAGCAATTGTATTGCTAACACTTATAGTGTCACTGTTTACTGGGAGTTTTGTGGATCAAGATTCCAACGCCAAGGTCACAGAGACATGGTTTAGATCATAATGATTAAAAGGTGTAGTGGTGAAAGAAGTTTTTAAATCCTTGATGTAATTAAATACTAAAACAACTATGTGAAATTCTCATTTTAATAATTCCTTAATTAATTTCTTAATTTATTAATTCCCAACTAAGTTCGCATGCTCCCTATGCTCCCTATGCCTATATATAAGAAATTGTTTCAGGTGCTGGGTAGACACACCAAGGTCAGGACGCCAATCCATCAATGGGCACACACTTATTCAAACCCACTCACACACACACTACATGGGGCAATTTAGAGCCAATTCACCTTAAATCCACGTTTTTATACTGTGGGAAACCGGAGGTCCTGGTGAAAACACACATGGACACGGGAAAAACATGGAAAACCACTCAGATCAGGATTCGAACCAGCAAGAGGCAGATGCGCTAACTATTAAGTCACTGTAAAATCCATCCATCCATCAATTATCTTCCGCTTTATCCTCTACTAGGGTCGTGGAGGGGTTCCCCATGTCCATCCAGGGGAGAACGCTGGGCACACACTCACTTTCACAGACACACACACAAAGACACTCAATATGGGGTAATTTGGAGGATTTAATTGACCTTGATCCATGTTTTTGGGGTGTGTGTGGAAACCGGAGAACCTGGAGGAAACCCACACGGACACGGGGAGAACATGGAAGCTCACACCAATTTAATTACTTTAAATGGAAATATGTACAGAAATAGTAGTGTATATACAGATCCGTATCATGGAACATGTAATAAATCTGAGGGGTGATTTAAGAGATAAAAGATTTAAATTTAAGAGATTTTTTTTCCATCTTTAATTTAATGCAAATAAGACAATGATTTAAACCGTGTAATAAAAAATCACCGTTTGTTGAAAATGTTAACCACTAGAAAGAAATTTTATTTCAATTGAGCTGACTATTCGAGCTTTTTTTTAAAACATCAAAAAGCCAAAAAGGTTGGAAACCACTAATTAAATCTTAACATTGAGTTCTCTTGAACTATGAAGCTTGTTTTATTGCTCATACTGTAAAACCTTAACGCAAGACTGTAAAATGTGGAGTAGAAAGTATATTATCTTCCTGTTCAAAAGCAGTTAAAGTATAACATTTATATTAAATTGGAAATACTCAAGCATTATGATCTTAAGTACAGTACTTGAGTAAATGTATCTTATTACCATCCTTCACTTAACTACAGTACTCACCCAAAATGTTAGAATAACGTTTTATAAAATAATACATCTCAGAAATAATTTCAGAAGTGTATGTTCTGGATTTTATTTCCATTTACCATTCCACTCTTTTTCCAAAATACTACTTTATATAGCCAAAAGTGTGTGTGGTACCTTTTATGTGTAGTCCTGTGTTTCTTTAGAGGGTTGTTTTCACAAAACACAATGACTTTCAGAGAATGGGGGATAAAAATGCTGATTAGTCACTTGTTTTTGTAAATGTGGCTTCTAATCTGCTTGAAAAGCCAAGTGCCCTCATACTTGTCAAGTGTCCTCATACTTTAAGTATGATTGCCAAGTGTCGTCATACTTTTGATTGTATATTAGCGCCTTCAGCAACAGTCTTCTTCACCCATAATGCTCTAAAGAGATATTGTAGCTCCTTCCTTGTTTCTGCTGTAAGACTTTACAATGAGAACCTCCCTCAGCAACACACCAAACAATTACCTCATAAGCGTGACTGAAACTGTACACGATAAGGTTAGATTAATACTTAATAACACATGTCCCATATACATTTACATTTAAGTGCAATATTTAATATTTTGTGCTCATTCTTTTTTTTTTTACCTTACATTCTATTTAAGTTTCTTTTTGTAGACTGCAAATAAAATAGACCATAAGTGTAGAAACAAGAAGGTCTAGCTAATTAAATGGATATTGTATGCACATTATACTTTTTCATTAGTTTTAAAGTGGTTTACATAATGGCTAACATTATGATAGTCACAAAAACATTTTATGGCTCATTGCATTTATAAAAATAACATTGAAGTGCAATATTTTATATTTTGTGCTCATTCTTTTTTTTTTTTTACCTTACTTTCTATTGCAGTTTCTTTGTGTAGAAATTCCAATTTATAACAATAAGAAAGTGTTCAACTCTAATAAATCGGTAAATTTAAAGGTGTCGTGTTATTGTTAACATAATTCCAAAAACCTAACTGTTGTTTTTTTGCCCTTGTAAATACCAAACTGGATATACTACACTAAAGAAGAGTGGCAATAGACCTAAAATATAAACCCCCCTCTTCCTCTGCTGTGGCCTGTTGGGACTTCGAGAGCAGACTTGTTCTAAGAGCCTTAGAACTGAGTGCACAGGAAAAAAGGCCATCATGGCAAAGCATGTTGAGCTCTCCATGCACGCGTGCATTACGAGTTTTCAGGTTATCCGTGTGTAAACTGACTCTCTGAACCAGGATGAGAGCTGCTCTCGGGGTAGGCAAGTGTGTTGAGACCCTCGGGTGTCCCAGGAGAGAGTGCAGAGATGCTCAGAGGGCATCGGGCTTTTCCATATCACTGCATCTGTGTCGCTTTCTGTGAAGCGGCTAGTGCGCATCATGAAAACTGCAGAACATAAGAACACCAGACACAATAGTTTGGGAGTATATCTTTTCTTTGTTCCTTTTCTCATTTTTGACATCAAAAACAAAAAAGAAAAACAAAATGTGACACAGGAATTAAATGAACAAGAGATATTGTACAGTGCGACCAACGTGATATAATACACACAATAAATATTCGTAAGAGAAAATAAAACTTCCATTTCATTTCGACATTTGAACACAGTGGACCAATTCTGACTTGCACATGCTTGACGTGTGGAGAAGCTTAATTTGCATTATGATCATAGTGTGGACCTAAATCATTGTTTAAAATATATCTGACTGAAAATCAGCCGATGGAGTGAATGTACAGTGTCAGCATCGCAGGGCTTTATTTATTATTATTCTGAAATCAAAACTAGCTGATGTGGTCGAGTGTGTGCTGTAGTGAAGCTAATGGAGCAGATGTAAGCGGTGCAGGAGCCGCAGGCAGTAGTGCTTTGTTACAGTCTGACACTCTGATAAAGTATTTCCACTAAACACAATAGCTGTCTAGCTACTGAAGCCAATAACTTACCGAACCGCTTAAAATACAGCACTGATAACATGATTATCCAAAAGGATATTGCGGCAGCTGACCAGAGGCTATATGTTGCAGTGCATTGAAAATAAAACTGCATACAGATGGACCATGAAGAATGGTTCAGAGAAAGAAATTCCCCTGCTCTAAATAAAACGAGAGCCATGAACTCATTACCTTCAGACATGCCCAGATCTGAGGCGGCAGGTTCGCTGCATTGTTCAGAATATAGGAAAGCCCTAGCGATGCATTTATACGCTGGTTGAGCGTGAACGCACCGCCTCGGATTGAGCAACAAGTGTCGGTCAGTAACACTGTAACCGTGCTCGCTGTTCTCTCTTTATATTTGCATTACAGAATTTAGCAGAAGCCTCCCGTTCAAGGTCACTTTCAAACGTGAAGACGTGATATACGAGCGACTGAGTTACATGCTTGGCGCTCATGCCCGCTGGTGGCAGAGCTGGAGTTTAAATGTAGGAACTGAATTCTGTTCACATTAAAACTACCACAATTAATAATGTTCTAATGTTTGGAGTTGGAGAATCTTCAAGTTGCTTGTACATGTAGGAACAAGGCAGAATTATGGACATCCATTATATGGACAGAAGTATTGGGACACCTCTTTATGAATTAATTTTGATGTTTCATTCAGTCTGGTTGCCAAATGTGCATTAATATTGGATCCAAATGATCAAATATTGGTTCCAAATGATCCAATACTTAGTTATGCGTTTTGGACAATTACTGTATATGCTTCTGGCTTTGTGGAAACAGAGTGTAGGAGGAATGGACACAATGTAAAAGCCATAAAGAGCCATGTTGTATGGACGAACTGGCCTGGCTCAAACAGAGCCCCAACCCCGTTAAAGATGCCTGAAATGGGTTATAACAGAGTTTGTGAGACACGGCCCTCGGTAACCCAACAAATACCAAGCGTTTCTGGGTTATTTAAGAAGTCTTCGCAAACATAATCCAAAATCTTGAGGTAATGTATGTATAACTGTAAAAGGGGACCAATTATAAATTGGTTTTTCCAAATCTCTGTAGGTATAATGAGTGGTGTTCCAATACTTTTATCCATATAGTGGATCAGGTCCATTAAAGGTAAATGCACATGGTTTGATGTTTATATTAATAAGAGACAAGATTGAAAATGTTAGAGCATGGTGTATTTGCTTTAATGTGTTTGAGTATCATGCTGTAAATGTGTGATTTTCTGGCTGGACACTATACAGATAATTCATGAGAACACAAAAGGACATGAACGTCATCTTAAAGCCACTGTTATGTCTTTGGTGCTTTGCATAATTTGCAGCCTCGGTCACTGTAGACACATCAGTGTTGGATTAGCACTATGTAGACGGCACAACTCGCAGCTTTAATATCAGCTTTGCTCTGAACAAAAACACAATGTGTGGTGAGAGTCTGTACTGAAAAGTTCTGTCGAAGAATTTCCGCTTGGCAAAAACGACATTACCAGAAAAACCCGTAGAAACTGCGGCAGCATTATAACAGTCAGAATTGGTCCTTGTTAGTCACGCCGTCTGCACAACAGAATGAAAAATGCCCTGTATTACATCGTCTGTCTTTGCTAATAAGCCTACTCCATACATAGGTCTGTGGCCACTTCAAGTTTAAACAGTGTAGTTAGCAGGCTCATGACCGTTCTCTGTTACATAGTCAATAAATGTACAGCAAATTCTCCAAAGATATAGCGAGCGAGTGAGCGAACAGGCCGCCGTTAGCCTTCACTCCATCGGTTCCTTTGATCACAGTATCAAATTGTGACGGTGTCACAAATTACATCACATTAAACAACATCAGTAGTATAAGCCATCCCTTCTGAACAGACGCTCTCGAAATGGAGAGAAAGGGGACAGATTTACAGTAGCAAACTACATTTCCAGTCATGCACCACGAAGGTCAAATGAAACAACATGAGCGCGCTTTTCAGAATCTTTGCAGCTTTGCTATTTTAAAATTGCTCTCAAGCTGGAATAACCAAAGAGGTGTTTCCAAGTCGCTCTTCTTGGATGCTTGGTGAGGATCACGCTTAAGGAGCTGTGACCGCTAACTAGAGGGGTTTTTGGTTGTATAGGCTTTAAAAACCTTTTTTTTTTTTATTTTTTTATTTTTTATTTTTTAAGCAACCTAAGCATCAGTGCTATTGTGTCAACACGGGGATAAAAGTCCTAAGTCTGTGCCCACTCTAGGTTTTAGGCTGCTGCCACTTTTGCAGGCCTAAAAATAAAGCTGGTGTGAAAAGCCTGCACCTGCCGTTCACCTTCATTTAGATTCCTTGCTATAAAAAGTCTCTCACACGTCTAAAACAGGCTGATTCAATGCTGGACACCTTGCTTCCTCTGTGTGGGATGAGTCGACTCGTGGCTTCTCACCCCCAGAATAGTAGCTTTGACGTACAAGCCCCCGATTGTTTGAACACGGAATCTCCTGGACCTGGGCCACCTGGCATAAACCGTTTTTTACCTCCTGCCCTAAATCTTATTCCTCCACCAATTGTCTTTCAATCATCCCAAATCCTGTCCCCTCATCAGCTTTTGTCCATATTTGGGCCTGAGAGAAAGAGCGAGCATGTCAATCATTGGCAAGCCAACATAATTGTAATGGACGTGGCTAATGCTGTCATTGTTCAAATGACAAGAGCTTTAAAAAACAAAAGCCAAAAAAAAAAAAAAAAAAAAAGAGCAGTGGGAAGGGTTCAATCATCATCACCAGACGGACCATCAGCTCCCTTTATTGCTTAACTACTACAGAGTAAGACGGCTGACTACCTGGCTACACTAGTTTGGTTAAACATGTTTACCAGTTGTGTCTTCCTGCGAACGGCATGATACACTCCTTACTGCAGGTTCACTGTTTGGAAGAGGTATATTTAGGAACCTTAGAACTGAAAAGGCTTGGACAGTTTAAGCTCATTGTTCGAGTCGAGCGAGACACCATGGCTGTCGTTTCTTGTTTTTACACCTGTTTCCAGTCCAGTCATTTTATTTTATCTCACAGCGATGAATATTTACAAGCTTCAAAGGAAAGGGCTGAACAACCACATGTGACTGACATGAGACACTCCACATGTAACCTGGTAGTTCGGAGACTGTTAATTATGAGGTGAGGTTCTGAAAAACTGGAAATAAAAAAAACCCCAAGTCCGACCATCTCATTAAGAATGCTCTGACTTCGAGAGATTTCTTCCTTCGTACATAATCACAGACCATTAACATAAAAACAAAAATCATTACTGTACAAGTACATAGAATTTGTTATATATATTTAAATTTGTCTTCATTTATATTTATACTGTTTTTTTTTTCTTATTTTGCTTCTTTTTTAAGCATGTTCTTGAAAAATGTCGCATGTCCACGAGAGAGGAGGTTTTGAAAAGAAAGTGGGAGAGAGTGGAGTCTATAACCTGCTCCTCAAGTGGCGGATCTCTCCCATCGTCTCGTCTCAGTTAGCGTGTCTCTAATGCCACTTGGCTCAGCCTCGTCACACCTTGGCCTCGAGCATTTCCAAGAAGAGTTTGTGCATAGGCACTTTGCCCTGCACCTTGATGCTATAGAAGTGCTGCACAGCCTTGGTGGCGGTCTGCCGGAGGAGGGGCAGGGTCATGAGCAGCTTGCCCGCCCGCCGAGGGTCCTCAGTGTGCTGACTGCTTTCATAGTCCTGTAGTGCTTCATGCAGAGCATCCTGCAACTTCTGAACCGCCTCCACATCCTCTATGTGCATAGAGTCTAACAAAGACAACAAAAAATAAATAAATACTGATTATTATACAGCAGGACAGAACCGTATAGATCAGCTTCTCTGGTTCCTCTTACAAAATGTATTTTTTATTTTTTAAAACAAATGTGTTGATATGGGCGGCATGGTGGCTTATTGGTTAGCATGTTCTCCTCTCAGCACTAGGGATTCCCGGTTCGAATCCCAATCTGGCTGGTTTCCATGTTCTCCCCATGTCCGCATGGGTTTCCTCCAGGTTCTCCGGTTTCCTCCCACAGTCCAAAAACAAGGATCAAGTTAAATTGAATGCTTCAAATTGCCCCATATAGAGTGTGTTTGTGTGTGTGAGTGAGTAAGTGTGTGCCCAGTAATAGATTGGCACCCTGTCCTGGGTGTATCTGCCCAGCTCCCCAAACGTTCTCCCCTGAATGGGAATGGGGAACCCCCAAACCCCCCGCAACCCTAGTAGAGGATAAAGCAGAAGATATTGGATGGATGTGTTGATATTAAGAGATAGAGATAATATAGAGGTAGACTGAGGACTGTATGCCACCTCGTATCATCTCTGACACACACACACCCACACACACACCAGCAGTTGATAACGGTTGTCTCACACCTCTAATGCCTGTATAGTTTTGCCATGCTGCACATTTTTCCATGTGGGACAATAAAAGAGACAATGGTTTTCAGAATTTGTCTTAAAGGCGCTTAATGGAACAGCTGAATTCCCAGGCCCTTTCTAGAAAGTTCTCACTCTGTCCACTTGAGACAGTCAGTGCTAAAAGTCTGTTTTTTCGAAAATAGAGCAAGATGGTTTCGAATCGCTGAGCACTTTAATATCATGATCATGAGGGGAGTATAGTGTAAACTATTTGAAGGGTATGAATTTAGATATTGATTTGCTCAATGTGCTCCAACAATGGGTTTATTGAGTTTTATAGGGCTATAGTAGTATTTGTTCTGGAGTCGCTCCCCACGTGTGATTGGTGTTAGATGTGTTGATGAAGCAGATGATGGAACGTTGGTGTATTTTTGCCCAAGGAACAGACAGTGTAAGGACGCGTTGGAAAAAATACTTTGAAGAAACAATTTCCTTGCAATCCATCAGAGAGCCTGTGTCGATACAATTGATAAACTGCTAATTACAAAATCAATTGCTATGAATTTTCACAGCTGTCAGACAGAGGCACTCCCATGAGAGCCGTCACACAGCCCTTGTTGGAGCGCTCGGCACGCTCTGCTCTTCCCCCACTCTACTCCTCCCTGCCCCACCTCTTGGCAAAAGGTCTGTCATCCAAAAGTAAAGCAAAGCCCTCCCTCAGCATTTTTCATTTTTTCAGCAAACAAAAAGAGAGTCACAGAGGGAGCGAGAGAGCAGCAGAGAGAGTCAGAGAGAGAAAAAGAGCGAGAGAGGAAGAGAGCTAGCTTGCGGGGCACTGACCAGACATTGATCAGAGAGGGACAGACTGTGCCTTCTGAAAAGCATGCTGTCGATACGGGTGCCTCGTCTTCTCCCCCGGAACAAACGAGGCCCATCACTCCCTGATACTCATTCCATTCGACTTAACACATTTTATTGACAGCCCCTGTGCTCCTAATGAAATGCTAAATTTATCTCCCGTGGCCGCAGGGCCCCATGGCTACTGTTATGGAGATGGAGAGAGAACGAATGGAGGAATGCTACAACACGGAAGGCGTTCAATTAAAAGCTCAGCACTCCCTCCTCCCTCCCCCGCTTTCTCTTTCTGTGTGTCCTTCATGTTTATCTCGCCTGTATCAATCTAGAGGACTCGCATCAAGATCCAGCTGATTTCAGAGCATTCAGAGTGGATTCGTTATTCGTTGCTTTAACAACGTTGTTCATTAGGTTTAATTCTGAGCAAAGTTTCAAAGTTGAAACAAGAAGAACCAACATCCTTTAGTGTGTAAGTGGGATGAGAAAAAGAAATGCATTTAAAAATTAAGAATGTACAAACCCAAATTGCAAAATAACACTAAAAAAGAGTGCAAACTGTGGTTTAAGGAAAAAGAATAATATATTCCCAAAATATTGATTTATTCATGTATTTATCAAAAAAGGTGTGTTCAGTAACTCTACACTCTAGCCTATATCTATATATCGATGCTGTACAATCACTGTGTGTAAAATTTTTTGTTGCCCCTGTACCCTTCAGATGTTAACCGAACATTAATAATGAAAGCTTTGTAGAGGTGGCAGAAAGAAATACGTAAAATAATAAAGTATTTTTTTCAGCACATTATCAAATGGATACAGTGGAACCCTTCAGTAATGTTTACTTTCTCAATGATATTTTACAAATTTTTTTCATACTACTCTGCCTTAAAATTGTTTTCTAAAATTTAAAAGTTGGCACAAGGAGTCCAATTTATCTGTGATAATTATCTGTCTATTAAAAAAAACTTTTTTTTTAAATTGTAAACAAATACATTAACAAACTCAAATGGAAAAATTTAAGCTGGATGTGGTAGCTTCAAACTAAATTGGTATTTTATAAAATATAAAAACATCAAAGCATATGAGGCCTGAACATCATGATACTGTTCTGTCACCTCAGTGTTGATTCCATCCCCTCATAAATCAATTGCCATGTGTGTGAGATCTATATCTGTTTTACATTGCAACTTCAGAAAATACACATAATTCATGCTTCTTTAAAAATTGTAGTACCTGAGTTGGCGAGTGCAATGGCCTTGAGCGTAACAAACTCCTCCTTCTCCACTTTCAGCTTCTTGTACTTGCGCACGAGCTGAAGGATAGAGACGAACAGGTCCAGGAGACCCGTAAGCCGGGAGTGTTCCTCATCCATCACGTAGTCCTCAGCATAAACCAGCTCGTCCTCGTATGGCAGAGAGCGGAAGACGATGCTCAGGATCAAGATCTCCATCCAAGCACTCTGAAGTAGACTCATCTGGTCCCCCAGAGATAAGCTGGAAAAACCTAAAGAGGGCAAAACGTTGGTAGTTGTTACCTTTGATACAGTGATTTTAAGGTACGTTTACAAAATAATACAAATCAGGAGGCAGTTTATGCATATAATATTAAAACATGCATTTAACACTAACAAAATCTGAATCTGATTATTATAACCTGTTAGTGGAATTTGATAACGATACTTTAGTTATTAGTAAGTATTTAGTAATATTCATATATTGAGTATTAGTATTTATATTAGATTAGATTTAATTTTAATGTCAGTGAGCCGAGTAAACAAGTACAAATCCAAAGAAATATAGTAACATCTAACC